>VWYI01019404.1:1757-41464 GCA_013399455.1 Anthoscopus minutus
CCGGCCCGGCCGGGCCCAGGTCGGGTTGGGCTTCCCCTCACTCACAGCTCTGTCACCTTCAGCCGCCGGAAACCCAAGAGAGCGAGTTCAGAGTTTCCCGGGCTTCACAATGGTATTCACGGGGGTGGAACTTAGCTCTGAATAGCTTACAGAGCTGTCAGTTCTCAGAACTGGACAGTCACTGGCTATCTCTGAAACTCCCAAGCGTCTCTCTCAGGAGAACCATTTCCAGGGATGTTTTACTTCCTTCTTTTCCAATACCAACTAAGGTCAAAACCAGCACAGTAGGATAGGATTGTGGCAGCATGAATGTGTCTTTTAGACCCTCAGCTAACAACTTCTGTTTTAGTTCCTATCAGTGTCCATGTCTGTTGATAAATAAAAGAAAGGCTACATGTCCAGGTGGTATTTGCACTACATCTCTTCACTGTGGTAAAAGCAGTGGTTCTGGAGTCTCCTTCTTCCTCAGCAAGCATGTCTTCACTTCATCTGAAGCACAGTTACTGCAGAAAATGAAGACTCTATTATGGGTGATCTCAGAAAACTCAGGAGTATTAGAGAGATCAGCAGGCTGTGCTCTTATTGTTGTGATCTTTCTGCCTTGAGATAGTCCTTTGCAAAACACCCTACAACATCTAGTCTTGAGTTTATAAAAATAATTTGCAGTGATGGTGGCACTGGACAAACCTGTCATTATAGTCTGGACCCTATGGCTCTGGCAGATCTTGCACTAGGTAAGTCTTCAGTTTTCCTTTACAACCTTGAATTCTTTGAACCATGAAGGCTGACTGCCTTTTCCTCTTGGTATTCAGGTACTTAGGTCCTGACTAAAGGAGATCCGACATTTTGAGGCCAGACCTCTTATCTTCAATGGGATGCATCTTCAGTGCGATGCAGTTACATGTGTTTGTCTTCTTCAGACATGGCCAGGAAAGCCTCATTCTCAATACACACACCCATTTCTTTGTCAGAACACACAAGTACTCATCTCAGTAGTCTAGTTTTATCCATTAAATAAACAAAATTGATTCATATGCGTATTTGCTTAGGTACATGGTTTAGTGCTGTTAGGAACAGTAGTACCTCTTGCATTAGCAGAAGTCTTTATGCAATAACAAACACGAACAAATCTCAGCATTTGCTGCATGGCTAGTTGTTAATGAACAGCATGCATAACTAACCACTAGTTACACCCCTCCTTAGGCATAGGAGTGGTTTGATGTTTGCCCACCATTGGTACACTGGTATTTAAGACAATACCTAATACAGCTACTGATAAAAAGGTTAGTTTTGTTACCTCAACACTGCCTTGCATCCGAGTGAGAATTTCTTTAAGTGAAGTTCATTTGTTCAGTACATATATAGTGGAGTCATTTTAATTATATGTGTCTGGCATTGTTTTATAACTATTTATTTATGTTTTTCTCCTTAGGTGTGAAAACCTGCGTGTATACAAATTGGGTCTTTTTTCAGGTCTTTGGTGGATGCTAGCACTTTTCTGCTGGATCAGTGACAAAGTATTTTGTGAGATCTGGTCCTCATTTAACTTTCCGTATTTGCATTGTGTATGGTAAGTGTTGTGTGTAAAGTCCGGAGTTTGATTCAGATGTGATGCAGCCTCACCACATTGCTCTTTGCTGCTAGTTGGTGGTTGTTTCTGGTTAGTTCTAGACAGAATTAATGGTAAGATTTTATAAGCCCGTAATAAGTCTTGTGCTATTCAGGGTGGCAGATTTAGGAGTCTCTTTGGCCAGATCGTATTCTTAAGCCACTAGGTTTATTAATTGTAACTGCATTCCTTGCTATATTGGTTACAAAAGACCATAGCTGTGACTCTGAAAACTTAAACTGCCATTTATACTTATGGTAACCCTCTTTATTAATGAGGAATAGTGATTAATTACTGATGGTGAAGTGAAGGAGCAGTGAAGGGTTTTGGTGCCTTTTCTCTTTTACCACATAGCAAATCATAGTTACTTATTTGAGGTGCCATATCTCAGCATTTCTGCACAAATTTGACATGTGCAGAGAAGCCAAAAAGCTGAAGTTCAGACCAGGGATAAACTACAATTTTGTAGTTTTCCTTGCTCTCTGTATTCTTTGCCTCCATGCAACAGACAGATGGTAATCGTGTGGGGGGGTACTTGTAAGAAGATGGTAAAGGACAGACTGATTTTTAAGTATGGTTATACAGGTGATTGCTTTACTGAATTTATATTACTGATTCTTTTTTTTCTTTTTTGGTGTGCGGGTGGCTATTCTCAGGCACATTTTGATTTGCCTTGCGGCGTATCTGGGATGTGTCTGCTTTGCTTACTTCGATGCTGCCTCTGAGATCCCTGAACAGGGCCCTGTCATAAAGTTCTGGCCCAGTGAAAGATGGGCATTCATTGGAGTTCCCTATGTCACCCTACTCTGCGCACACAAAAAAACAACTGTGAAGATTACATGAAACTGGAAGCCATGGAAAGGGGATGGATTTTCAACTTATATTCCAGCACAGACATATTTATATAATGATAAATGACTGATGTTGTATTTTGTCTGCTTCCTAAGATAGGCAGCATTTCAAGTGTCATAGGAAGAGAAGGGAAATATGTTCATTCCTCTCTGAAGAAGAGAGGGGAAGCAGGAATATGGGGGCACTTGAACACTAAAGTAACAAAATGGCTTCTTTGTTTTTTCCACTGTGTTTTTGATGTCGCAGTTCTCGTGATAAAAGCTCTTTTCAAATACCAGGGTCAAGGAATGATCTTTTTGTAGGAGGTCACCATTGGTGCTTGATCCACTTCTTTTGTAACTTTCTTAGCAAAAGAAGGCAGTCCAAGATGCCTACATGCCTTCCTATGTCCTTCTTAGCTCTGATTTTACTGCACTTATACATGGCCACAAGAGTGTGCTCAAAGCCCATGCTATTCCCAGCCTGGTGTGGCACCCAGGCTGTGCATAGCTTTGAATCATAGAATACATGGTTGCTTCCCCAAGTATAACAGGAGATGAGTGTTTGCAGCTGGATTACTCTGTAATTACAACTGGGCAGTGTAAATGCAGAGGGAGCTGACAGAAGTTCTTAAAACTAGGTAGGAGTTCAAGGATTTTATTGTATTTCCACTGTCCTGTGAATGCTTGTATGCTGCATATTTCCTTCTTGCAGGAGTGTCACAGAAATCCCCCTCTACCTCTTCAGACATGTTTTGTCTTAAATTTGGCATTGAAGTGCCCACAGAAGTGTGGACATTACATTCAGTAAGCTCTCAGGTCAGCATTGATTGACAGTGTGATTAAACTATAGAAACTCATAGGTGCCTAGCTGCACCTCTAATTTAAGAGCTGATTTCTCACCAATGCATTGCAAAATGGTGTAAAAAATAGTCCAGTGCTCTGCTGGTTATACTTAGGAAAAAAGTAGGCAACTGCTTAAAAACCAGGCTGAAGACCTAGATTTCAGTTTGCAGTGAGATGTGGTATTGAGTGTTGCATTCATGCAAAAGATTCCGATTTTCTGTGTTTTCTCAGTCCATTTTGTGAAGATAAGGGATGTTTATGCCCATTTAGTTTTAACATTATTGGTGTTGAGGTTCAGGAATGGCTGTATTTTTGCAAGCAATTAATGCAAGGCCTGTTTTAAAAAATGGTGTAAAGTGCAGGCATGTTTTTCAAGTTTGAGCAATGTAGCTGCTAACAGCTGCAGTTTTGGAGAAAAGGATTTACTCACATTCCTCAGAACTCTCATATCAGACCTCTGTGGGATAAGGCTTTGAATGTACACTTTTATTAATAAGTGTTATTTCATTTTTAAGTATTAGACCATGAAATATGGTTTTCTCTTTTGCTTACACATCTCATCTTGTACTTATTTTTTGTCAATGCAAAAATTTATTCTACACAGTATCATTTTTATGAAAGTGGCTTTTACTAAGAACTTTGGGCTGAATCAATTTTCAAGTATTTAAAAAATTTTAAAACTTCTGTATTAAAATTTATGCTTAGAAAGCAAGAAGTAAGATGTATGCTGAGATAGGCCTTTTCATGAGACCTTCAAAACAGGTGAGTAGTCTACTGTCAGATGACAGATAAAAGCAGCATAAAGCCTTTCCAATGGAATAGTACATATTTATACCACTTACAAGTAGATTTGAAACATCTTTTTTTTGACACACAGTGATACAATTTTTGTATGAAACCCATTTGTGAAAACTGATGTAGTGATGTTTCTTACTTTTTGAAACACAGCTATTTTTTTTTCCTTTTCCATCCTCTCCCCCTGATTATGAAATGGTCAGCTTCAAACACTTCTCAGGTATTAAAAGTTCTATTATTATATTCTATACAGATGGGATTGCTGGCTGGAACCCAGCTAAGTTTTCTGATGCCAAACATGGCCCTATTTTGAGTAAGACTTTTTGATAGTGTTTGCTAAATTATTATGTTATGGCAAATAAATTATTTTCAGTATTGCTTGGGATCCTAATAACTGCAGATCTAATGTACTATTCAAAATTACTGGAGACTTTGTACTTAATATTTGGCTTGAAAGCAACCTCTGACTCACAGGGCTCTAGTTAATCTGCTGTCAGTTGCTGTCTTCTACTCTGCAAGTAGAAGACTGCTCACTGACTGCTCACAAAGAAGTAATTTTGTAATTTAAAAAATCTCAGTAGAGCATTCAGCTATTGAAGAAGTAAATTAATGTGGAGAACAGGCTTAGAATCATCTCCTGTATTTTTCTTACCTAATCTCTAGCCTTTTTACACTTTGTGGAAGATTTTATGAACAAAGATCACTATGTGTTGTTCAAAGCTTCACTGTAAAACTGGTTGGAGTATACCTTTGTAGCAGCAGCTCACCACTTGTAGATTTAGCTGTTGCATTTTACATTAAATTAGTATTAACTTATATAACTGAAAATAGCTCCTCTTATTTTAAAAAATAAAAAATACGAATTTTTTAAAAGATTCACAATTTTACAGATTGCACCTACATAATAATATTAGTATCCAAAGAAGTATATGATTGGCATATGGAAGGGTTTGTGCACTGGATCATACAGATTTATAAGTATGTGCAAGGAGCTGTGTTACATTACATGCGGTATAAAGTGATTTATATACACCTGCAGGTTTTCAAGCCCCAGAATGCTTTCTTTCCCTGCTGGCAGGAAGTGAGTTAGTTCCTAGTGCTTCGGTTCAATTAGTGTTTTAGTCTATTCAGTGGGATGCAACACTGTGTTGAGTGTATTGTAAATATTGACATGTGATGTCTGTCGTTCCTTTAATGTTAAACTTCAGGTTTTTCAAGAAAGGATGGTTAGTTTCCACTGGTGGCAAATGCCCAATTCACAGTCATTAACAACTCAAGAAGTCCTCTGTAAGGAATGGGGCTTGGGGTTTCTTCTGTCTCCATTTAAATATGTATACCAAATGTTTGTGGGAAACATGTAATACTTTGCAGCATTAAACTGTATTTGGAGTAAATATTGTTTGCTTTTGCATACATCATGTTTATGGAGAAGAATGCAGCTGCCAGTATAATGCCTTGAACAACAAGGATAATTTTTCCTTATACAATTATCAGCAATGCTGACTCTGAGGAGGAGGGAGACTTCATTAGATAGAAGACCATTAATTAGTGACATAGTGATTGCTTTGCATATCAAACTGTTTTTTGCAACTAGAACAGATATTTGAAAACTGCAAGCCCATGAATCAACGAAGACAAATAGCAAGAAATGGTTAAAAATAAGTTGCCTGTTTTCCACAAATAGACAGAACTGGGTCAGAGTGAGTACATCTGGGAGAACAAAGTGGGGATCTTAAGTGTATGTTGTCTAAGGCTGCACTTCCAACTTAAGGGAGTGATATTGTGGCTGTATAGTAGCCTTGCACCTGCCCTTCCCCTCCGGCTTCCCTTTTACCATGGTTCCTCTCACATCATGTAAAACATCATCTTTGAGACACCCATGGATCTTCATAAGCAATTATAATCAAGCCGGAAATAGCTGTTGTGTGAAGGCTTAGCTATAATTCAAGTATCTTACTCACTCAAAATTAATGTTTGTAGCTGCTAAAAATTCAAAAACAGCTGGTGGGTTGGCTCATACATTGTTGTGTCACTCAGTCTGCTCTTATCTGGAATTTATGGACATGGTTTCCCATGGAAACAAGAGGAGCATCATCATACCACTGCATTTCCCTGATAGCTTCAGAGCTCCATGCTTATTTTGTCCAAATCTGACAGAGGCAAGAGCCTTGGAGGTAATTTTTTACAAACTGCAGAAGATGGTCGGGAAAAGCCAGGTCTCTTGAAACAAGCTATTGTTACAATAATAGTGAACTTACCCAGGAAGGAAATCAAAGCAGTGCTCAGGTTCTGAATTCACTTTCCCTTCTACCAGCTTGTACCAGCTACAGCATCCAGAGCTCCTTGCACATGGAAGGAATTTCACATGCTTCTGTTCCAGAGATAGTGGAATTACTTGTGTAACACACAGAGATCAACATTTTGCTCCCAACTTAAAAGGCAGAAACTCCCCCAAGAGGTTGGTTGGCAATGTCTTGTATTGCTACACTCCAGACTGTCAGTTACAGTGCAAGCTGAGAAAGACTGCAGTTTGAATGAGGTGACTTCCATGCCACAAACTCAGGAACCATAAAAACCTGTTTGTAAACTTGCAGCATGTTGTGAGGAGGTGAGTAGGTGTTGGTTAAAAACAAGTTGTGTTTACCCAATATAGTTTTCCTCTACAACAGGGTATTTGCTGTCCCTGTGGCTGTAGAAGAAACTACTATTAGATTTTGACACATAAGCATTCTAGCATGGTTTGACAGTATTATAAAAGTGCCAGAAAATCTGTGTTTGATAGAAATTCTGTCTGTGGATTTGTGTAAAATTGTTTGGATAGCAGTTCCTGAGCTGTCCTAGGTGATCCATTATAAAATCAGTAAAAGGTGTAAAGTAAACCTCAGCAGAAAGTCCTTCCTGGACTTCTGTCTAATTGCTCAGCAAGTGTTCACATTAAAGTTACTGATAAAGTCTGGGGAGATCTGTGGATACCCTGAGAAAGAGGTCTGAAATCCAGAGGTGGTGGTTGAATTGTAAAAAAAAAAAAAAACAAAACCAAAATTTAGTAAGGACAATGTATTAAACCTTTATATAGTTATTGACAGTGCTGAATGCAGAATAACTAGGAAAAGAGAAGTTCTTAGTAGAAGAACTGAAGGATTAGTGGATCAGAAGCCAAATATAATACAATATCACCTCATTAAAAAGAAAAAACTCAACATCATACCAATGAAATCCTGTAAGACAGGAAGAAATCCTTTCCTTCAGAGAGTACCAGTGAGAATTGCCAGCAGCTGAAAAAAACAAAAGGGGTGCATGGAGAAAGAGACTTGGACTGAGCTAATTTTTAAAAATGGAAATGCCCACAATGCCCACTGGATATGCTGATGGGTTTCACTTCTCTCAGCAAAGGAGGAGTGTCTGCTTGGGAACTGGCAGGGCTCACTGGCAGAGCTTTAAACTGGATGTGATGGTGGGGGGACAATATCAGACTTGTCCCTGGCAAGGTGTGGGATGAGAGGCGAAGGTTGGAAGCACAGGGTGTTGTCAGGGGCCCTCAGAATCTGAACTGTGCTGGAGAACACCTGCAGTCTTACAGAGATGAGCCAGAGACTCCTGAGGTAAGAGAAGCCAACAGAGAAACACCTGGGAAATATCTCAAAAGAATTAAGGGGTGCACTTCTAGGAAGGTGGCACTGCTGACAGCCCAGATGAGGTGCCTTTTCACCAATCCTGACAGCATGAGCAATAAGCACGAGTTGGAAGCTGCTATGCTGCTAGAAAGTTATGGCCTTGTTGCCATTATTGAAACTTGGTAGGATGAATCCCATGACTGGAGTGCAGCTGTGGATGGCTACAGGCTGTTCTGAAGGGGAGGAAGGTGTGGTGGAGCGGTTTCCCTCTGCATCAGTACATGCATCAAGTATGAAGAGTTGTCTTGCAAGAAGAGCCATGGCCAGGTTCGACTTTGCATCAGTTGCATTATTTTGCATCACATGCAGTGTTTTGGTGCAGGGTCTGGAGAACCCTTCAGGGCAGCCTTTGATGACACCCCCTCAGCTACCCCTCACATGAATGTCCCACACATGTGAATTTTGGGGTGGGGGGCCTCACAGCTGAGCTAGTCTGCACAGCAGAGGATGTGTGTTCACTGCCTGTGACCAGAGGTTTTCACATGCACCCAAAACCCTTCTCTCCGCTGGTGGAGTGTGTGCAAACCAGGCAACAGGTAAGCCTGGAGCTGTGGCCCCAACCCTGAAGCTGCTGGGCTTACTGCTTTTGTGAATGCTCTCTCAGCTGTTGGGGTTCCTCACTCTCCCCGGGAGCTCTGCCCTGGTCTCGGCTTTTCAGCGACTGCTGCTAAGCCAGGACCACGTGGTCGGGGCAAGTCCAGGCACGCTGCGGTCGGGGCTGCAGTGAGTGAGGACTTCCCCTTGCAAGTTGGAAAAGCCAGCTTTTACCTCCTGAATGTTCCTCTTTGCAGAACCCGGACCAGGTGAAGGTAAGATGCAAAGTCCGTTTTGGGTTTCAGGTTCCGATTTTTATTCCATTCCACAAGACCGATGCGCACTGCAGGAAACCCAGGACGAACTTCCCCACTCCTCCGCCACCGTCCCTTTTTATTCCTGGGGGTGGAGCAAGGGGAAGGGGCTAGCCAGTCTACCAATATAGGGAGAGGGGGTGTGGGAAAAGCCAGATTGATGTCCCTGGTGCTCTATCACCCTCTGCCCTCGCTGGAATTCTCCAGGGGTAGCCATAAATCCCGTGCAGACCCTGCGGGACTTGGGGGACTCCAAGAAACGAGTGGAAATTGCGTAACACACCGCAACACTCAGCTTTATCCATTACTTCCTAGGCCTGAGGTGCTTTGAACAATAATGTCAGTTTTCTTATCTCAAATAGCCTTGGGCGGTTTAACTCACAGTTTAGGGTTTCAGTCAGGAGACTATTCACTATGGGCTTTAGTGGTGGAGCTTTGTTAATGTTTTGCCATAATGGGCAAAAATCTTTATGACAAAGTTTGAGACATGAATTATAACATGTCAATTTCTGACTTCCACCTGGAGTTCTATGTCTCACTCTTGGGTCCCCAGCACAGGAGGGACATGAATCTGTTAGAGCATGTCCAAAGAAGAGTCATCAAATTGGTCAGATGGGTGGGGCACCTCTTGTATGAAGGAAGGCTGAGAGAATTGGGATTGTTTGTCCTGGAGTAGAGAAGGCTTTGGGGTGACCTAATTGTGCCCTGCATGAAGGGAACTAAAAAGAAAGATGGAGAGAGACTGTTTACAAGAGTGTGTAGTGACAGGACAAGGGGAAATGAACTGAAAAAGGATAGTGTTAGCATAGATGTTAGGAAGCAATTCTTTACTGCGAGGGGAATTAGACACTAAAACTGATTTCCCAGAGAAGCTGTGGATGCCTCATCTCTGAAAGTGTTCAAGACCAGACTGGATGAGGCTGTGAGCAACCTGGTCTATTAGAAGGCATCTCTAGGGCAGGGAGGCTGGAACTAGGAGATCTTTAAGGTGCCTTCCAACCCCAGCCATTCTATTAATCTATGATTCTCTAGAGCTTCTTACAAAGCATTTTGAGAAGTAGTGCAGTTCTATCTCTATTCCCATTATCTCAAGTATGTTTATGTCAGAGTTCCTACATCAATGCCACAGTAAGTATAGCACTTTATTATGTTGCAAGGGTTCTGTTAAATCAGTGGTGTGGCTTGGTACTGGCCAAATGCCAGGTACCCATGAAAGTAATTTGTTCACCCTCTTTTTCTATAGTTGGGTAGAGGAGAGGGGAGAAAAGATTAATGAAGAGCTCATTAGTTAAGATAAGGATTGGGAGAAAAAATGCTCTAAGAGCAAAACAGGTTTAAATTTAAAGGTATAAAGTATGTTTATTATTAGCAGAGTCAGAGAAGGATAATGAGAAATAAAATAAACCTTTAAAACACTTTTTTCTTCCCACCCCCTCCCTCATTCCTACTGACAGTGCATGGAGACAGGGTGTGGTGGTTTTGGACAGTTCGTCACTCAAGATCTTTTTCTGTTCACTCAGGGACACAAGTCTTTGCTATGCCAGAGGATTCCTCCCACAGGCCTACAATCTCCTCAAAACTGTTGTAGGATGGATCACTCGTCCACAGGTGAAGTCCTCAAAGAATAGGCTGCTCTGATTTGGAAGCAAGGTCTCTGTCTCTCTATCTCTGGAAGCAGGGGTCCTCTCTCTTTCTCTTTGGGTAAACCATGTTCTCTGAGAGAAAGAAAAAGAAGAATGCATTTTGGAACATATTTGAACAATGATCCAGAGGGCAAAATCTGCACAAGGCTGAATACTGTGTTTGTATAAAAGTGATACCTGTTATTGACGTCAATGACTACTTGGAGAAATTA
The DNA here is from genome assembly GCA_013399455.1 of Anthoscopus minutus. NCBI lineage: Eukaryota > Metazoa > Chordata > Aves > Passeriformes > Paridae > Anthoscopus > Anthoscopus minutus. Next base: position 12,215 of record VWYI01019404.1, read on the forward strand.
TTTAACAGCTGGGATGCAAAACAAGTGCTTTACATGACATCTGCGGGGAAAAATGGGCTGTGATGGAGGTGACTGTCTGTTCAGGGAAGATGTTCTACTGACAAGGGGAAACTGCTAAGCTGTCCATGAGAGAAGTGGGAACGAAACTGTGAATGATGCTCTTGCTGGTAGGCAGGAGGGGAAAAGTCACAAGCAGACAGCTGCCTAGGCAGAGACTATGAAGGGAAAAACCTAAACCAAAATGTGGGCATTGTAAGAGGACTGCAGAAGAGGGAAAATTACCTATTTTTTGTAGAAACCCATACAGCACTGCAACGTGATTCTCCACATGAACAGATTTGGAGTGATGCATTCCTTATAAGTCTGTCTACAGAACTGGTCTGCTTCTCTGCTGGCAGTGCACCAAGGAAGGATTGCAGTGTCCTAGATGAACAGATAACTCAGTGTTTCAATGTTGTGCTGTCACAGCTGCACTTAATATCTCCACTGAGAAGCGATGAGGTCTGTCTCACTGACCAGAGCATCTGGACCACCTCTGTTAATTGTTAAGCAGCTTTGCTAAAAAAAGAGAAGTTGATCAATACAGCAAAACCCATATATAAAGTCTGTTGTCATGAAATGATAGCAAAATAGGGCTAGAAATCTTCTCAGGAAATCACATTAATCAACAGTAGCTCAAAAGCAGGCTCAGCCCTTCAAAAATGCCTCAAGAAGGTTTTTGCCTAGCTGCCTGTTCAAAAATTCCAGTGCTGCAGTAGCCACATTTGCCCTTTGTTCCAGTCACACAAGCAGAAGGGACCAGTGGACAAAAAGACTGCAGGACTTAGTACCAGCACATTTGTGCAGTATGAGGAAGAAGGAGATCATAGGAGAAGGCTTCCTGCTGGTCCTGCACTCACATGTCTGGCTGAGTCAGGGCTTTGATGGTGCAAAAGTCCCCTGGGTAATGTGTTAGCTAGTTTGCCATCTTTCTGAACCACAGTGAAAGGGATGGATCAGGCAAAGGGTAAGAAGATGCTAACTTAAGCTTGCCTTCTGAATTTAAATGTAAAAGAAACTTGCCGAAGTTGACCAACCAACCAAAAAATACAAAACACAAAGCAGAAACAGCAACCCCACAAAAAAACAAACACAAAAACCCCAAGCAAACAAACAAACAAAAAAAACCAAGCAAAAACAAACAAAAACAAACCATGGCAGAAGTCACACAATATATTAGTGATGCCTATTATATCCTTCTGTAGAAACAGGTGTAATCACAATATGACTTTTACTAATTCACTTCTGTAATCTGAGTAAGTCCTGATCCTGAAAATGGAGTACATAATTTGGACTGTCTTTGTAGTATTATGGTATTTTAAATAAATAAAAAGGTGGTGATCTGCAGAAAAGCTTACTTTGAAATTTGGACTGAAGCAATCTGATTCCAGAGCCTGCATTAGTTTTATAAATGGGATGGTTTATCTTGGTTACTCTTTTATATAGGTTACATGGTAAACTCTTTGCAGTTATTAGGGCCACTGGAAGATGAAAAGTTAAATCTGTGAGCAGGATCATAACTTGTCCTGCATTGCTCTTTGTCCCTCATTATATGGACTGGATTTAGCACTTCTGACCTTTCCCAGAAATCTTGAGCTTTGTAATTTGTGATGCTATTATACCATGTCTCAAATTCTCTATCTCTAGATGCCCTAACTTGTGGTTTTCCTGGTAGTCATGAAGCTGCAGTATTATGAAGAGCTGCTGTATTGATTTTTGTGTCTGTGTTAAGGTGCTATTCTGCCTCTGAAAGTGAATGTAAATCCTTCCTCTGGCAGTGCATTATCATTTCCCAGTGCCTTTAAAAACATATCACAATAGGACTGCTCTAGCATATTTTTATATGCATTTGTGTGACTCCTATTAAATGCTACTGTAACCATATCCCATACTTACAGAGACTTGCTGATATGCTGTTGTCCAACTCTGCTCAGAGGTGATTAGGGAAATTCCTGTTAAAAGTCAGTGACACTCTCTGGTGTCTTAGACATCTCAGGACCAGGTATGAAGTCAAGCCGGTCAGGCTCTTTATAGGTTTTTGTGAGTCTGTCCCCAAGATCATGAAGTTTGTGTCAAAAACTACACTCTTAAACTTAGGCAAGCAAGATATTTTTCTGGTGTTAGCTTCCATACTCATACAATGTTCCCATTCCTCGTTTTAAATAAGAGCCTTTGAGTCTAAACAGTTCATGTTGCTTCTATGGAACCAGACATCACAACCCATATGCAGAACTGAGGCCTACCATCAAGAACTCAGAGTAGCCTGTCCCTCACCCATTCAGTAGAATGAATGAATGAAAAAGTCAGAGCTTCTCTTGCTTGGGTCTCCTGGTCTCTGAACTGCAGAGTGACATCAATTCATGGACACTACATGTTTCTTTTCACACTCTGGTGCTGTTCCCTTGTCAAACTAAGGTGGTTTTATAAAGAGTCTTCTTTAGAAGACAATAATCCTTGCACTGGCTGTCTGTCACAGGAAGTCTGTTCAGTTGAGATCGTGAGGAGCAAATTGGGTAAGTGGCTCATGACTTCTCCACAGGCACAAAGGAGGGGAAGGTCAATGGTACTGCAACACCTTATAGAGCATAATATGAGGTGTCCACCAAAGGCAAGGCTACATGTGCTGTCTAAGAAACCCTTGCTTCTTACTTCATGCTCTGTGTCAATTTTTGTCACTCCCTGAACTGTGATGGACAGCATTATGTCTTGCCACTGACGGAAAACTTGACTGCAGAAAGGGAGAAACACTACCAGGAATGAAATGCATAGAAAAGGAAAATAACTCATGGTATCATAGGTAATGTTGGTGAGCACTTTCATGGTGTTTTGCAATTGCAGACCATGTGGCACAGCAGCCTTGTCCTTTTACCTTACTGCTTGGTAGTTTTTCTTCAAGTTTTCTCTTGCTAGTTATCTATTTTGCTAGTTAACCTGATGTGTGCTCTCACAATTCAGTGTCTTTGTAGTTCTCTTTTCTTCTCTCTCTTATTCACTGCAGCAAGAAAAACCTCTGTGTCCTGGCTTTCAAATTCATACCTCTAATAGGCTTGAATTATTAAATCTTTAATTCTTTGTCTGTGCAACCACTGCCAGTGATTGCAGCACTGAAAACTAATACAGACAAGAGAGCTGTTAGATAACCTTCTAACCTGCTGATACTAGTGGCAGTTTGTGGCTGCAGTGTTCAGCAGCATAGAATGTCTAAATACATAATGTATATTGGACAATATACAAAATATATTTTAATGTAAGCCATAATATAAACACCTTTCCACATGCAGTGCTCTGCCTAAAGTGAAAGGTGTTACATCACTTGCAAAGGGGGAGATCAGCTGCTCTCTAAAGACTATGTTGTCTTAATACCACTGTAATACATTGCTGTAAATTATATTAACAGCCAGTCCTCCACTGAACTGTGGTGAGTGCCTGACCTCGAATACACTTTTAACTATGAATATCAGAATTTAATTGTAAAGTGTGAGAGTTTGTTCCTTTTTACAAGTGCTAAATGTTTTTTGATTCAGTATTTTTATACTTGGAAAACTGAGGAATAAAGATCTGTCTGTCCTCAGACTGTAGCATGCTGTTTTATAGCTGATAATTGTCTGCAATATGAATAATAATAACAATAACTTAAAAATGCAGTATTTTATCGTGGTCAGCAGTTGAGTGCAAGCATTAGTTTTTGCTATAAGCCTCTATGACTGTTTTGAATAAGGTTGAGCATTTAGATAAGCAAACAATTCTTACTATTTTAATTAACCACATCTTATTTACATATTTACAGTAGAGAAGAATATAATCTGTTGTTGCTGCTATTTTGTTTTGGGAAGGTTAGATTTGGCATTAGTAGTACAAGTCACTCTGTGATCTCACTGATTACTGCAGCAATCAAAACTATAGCATAGGCAGGACATTGGCAAATGTAACATAGAGTGAAAGATACTCCGGGGAAAATCATAGCAGTCTGGTGGCATATAGAAGTTTTACATCATAGAAAAGGCTTTGTATGTTAGTGATGTTATTTCTTGAACCTAAATAGTGTTTAGGAAGGAACTGCAACCTTGGGAATTTCAGCCTATTTAGTATCTCAGCTGGAATCAGAAATTGAAAGGGCAGAACTGTGGTATGAGCTGTCATTTTTTAATATCATTTAACTGGAATATGTGGGTGTTAGCATCTTGATAGTTTGAAGAAAATGCATAGAAAAAAGAATGCCCTGACTGTGGAAATAGCTTTGAAATCACCGACAGATTTGCAGCTGAATGACAGCTTAGGTGCTCCAGAAGACCTCATGTCAGGCTCTCTGTGAGAAACCAGCTCTTTGCTCTTCCATTCATAATGAAATGTATGATAGACCCTTAAACTGTTCCTAGTAATAACTGTCAGGAAAAAGTGGACATTCTAATGGAAAAAAAACTTTGAAATATTCTGCAGTGATTTCATTTTTTTTCTCTGTTCCCATTGCTTCTCTGTTCTCTGATCCCAAATGTCCATTTTAGGAAAATGATGACTCATACAAAAGAAAACTGTAAATGTAAAGCATATACTATGCATGTAAAGCATAGGTAAATGTAAGCACATATATGTTGGAATTCAAAATAAAAGTCTCTTTGAGTCCCTCAGAGAGAGAAAATAAAATATATTAAACCACATAGACATGAAGTAAGAGTATGGATTTTAGTTTTAATTAAGTTCTAACATAGCTTAAATGCCTTAAGTGTCTGTGTTAGCTAGTGAAAAGCCTTGTTACCCTCTTTAAAGTTCAGTGATACTCTTCACAGATTCAACTTAGTTCCAGACATGATGAAAACATAGCTTACCGTTCTAGGTAGAACAGATAGGACTATTCATGTAAACAGATAATGCTCTATACTTAAGATTTAGGTAAGGACTGACACTGCTTTCGCATATTAGAATTGAGCTTAGATTGGTGTAGAAAGTTTTGTTTCAGAATCGTGTTTTTAGCCAATTGGATAATTTATTAATTTAATTCCCTGTATTGGGGATCTTGCTCAGAAATCACAAACACACACACAGAAACACCACACACTCCTGAAAAAGAGGAACACCAGCACCATCATCACCACCAGCTGCTTCTGTGGCCCAAGAATGGAACTCTGCCCCAGGCAGCCGCAGCTGCCCAGGCCATCGGAGCCCCACACTGAGCTGCTGCTGCACAGAACATCGGGACTTTATACCAGAGAGCTGCTGCTCAGAATTCAGGACTTCATACCAGAAGCTTTTAGTGGGGACTTTAACTCTCTGAACTCTTTGCCTTTGAGACTGATGCTTTTATACAACAAATATCTTTCTAGCAACCAACAACTGCTCATGTCTCCTTGAGACCTGGAAATGCTGTGAATCCCCATTGAAGTGTTGACATTATTTGTGACTGTATAAATGTGCAACTGAAAAACTGTACAGTCCTAGACCTTGCTTTTATAAGGTCAAAGCTTTAAGAAAAATGGGTGAGACGGTCTGTACACACCATAGTACATGAGTATCAAATTCATGCTAGCTAATAGAGAAGTCTTGTTGGTAGCATGCAGGATAGGTTCTCTGTGAGGCAGATTATTCATTCCTTATGTGTTACCTTTTAGTGGGGGTGGAGGATGCCACAGAAGTCCGGCACTGCCCATGTGTTGCTGGCAGGGACCGTGTGGCCAACAGCGAGGGGCATGGTGAGAAGTTCCCTGATATGGAGCCCAGACAAGATCAACTTCTCAGCAGTGGAATATGCTGTAAGAACTTCTCAATTGACAGACCTTAAGAAAAATAAACCTGCAGACAATTTTCGCCTGAGTCAAAAAGAAAAAGTGGAAACATGTGAGGAGAACAACATGGAGACACTAAGGTCAGTGAGGGTAAGGAGGGAGAGGAGATGCTCTAAACATTGGAAGTGAAATCCTTCTGCAAACTGTGATGAGGACTATAATACAACTGTTCCCCTGTAATTCAAGAAATGCATCAAGGGATGCAGAGATCCACTCACAGCCTGTGAAAAAAGGTGCTCCTGCTGGAGAAGCTGGATGCTGAAAAGCTATGATCTAGTGGGAAACTCAAACAGAGAGAGAAGATAAAGAAAGAGGATCCTTGCTTCCAAACTAGAACAGCTTATCCTTAAAAGACTACACCCCATGAACTAATGACCCACACAAAACAGTTGTAGGAAGACTGACTGTAGGGGGGCAGCAGCAGGTTAGGTGGGCTGCATTTTCCTCTCTCTTTTCCCCATTGGCTGAGGTACTTGAGAGACACAGACTTCCCAGGACACCTGATACCTGAGATTCTCCTCTAATGTATAACCTCTAATGTATAACCCTCCCTTTTAATTTTTAATTCTTATGAAATCTATGGGTTTTCCCCATTGTTTCTTTCATCCTCAATAGCCAGTTTCATTTATTAGCAAACCTACAGTTTGTTTGTTTGTAAATGCAAATGTCTTTCCACGCATCAATCAGTGGAATCCTTCCCATTGCTTCTTCTATCTCTAAGGGCTAGTTTTATCTACCAGCAGACCCACAGCTTATTTGTAAAGACAAATCCGTCATTCCTCTCACCACTGTCTATGACACTGATAAAAATGTTAAACAGAGCTGCTGCTCATACTGACACCTGAGGGATACCACTCATCCCTGGTCTCCACTTGGACATCAAACCATAGACTGCAACTCTAGAAAATTCCTTATCTGCTGAGTAGTCCATGTGTCAAATCCATGTCTTTCCAACTGAGAGACAAGGATGTCATGCATGACTATTTACCCTTTCAGAATGGAGGTGTTGTTTCCCCATATCCATTCAGTTGGAACTTCACCAGACTGCCATGACTTGTCACATATGATGGATAGTGGTTTAGCCACTTCCTCAGCCACTTCCGTCTCATCAGGATGGCCACTTCCTTGGCCACATGTGTCTCATCAGGTTACATATTTGTAAACTTTCCTTTTCTTTAAATGGCCTCAAACCCAGTCCTCTAGAGTAGGCAGTTCTTCATTCTCCCAGTCTCTGGTTTCAACTTACACAACTGGAGCATTTGCTGGTGAAGACTGAGGCAAAAAAGCTTAGGACTATCTTGGCCCTATCTCTATGTCCTGAGTAACCAAGTTTCCCATATTCTTTGTGACAGAACTCACATTTTCCTTGGTCCTCCTTCTATTACTAATTTCGTTACTCTTGATGTCCTTGGCCAGATTTATATCCACCAGTTTTTCCTAACTAGATCCCTGTCTGTTTAGACAATTTCCTATATTCCTCCCAGGCCACCTTTCCTTGCTTCCACCCTCTGTAAGATACCTGTTTGTGTTTAAATTTATCCAGAAAGTCCTTGTTTGTTCCTGCAGGGTTATTGACATTATTCCCTGATTTCCTTTTAGTAGGGATGCATTGCTCTTTAGCCTGGAGGAGATAATCTTTCAGTATCGTCTAGATCTTTTTGGCCCCTCTTCCCTGCCGGGCATTTTTCCACATCACTCTGCCAAGGAGGTCCCTAAAGAGACCAAAGCTTGTTCTCCTGATGTTCAGGGTAGTGAGCTTGCTGTGTGCCCTCCTCCTTGCTCCAAGGATCTCAGACTCCATCTCTTCGTGGTCACTGTAGCCCAGGCTACCCTTGAGCTTCACATTCCACTCTAGTCCCTCCTCACTGGTGAGAATAAGGTTCACCATGCATCTTGTTGTTGTGCTTGTTTTGTTTCACTTGTTGAAAATTATCTAAAATGTGTTCTCCTCCTCCCTTTTTCTGTATTTTTATATATCCCAGTTAAAAGCTTTAAAAATTATTGACTCTCCCTGCCCATCAATGTGTCCCCTCCCATCTTTCCTGTCCCCTGTCTACCCCGCCTCAATGAGGCGTCAATCCTATGTTAACCCCACCCTCTTGTGTATCAATCCTCACCAGGTGCCACCCTGATTTCCAGAGTGTTCCTTGTCATTCTTCCCTAACCATACTCCCCTGTGTCCTTCCAGACTCTAGAAATCCCCTAATTCTTGACGCCTCAGTGGTGAATCCTTTTGTCACTCAAATCACTACATGTTTACTTGCACTTGATTTGTGCCACTTTAATGTTGTCCTCCTCCTACCCCTTCCCATTTGCTTCTGATTGGTTCTTGCATTGTATCCGCCCCTTGTTTACACCACACTATATAAGTTGATGTCAGCCAGTCTTGGAGCTCTCCAGTGTTTCTTCTCATCAGTTTGGTTTTGTTCTTCCTTTGTTGTCCCCGTGTTGTGAACAATAAACTTGTTCAGCTGATCTGCTACACCGAGAGTCTCTTTTCTCCTCCGCGCTTCATCCTCTGTTTTGTGAGTAGTGGTGACTCTGAGGAGAGAGAGCATTGCTCTCTAGGGAGCAGAGGGACAGAAAACACCTGACTTTCCCCTCTGGAGAGAGTTCAGAGAGAATCCTGAGCTGGAAAAGCGATCGGCAAGTCCTGGCCAGACCCAGTCACTGCGCCGGCCAGCTGCGCCAGACCTCCTCCCTGCTGGGCCAAAGCCAGCCTCCTCGGCACCCACCGGTGACAGCACCTGTCCTTGTTGTATCCTCTATCACTTGGCAGAGGAGGTTATCATTAAGGTGTTCCAGAAATCTTTTGAGTTGCCTGTGCCCCTCTGTCCTGTCCTTCTGACAGATGCCAGGGTGTTGCAGTTCCCATGAGGACCGGAGTTTGTGAATGTGAGGCTGTTCTTCTCTTAGAGGGCCTCATTGTCTCAGTCTTCCTGGTCAGGTGGCCAGTAGCAGACTTGCTCTACGAAGTCACCTGTCCCTGCACTCCCTTTATTCCTGACCCATAAACTCTAAGCTCCTCATCCAGCCCCTCATGGAGCTCCATGCACTGCAGGTGGTCCCTGACATCAAGAGCAAGACTGCCTCTCTTGCCTCCCTGCCTCCCTGCCTCCCTGCCTCCTCTGCCCATGCTTCCTAAAGAGACTATTCTTTCCTTCCAACGCTTTAGTCATAGGAATCATCTCACCATGTTTGTGTGATGCCAGTAAAGCCATAGCCTTGTGGATCGGCACACATCTCTAGTTCCTCCAGTTTATTCCCCATGTTACCTGCATGCTCATGCAGACATTTAATTGGGCCTCCAGTGCGGCTGACTTCCTGTCTGGAGCGGCTGGAATTCCTTAAAGCTGCCCTTCGGAGGCTCTCCTGCTGACCTCAGTATCCTCTTTAGGCTCTGGGTATGTCTTGCTAGCTCTGGCATCTACTTAATCCCATTGCAATGGAGCACGACACACAGGTTGGGTTTTTCTTGTTCAAAAATTCATATGGTTATTCTGCTCAGGAGACTGACTATGTAGACAGCACTGCCAGCCCTGCTGGGGAACAATCGCCTGGGGTAGCAACCAGTCCTCCACCCCTTGCTGCCTGCCTATAGCTGGCAGTGCCACTGGGCTGGTGCCTCCCTCAGCCTGAGGACTCTGGGTATGAGCCAGTGGCAGCCAATCTGTGTCTTCAGAACCATACCCTCCAACACTACATGGTTTTGCTAACCCCAGCCTGCACTTGCATGACTGCTGCTACAGAAAAGGCTTTAGTTACTGCAAAATCCGGCCGGCCAGCCAGCCAGCCAGGAAAAACAGACGTGGGGAACTCCACAAGATGAAGAAATTGAACTTAGAACATTTCTCTGCCTTACAAATTGAAAGTGTTCATGTTGTTAAGGTATTTATAATGTCTCTGGCTCTCCCTCCTATGAATTCTCTATGCTTAAAAGTGCATAAGGTCATTCACCTCTTTTTAAGCAGAGGCACTTCATAGCAACTATTTGCTCTGCTTCCATGTAGTTCATGGAAACTGCTGGATTGCCTTTGGGATCTTCACCTTTCTGTGAAATCAAAACTAACCAATGAATAAAACACAGGAATATGTTGTCATTGGAAGAGGCACACATCCTGTAACGTTTTAAAGGAAAGAGGGACAACTGAGATATTGGGAAATCTGTTTCTGTTGATCATCTGTTGTTCTGACTGCAACAGACTTAATACCTCCCGGATATTTCTTCATTACACTTTGCAAGGCTGAGGTAATTGTGTAAAATCAGCAATTACCATTCCACAGGATGCATTCTGTCTATTTCTCCTGTACAGCAATACAATGAATTTGAACTTCTTCCCTAGCCCTTTTGTTCATGAAGAAGTACTGCACAAATTATGCCCATCTGATTGTAGTTTTAATCTTTCGTTGGCACTATGGACTTATCTTGCTTTTATTTTTTTTATGCAATCTTTGAAAACAGTCCAGCAAGTAAGACACAAAGTTACTCTTTCAGGCTCACTCTTCATGCATCTACTTCATCTCCCACTGTGAAGCCCAGTGAGATTTTGCTATCACTGAGGACAAGGGCAGTCCTGTCAGCGCTGCTCAGACTGTGAAATAAGCTAGGTTGGTTCACTCAGGCTGCACTACAAATTTAAGGGAATGCAGACTCTGGTAGGAGTAATGCAGACCAGTTAAAAGGAACTAAGAACTCTGGACCCGACAGAAACAAGACAAGGGACAGTGTGATGAAGAAAACTCTTTCCCTTTTGTATTTTTACTCAGACCCATTTGCAACTACAAGATGATCATCACTCAGGCAGCACGACTGTACTGTCTGTGGCTTTGATCTGAGGGCTTTAGAGTGCTCTGTCATTGAACTCTCCTGCCTGAACTTTCCCCAGCTGTTATCCTGACAAAGGCACTGAAGGTAAAGTGAACAGATTGTTCTTTGCAGCTGCTCAAGGAGCATTTCCCCCTTCTTTCTGTGAATTCTGTGATTCCCAGTATTGCCCTTGACCCAAATAGCATCCTACAGTTAGAACTCACAGCAATTCTTCAGCTTCAAGGACTGAACGCTGTTTATATGCAGCAGAAATGCCTTCCTTCTGATAGTCATTGTCAATTAAAAAAATGTACTATGTATTACTTCAGATATGTGTCTCAGGAAGAAGAGATCATCATTCCTTGTGGGTTCTCAGTCATGCTGCTGTGGACAGAAAGCTGAAATGCATGTTAAAGCTTGTAGTATCAGACTGAAGAAAAGTCAGTAGCAGAAATCCTATCAGTCACCAAAACTGCAGAAAAACCAGAAACTCTCCAACATAATTGTTTCAGTGTTAGAGACTAAAGGCATTACTTTATTTTGGCCAGGATGTGCAACTGAAATCATTCTGTGGTTCTTTACCAGAATTTTCACATACCTATACAGACAAAGAATGAAAATCCAGTCCAGAGACTAAAGGCATTACTTTATTTTGGCCAGGATGTGCAACTGAAATCATTCTGTGGTTCTTTACCAGAATTTTCACATACCTATACAGACAAAGAATGAAAATCCAGTCCAGAGACTAAAGGCATTACTTTATTTTGGCCAGGATGTGCAACTGAAATCATTCTGTGGTTCTTTACCAGAATTTTCACATACCTATACAGACAAAGAATGAAAATCCAGTCCATAAAGGAGAAAGAGGAGCCCTGCAACTTTATTCATATAGAGGAAGAGAGCCCATCCACTCTCCAGGGCATAGCTATATCGGGTCTCCCTGCTTTTATCCTCAGCTCTTGGCTGCATCCTCTGAAAGCTCAAGAGAGGGAGACCCTCATTCCCTCTTTCTCCTTTATGGACTGGCTTTTCATAGTATGATTTTCCACATGTTTTCTTTGCATTACCTTCATCAGGCTGCTGTAGTAAATGTTTTCTTGGTGTAACTAGTTTTGCCTGCCTATTTTTTAATATGTGAACAGTAGAACAGTAAGTTCCTGGGGTTACAGCTCCTCATCTTCCTCTGGCTTATCTTTTGTTTTGTTCTATTGAAACTCATCTTCCAGAGATTCTCATCTTTGTGAACATTTGCCTTAAATAAAACCCTATGCTGGCATAAGGTATCTGCTCTCTGTGGACTAAGACAAGAATAGTTACATAAACCTATGGGAGAGAAACCCTGGGAGCCTTTGCATTGACAGGCCCTGTTAACATCTTTCTACTCTTACACCCCACTGACTGGGATGTGATAGCACAGGATGAAAATCTAGCAGAACAATCATGGTTTTATTAGGCTGATAGCATTTTTCAACCATAAAAATAAAATGCTGCTGGAAACCCCTACATATTTCATTTCATATTTCATATGGTAAATAGCAGAGCTTCCTCAGCCAAAACAAGTTAGAGGTAGGTGACTTTGCTAGAAATTATACAACTTTTAATATTTTTTAATGTAACTTTAGTCAAAGGTTTTCTCTACATCACCCAGGGGCAGGGGAATTGAAGTTTCTCCACAAAAGACTCTGTTCACAGAGAGAGGCCTGATGAGTTTCAGGTCTATGAATTGGGAGTAGCCAGAAGATTCACAAGACAGAAATTAACGTTAATGAACAGTACCTGACACATCAACCCCTGGAGAGGTCAGAGACACGTGGTCTGGGAAAAGATTGATAAGACAACCAAAGAATAAGGACCAAAGTACCAGTTGAAGGTGACGGGAATGATAATAAGAGCTTGAATACTAAGAATTGTATCATTTAAGACCAAAGTATGAGAGTTTCTTTGGGTTTTGTCTATATAGGTATGTGAAAGTTTGGTAAAGAGCCATGGAATGATTTCAATTGCACATCCTGGCCAGAATAAAGTAATGCATTGATTCTCTAACACTGAAAAGATGATCTTGGAGAGTTTCTGGTTTTTTCTGGTTTGGTGACAATACCTCCACATTAGCATGCAAAGCCAAACTGCCAAGCAACAAATTCATGCCCAGATATTGTCTCCCAATTCCACAGAAAGGCTAGTTTAAATACACTCACTTGATTTCACCTGGTTGTGGTTAGACTGCTGTTTCTGGTGCCAAAGAAAAGTGCTATCTTCTCAGACTAATTCAATCCCAAATAAATGAGAAACCGAGGAATAAGTACAGTTTAGGGTAGAAAAATGACTTTGCCTATAGGAATTTGACTTTTCTCGTTCTTATTTCTTTCAAATTGGCTTTATATTAATTGAGATTAAAATCAGACAGCACCATAGGAGAAAGAGAGAGATTTATTGAGCCTCCTTTCTTTGCAGTTTCTATCCTGTGTATCTTGACAAGCTTCTCAAAGACATCCAAATTTCACTCTGCTGCTGACTCATTGGTAGTCCACAGATCAAAATCAGCCAGGCCTTCAGATGCAACCAGTCTGGACAAGTTGTTCCCTGCAGCCTGCTGGCAGGCTGAGTGTTGCACAGTGGATTTGTGTAGCTTGGAATGTTGAGCAGATGTGTGCTTTCACCCAGAGCCCTTCTGGAGGTGCAGACACTTTCACCATCCCCTGCCCAGGAAATGATGGGATTCACTCAATTACTTGGCATGGCAACCAGAACACATAGTGAACTGAAGGAAATCTGTTGAATCTCTGTCTAGAAGGAAAGCACAATCCACAGCTTTTCAGAGGTGTATGGTAGGGCTGAGGAAATTCACCCCACATGAGTGCTAAAGTGGGAAGACATTCCCCACTTGTGTCACAATGAATGACAAAGTTCCACCCGAGCCTAGCTGCTCTTTATCGTAGCATGGGCTGGTGCAGGAGCCTACAGAAAACGACAGATTTGTTTAGGTACCTGCCCTGTATTGGCAAATGTAATAACTATTTACTGCACTCATTATGGTCTCTATCACTGCCCTTATTCTTTAACATTCAGAGTTGAAATCAGCCCAGAGGAGGATGCTTTTGTTGCAGTGAAGGCCAGCAGGGGTTTTGAATGGAGAACAGCTGCTGTAATGCTAAGCATATATTTGGAACGAGGACATGATGAGATGTACTGCCCTGCTTAATGTCCTTGCCTGGCTGTGCCTTGCTCCCTTCCTGCATTAAGGGTTTTATTATGTCTCCTTGTCAGCAGAGATAATTGCCTGCAAATGTCCGCAAGCACACCTGCTACCAGACACTTTGCTATTAAGGTAATTCCAAGAAAATGAAAGCTTCAGCAACCATGCCAGCACCAGTTATTAATCCAGATAAGCCACCTTCCATGCGCTGAGGACATGACCTGTTTGTGTTTCAGTCCACCTACCTCCCCTGACATTCTGCAAGATTAGTGTTTCTCTGGGAGATCACTGTGTCCACCTCTTTCTGATTTTGTGGCGGATCTGGTGACTTAGAGATTTTTTTTTTACCCTTTCCCAGAATTGTCCACTCACAAGGTGTGCATGTTTGGGTCTGTTACTTTAGCAGCTCTAGACAAGGTTGTGCAGGTGTCAAAGTACCTTCATGCCAGTAAACTTCATTCTGTAGTGCAGGAATGGTAGAGCTTACCAGGGCAGGTGGGGCAGTACATGTATTTAGAGTCACCTTTCTGTTGGTACCCAGGCTTTGCACAAACCCGCTGTGAAACAACTGAGGATAGCCTGCTTCTGCCAGTTGCTCTCTTGTCCTTCCACAGTGCCTGGTGATGCATGCAGGGCTGACCTTGCCACTCTGTGTTTAGCTGCCAAGTGATAGCACAGACAGCTAAAAGTGGTGTCAGCTGTGGTGCCAGCTGGGACAAACTGGCCTTGCCTGGAGGGCGGTGGTGCTGGCAGTGTACCTGAAGGAGCATTGTGTGGGCACTAGCCCCTTACAATGCTTTCTTCTGTAAGCAAAACCCACTTCTCTCAGGGGCATGATGGGTTACAAAAATACAGATGACTTACTGAGATATGAATTAAGATGAGAAAAGGTGAAAATCCCAGAAATATACAAAACAAAGCCTCATAGAAAGAACCTGTTACATCATGGCTGTTTCATTGCAGGGTTGTGGATTTTCTTGCAGGTGAGGGTCCTTTCTGCTGCCTGAGCCTTACAAGGCATCAAAAGGCCTGAGACCTACTTCCTTTGAGCATCACCTGCCTCCACTGGTGCTGGGGCACCATTTGTGACAGGAATTCCTTGGGATGCTGGGCAGTGTTAGGAGCAGAGAGGATAGGAGTGTAGAGAGAGCCAGGGCTCTCAGTAAAAAAAGGCTTGAGGACAGGGAAGATTTGGCTTAACCATGCTTGTTCCAGCTCTTCTCAGGACAACACCCTGCCATGTTTTAAATTGGTTTTTAGCAGAAAAGGTGATTTATTTTTGGAAAAAAATACATATTAACAATCATGAGCTTTCAGGAACTTCTTTTTTCGGTTTCTGGTGAAAGCTTTGCTGAAAGTTTTTCTTCTGAGTCAAAACTAAACTGAATTTTAGGAAATAATTTGTCAAAAATTCATTATATAATATAACAGAAAATGGGTTTACTTATACGTTTGACTCAGGCAAACTGATTTTTATTCAATAGTCCTGTGTTTTTTAAACTTTAGTGAAACTCTTTAGATCTAGTTTCATCTAGCAGTATGTCCTAGTTCCAGAGGATCAGACTACAATATCTTTGTCTTGAAAATCCAGTTACCAAATCAGCAAGAGTTAGTCTCTGCTGTGAGAGGCAATTGCTGACCAGCAATATGGCATGGTATCAAGGCAGGTAGGCAGGCAAGCAGGCAGGCAGTACATGACAAGAGCAAGTCCAGATCTTCACAGGGAATTTGACAATTCTGGGAGTAATTTCCCTTTTCCCTCATACTAGTTAGTAGCAAAGAATAGGAAATAAGTGAGGGGTGAGGAGCAGGCAGTGGGAGCAGTTTTTCACTGTTACCATACAGTGCACTAAACTATTCACAGAATTACTGAGTTTGTAAGGTTGGAAGGCATCACCGGTAGGCTCATCAAGTCCAACCTCCATGCTTACACAGTGTCCCTCGAAGATGTTAATCATGGTTGTATTCCTTCATTTTACAGCAAAACTAAACTGGGCTGCAGAGAGGCAGGAGGGAAACCCATCTGTTACATGTCATTTTAGACAGGAATTGTAAGTGATTTTTATGTTGGTTTTTCTCATAGTCTTTCTTCATGCCTGCTGTTGGGATCACAGTGTCAAATGCAAGGTCCAATGAAGTGCATGTTTTCCCACGCCAGATAGTGCCCACAAACTCACCCTCCCACTCACTTCCTCCTCTGCCTCCTCTGCCTCAGACAGCAAGCCCAAGCCAGACCTGCTCTTTGGCTCTGGCACAACCCCACTGCAGCCATTCCTCCTACAGAGCCAAACCAGCGCATGCAGTTCCACATTTTTAGCAGCAGTTAGTGGAAAGTTGTAGTTGAGGGCCAGTATTTGCTCATCATTGCTGGTGAACAGGCAAAAAATGTTTGCAACCAACCCAAAGGTTTGTGGTACACCTCTTGTTCATTTGAAGTTGCATTCATTGTAGAGCTGTTGTTCAAACATCATATTTGGCATGCTTTAAACTTACAGGATGCTGGTAACTTCTGTGACTATCCTCATATTTAGCTAACAAGAAATGGTTCCGTTTCGGTTTGATGCCTGAGAAGCAATACTGTAGGTTTACAACTTAATTGCTAGTACTTCATCATTCTGCCAAAAAACGCCCCCTTGTCCACAAAATATAAATGTTGTTAAACTGTGATGTGAAAATTTGCATAAATAAGAGATGAAGGGATGAAAAAACATCTCTTCAAGGCTAAAATCTGTATTCTCTCTGTACTCTTTGCAAGTTTCTGGCACAAATATTTATTTCTCTGACATATGTGTTGACAGAAAAGGAATTCCTTGTTTTAGAGGGAAATTCTGAAGTTCTTCCAGGGAAAGCAAATTTGAACTCAGTTTTAATATGCACATTGATTTATCCTTGTCAATAAACACTCCAAATGCAACTACTTTTTAAAGAATAAAAGTAATAGTGAATGTTTTTTTCAGCACTCCTGGTAAGGCAGTGAAGTACTTGCTTGTGGACACACAATAAGGCAACTTGCCTTCATTCCCCAGGCAGGATTGGGGTGGATATATAACATGATTTTCTTTTCTCCCTGCTTAGCCCAGTTATATACCATCCAGGCCTGCTGTGGTACTGAAGTATTTAAAATCCTTCTCTTTACAAAAGTCACTGCAGTTGAGGAAGGGGTTAAATGTTAACAAGCAGTAGAGTAAGAAAATACACACCTGTAGAGCAAAGCTGTGAGAACCTCTGTGTGTATGGATGCATGTTCACTTCTCAAGTCTAAATGTCTTTTTACAAACTCCCTATCTCCAACCTAAATTTCAAAACATCCTGTATGTCACGAGGAGCCTACACCAACTTTGTTTTTTGTAGGATGTGTTTGACCTTGCTGTCTTTTGTTTTTTGGCAGGCATGAATGTCTTAGGACAATCATCATTCTCAGGTCCTAGGCTATCTGCAAATTTCTTTTGTCTTCAATCTAAAATTTTAAGGCTCTAGTAAGGTTAAAGATGAATGAAAAACCTCTCTCTGAGCTCACACCTTCAGTGTTAGCATGATGCCTCATAAAAAGCACCTTAATTCATTGGAGAGGATGACTTCCTGGGGCCACTATGGGAGAAATATTAAGTAATAATGTCCATGTGCAATATTTTGTAATTGTAAAGACAGAAAGTTTGATTCATTATGGGAAAATTTTAGCATTTTACTGAACTTCCTTTGCTGTAATTTATGGAAGATCATTCTTTGTTTTAGTAAAATACAACATTCAACAAAGGACTGACTATTAAAAATAAAAAGCCCTAGCTGGTAAGGACAGCAGACTGTGCTGCCTGGAGATTAAACAAGGTGTCAAAGTAAAGAATGGCATTCAAAATATCTTGTGACCAAATGTATCAGTGAAGAAATGTAAGAGAACTTTATCCTGAATGGAACAACAGGGCTCCAGACATACACAGCTCCAGGTAGTTTAGATTCACATTGGGCTGTAGATGAAAAATCCTCGTCTAACAAAATTTTAATCTCACTGAAAGATGGGCAATTTCCTTACTCAGTGTATACACATTAGGTAGCAGTTGGACATGGCAAGAGGCAAGCTGTGCAGCTTGAACACCAGTAATGACAAGCAGCACTGCAGATCTTCAGTCAACCTGGAGAAGGTAGTTAAAATACTATTTTCAGAGTAACAGCAAGCCCAAGACCATTAAGACAAAAGATGCTGACCAAACGGACACACTGTTCAGTCTTTTTATTAGTATTTATTGTTGTTATTGTTATTCACACTTAGACAACTCAGTTACATTAAGTGATTTATATGAAGAACTCTGTATTAATATGATAAGGTGAGAAAGTGTACACGCCACAGTGAAACATTCTGTAGATAGTGAAGTAGGACCTTGATAGAAGGGATTATTTCCAATAGCCTATGTACAAATAAAGATAACTTTCATACTATATACAAACTTACAAGAGTTTCATCTAGTGAATAATGATCCATACACTTAAACACATGAGAAAAACCGGAACTTTCAGCGGGTTGTCTGGACTTGCAAAATAAAAAAATACCATGGCAATGTATTTTTACTTTTAAAGTTTGAAACAAGTAAAGATGGGGGACTTCAGATTTTTCTTACAATAGGCTGAAAATGAGGGGTGATAAGAGTATGAAAACTACAAAGTGAAACAAACATGCTAAAAACGCTTTATTACAAAAATAGCATCTGATTGTCAGTTATAACACGCTACTATTTTCACATCACAATACCATGTCCTGATCTTGCCATCTTAAGGGACAGAAATAATTTTAATTCGTGTAAGTCAACTCCCCAGAGTCAGGATTGCAAAATTAAAACTGCAACAGAGATCTTGATAATGGAAATGAACACAAAACCGAGTGAAATCCTTTGGCATTACTTAATTTTCATAAGGGATTGAAATAAATTATTGATTTCTACTGGATAACCTGACCCTGAAAACTTTTTGAAAAACTGACTGAAGTGACTCATCTCTTACAAACTTACTAAAACATATAAGGAGCTTCCTTTACTGTGATCTCAGTGGGAGAAAACCTCAGAGTAGCAGAATGAATTAATTGCTTCATTGGGCCTGACTCTGCAAGCATTTCATTCCTTCTCCTGGGGTGAACAAGGGTAGCAGGACTGAGTCCCTACTGCAGAGATAGTGTGCAGCATTTTGTACAGCCCCACAGGAAAACTCAAGGGTATGAGGAGCAAACTCCCCCATCTTACAGCATCACTAAGGCAAAACCAGATCCTGCTTTACTGTACATTTTTTTGTCAGTATTTGACATTATACCTTAAACAGAGACATGGAATTGATTCTTTACTTTAAAATTAATGATCCCCTTACTTAGAAACCCCATACTAGTCTTCTGGGTTTTTATGGCTTCTTTTTGCATTAAGACAACTATGTGACATAAAGTAAAAATAAAAATAAAATAGTAAAGTGCACGATCTTTAAAAACGTGTACAAATCTCATTGTTTGGATTGGTTTTGTGTTTGATGAGTGGTGAATTTACAATAAATCTACATGAATGTACAGTTCATTTACCAATCTTGAATTACTCAGTCGTGTCCTGGGCTGTTTCACTTATGGCTCATGTAGGAATGATGTGGCCAATTATGTGTCTGGTCTACCCACACTCCAAGGGATTACATGGCTTCTAGGCTGGGGCTGACCTGTGCCTGGCTGGCTGGAGCATCGGCTCAGGGCCACGCTAATGTGGCCACATGACTTCTGGAGAAGACACGGCTTGCATCCACTCAGGGGAAGGCTCAAACTATCGGCACCCATCCAGGCAGACAAGTCCTGGGATGCTGCACTCTGCCACCTAGCACTGCACACTGACACCTAGCAACACACTGCAGACCGACAGGACGGGAGCTGCGGGGCTGTGAGCCATTTGTGACTGTTGTCTTTGATGGGTGCACTGAACAGCAGAACTTCAATGTGGAAGTGGCTCTCCACAGTTCTAATGGAAATGATGGATATCTTAATACTGATATTCCTGTAATTGATGGCAACAGACCTAAGAAGGATAATTTTACTATCAGCCAGGAATGAGACTCCAGGCTGGCTGTTGGAGGACTGGAGCAGGATTCTTCTCCACACTGTTGAGTGCAAACTATCCCATTTGATGATCTCAAAATCACTTTCTGCATGTATTTTTCCAGGTGCAAATTCTTAAATTTAACTTCCCAGTAATAGCAGAAAAAAAGAGAAATCATCTGCTCAAACCATGTCTCTTTCTCAGTTAGTTGGGTCATTGTTATTTACAAGAGGTAAAATTATTTCCAAGAATACAAATAAATGTAATTTAACTCTTTGCACGTAGCTCCCAGCACAATTAGGTTTGTTATGTAACTGCATTTATGAAATATGGGAACCTAAGATAAAAGTCTTGATCTTGTCCAGATTAATGGCAGAATTCTTCTGTATTTTGTTGGGCCAGTTCTTAGAGAAGGGATTATTTCCTTGTTATAAATAAAGAACCATCTGATACAGACTCATACTGGACTCAGAACATAAGTTATATGGACCACAAGATGCTATTTTAAGGAATTACTGCTGAACGAATAATAATTAAAAAACATTGAATATCCCCTTTTTTTTGCAAAATATGTAATGAAGTAAAAGACAACCAGAGAAATAATCCCTTAGAAAACACCCAAACGTTAGTAATATTTCTAAGCATCTATTTTTTCACAGTACTTGGATTAACTACATGTTTAATTTACCACTTTGTGGACCTTCATATCCACACACAACAGTACCATGAGTGATAGTGACCATAAACTACTTCACAGTAGTATATGTGGAAATTATATGGTAATTTCATTGCCATTACAAACAAATGACACCTAGATAAGATTGCTTGTCACCCACTGTGCTTTATGCTTCATGAAGTTTATGCAGTCAGCCACATCAACTGGGTACATAAGCAGAAGCATACAGACACAAAAGCCTGTCTGCACTATAAGAAAGCACTAGCTTTCAGTAAAATAGTTAATTTAAAATACATAGAGCTTTGCTGAAAGATTTTTCCATGTCTACATATAGTCGTTAAGGAGAGAATCTTCACACCACACTTTTAATCGCACTTTTATAGCTTTTACCAAGTTGTGACCAGGGTGGCTTCTGCAGACGGAAAATAGAGAATAGTTGCAGAACTCCAGTGGTATTTTGTACCAATGGGGCCCATTCTCATATTTAATTGCAATGAAGTTAGTGCAGAAAACCTTTAAAACTGGCTACATGAACCATGATCCTCTTCAAATGCTACCAGAAATCCCTTCCAAAAATTGAGATGATGGTGGTACAGAGGGTTGGTTATTAAAGTTGCATTCTTAACTTACTATGTTGCCAAGCTGGTGTCCTGGAAGTGCCAAGCTAGAACAGGATCTTTAACGCAACACCAATTTTTCTATTAATCATTTATACTTCATAAGGATTATGCAGACAGCAGTCTCAATTGACTAAGTGAACACAGGCATACAGGCAGGTGGAACAGGCTTCAGCATCAATCAGCTTGCTGTAGAATTTGGGCAGTGTGGGGGACTAGATCCCCAGTGAAGAAATTCAGAACTTTGGCTGAAAAAAATAGAAACTGGACTTTGGCTTCTAAGTGTGCAGTGTTGAGAAGAGTTCATTATCCCACACTGAAATAATTATGAACAATGAGAAGAACTTTATGCTGGGAAATTTGCTGAGATTGTAAAATAGGAACGTTGCAACAAGTGTGTGCATTTCTGGCAGCATTGAGCCTGGACAATTCACTGACATCCAGTCACTGGGTTAGAGCAGCTTTTGACTGTTCTCTCAGCATTCCAGTTTTTGAATTCCCTCAGGATAAGGGACTAAGCTTCTCACTCCTCCTTTTTCTCTACCAGCCAGCAGAGCCTGTTGTCTTATAATCAAAGAGCATATCAGCATCCAAGTATCTACAAATAGTTTCCTCCAGTAAAACAGTAGAAAGGCTCCTTAGCAAGTATAAACATCATTCATAGAAAGCACCACACAATTGAAATCTGTCCTAATACCTCTGGATGTCAGGTACCACTGGCACAGTTACTCAGCCATTTGAAAAATGAGCTGCCCAACAAATACAAAGCAGTGAGAGCCACAGAGTGTCTCATTCTGAAGGAGAAGTTGTTATTTTTATACCTTCCAAGATAAATATGTGATAGGGACAAACAGACATGGGAAAGAAATCAGACACATTTTAAGACAGTATAGAAATGGCGTTACAGGATACCCGTCCTTAATGGTATACATAAAGGTATGTATGTCTTTCTATAAGCTGTTGATACCAGTTACTCTCTTCTCCCTACCTGCCCTCAGTGGGGCAGCAGTCTCTGCTGCTGATGCCTTGAGTGCACCAGAGTGCTCTTAGAGCTCTGAAGGTCATGTAGGAGTTTTCCTTTTACAGTAGTGTGGGAGTTAATGCCACGATGGCATGAAGTAAAAAAAAAAAAAAAAAAAAAGCAGGAGTATTGGACTCTGGTCTGGTTTCTTGAATTGAAATGTCAGGTCAGTGAATCTGGGCATCACAGTATTTTGTAAATGGCAGCATACACAGCCCTTCCTTTTGATCACTCACTCCAATGACTGATTCTGCTTACTTGGTAAATGATTTTTGAGCAGTCATGAGAAACAAGAGCATTTGGTGACTCCTCTGGAATAGCTTGTTCTGTGGAGTCAGCTCCGTATTTTGAGACATACATTTCAGTTGGTCAGCATTTGGGTTATGAGTTGGCTTTAGGTTGCTGCTCTGTCAGTCAAGGGCACTGCTGTTATGTCCATACACTCACCTTTCCACCGCGTACACCCAAATGTTAAAGAGACTAAATGTTAAAGGGCAGCACTACTGCTAAGACAGGTAAGGATTCTGCACCAGTGAAGGATCTTGAATACAAAGACAAGTTTTTGCTCTCAATGTGAGAAGCTCACTCTGAAAAGCACTAAGAAATACGATGTTGCTTGTTGTATGGTTAAGATCAAATACTGATTCTGCATGTAGCAAGGGCTTAGGACAACATATGAGTAGCAGACATTGTAACTCCTAGTATCCTTCCTTTATTTCATTAACAGCTCGCTTTTTTCTTCATGATATCACACAATATTAATATTCCTAATATGAATTTTGTACTGTTTACCATTGTTTTCTGTCAAGTCCTTTCTTTCTAAACATGCACTGTTACATACAAACACATATAACAGGAAAACAGTAAAGGACAAAGGGGATGAGTGAGAAACAGTGTGGAGCAGAGAAACACAGACAAGAAAAAATGTGCTGAGCCTTTTGTTACACAGATGAGAGCATGGCATTGCCATTTTGAGCAAATACATAAAACAATGCTGAAACAGAAATGCACTGAAACTTAATGAATTCTTGATTGAACAAAAAACTTAAATGAACAAATGATGATTATTTGAAATAATTTCTTAACATTCATTCCAGTCTCTCATTTTTTAAAAAATCAGCCAAATTCCAGAAAGATGAACATTAGTTGCTTTCTCCCTTCTTGTGTTTTTTCTTTTTCTTTTCTTTTTTCTTTTCTTTTTTCTTTTTTTTTTCTCTAGATTTGGACCTTCTCTTTCTCTCAGTATCTCAAAAAAGAATGTTGCATTTTCATTCCTTCCTCAGTTTCTTTAGACATATACACTTCCAGCAATACTGAAGAATTTTCATGTAAGTTTCCTGCAGCTCCACTGTATTTGAATTGTGTTTCTCCTACCTAGTTTCAGGATTTATAACAGCAAATGTGAACTGCCCCAGCTTTATACAACAGCTGGAGATCTCTTCCAGCAATAACTATATGTAGCTGTGAAGGTCCTTACACTCCAAGGAATAGTGAAAGCCTATAAAGTATATATTCACTTAGCAATTAGGCTGCCACTTTATAACTACTTCTATTTTCTGTATGAAATACTATGCATAAGCAAATTAGCCTTTTTATTCTGGCATGAAAAGGCAAACTCATAATCATAACAGCATCTGAAAGCCATTGGTACTGTTGATATTGCTGCATTAGAAAAAATGGTGTGTTCGCATAGCTGTATGATGTCACTGCATGCTGCGTTGCTATTAGAGAAGAAAGATTATCCCCATTCTGGTCTTTGCATGTGAATGCAATGAAAATCTGCACCAGTTACAAAATGGCCAGGCATCATGGCTCCTTCAGTGCCAGAGACAGAGTTTCTGGAACCTGAAGAGTTTTGCAAGATGTGAAAAACCACCATTAACATCCTGCTGATTGCCTTTAAAGACCTGTGATGCAGATGATCAAAACACTGATTAATTCCCTGGCTGTGCTGAAATCACATCATATAAATCCAGTTACACAAAGAGGCATACAAACCCTTCTCTGTTTGTGACTCATCGCTTGGTGTATGCTTTCCACTCAGGAGTTTCAGCAGGTTATCAGAAAAATCCTGTACCAGGGTGTGTGGGGGGGTGGTCCCTCCACAAAGTTAGTATTAGCATTCCCCTTAGAAGAGGAGAACTGTAAGAACTGAGCACACTGCGTGTCTGTGCATACTACTGCAGAGAAGGAGCAGTCTGCGGGTATGTACCTTAGGCAGAGGAGAAGCAGTAACTTTCACTGTTGCCATACGCAGCATGCCCAGTACTGAGCAGCGAGGATGTTCTGCAGCAGAGAAGCCCTCGGTGCACCTGGACTCAGCCCTTCAGGTGTAACTGCACTGTCCAGCAGCAGCCGTTCTTCAGCTCTGAGATCGACTCTTTGTATCCTTTTCTTTCATTCACTCTTTTAAAATTGAGGAAGAGGAAATTTACAGATCCATGGGTTACTCCCACTGAAGTTCTCCACTGTGGTTTTTTTTTTGCTGTTTGGTTTTGACATATGTATCTTTTCTTTAATAAATAGGTATGTTTTGTTTTTTCTTTTTTTTTCTTTTTGTCGAGAAACAGCACTTTCCACTAGATGGAGACAGGACACTGGATCACTTTGTCCTCCAGAAGGACGCTGACTATCAGGAACACAAAATAAAGCCCAAACATGAGGAAACCCAGGATTTTATTCATCCTCCACTTGCAGGAAGCAATGGAAAGGATGACAAAGAGCAGCATGATGAAGAGGAGGACAATCGCGCAGAACAGCCCATTGCTGCTGACTGTCACGGGGGCAAAGCTGTTAACCACAGCATACAGGAGCCATGGAAGAGGAAGGCTGTTAAGAAACAGAAAAATTAATTTAAAACATCGCAGAAGTCCAGAAGGGAGCACTAGGAAGTTTCTGGCAACAATTCAAAACACAACCCAAAGGCTTCCTGCATAAAGTGAGGCAGGAAGAGTTTCAACTCTTTTAATAATTGCATAAATATAAATTGTAAGCTTTTTCATGGTTCTTGGAAAGAACACACAGTATTTTTGCCCCCCATTCTTCCAACAGTTATACTGGTGAGTTATATTTCCCTTGGCTGGTAAATCACCTGGCATCCTGTCTGTGAAGAGGAAAACCCCTTTTATTGGTTTCTAGATTTCACACCATCTGCAGAAGAAGCTATGTGCACTCTTTCCAAGAGTCTGCCTGACAGGAGGGTGGGTTGCATAGAAACATGTCCTTGCCATGAAGAACCAGCACTCTGCAAGGCACTGCCTGCAAAATTTCACCCTTAAATATCTTCGTCCACATTTACTGTATAAACCTCTGTTAAACTGTGAACTTCATTTGAACTTCAGCTTAACTTCTATTTCTGTGTTTGCTGTCATGGCATTTCTCATCTCTCACGCCACAGAAGGAGATAATATCCCTCTGCCATCTCTTGCAGATGTCAAGCTGAAATAAATATTTAAGACTCTGATTGGAGCTTAGCAGGCTTAGAAAGCATGAAGTAAGTTGTCAGAAGCTCACAACATTAAAACTTTGAATAAGCAGCTCAGGAGAGAATTATTTATTACAGCTGCAGCACTAACTACACCAGTTAAGAGCTCCACTGTGCCATTTCTGTTGTAAATGTAGCAGACTGGTGCAGGACAAAACCATTTCCATCAGCAGGAAGAGTAAACATTTTTTTAACAGTAAGAAAGCACTGCAAAAGAGAAATAATTTTGTAATGCATCCTCTGTACTTCAAGTTGGAGGACATGGTTTTCATGTATTTTACAGGTTTACTGCGTATAGATATTTCAAAGACTTAATGCTTCTGGATTAATAGAAAAGTGGCCAAGTTTTTCTGCTAAGTCTAAAGTACTGGCATTAGTTAACAGAAAAAATAAGAAAATATATTTACTATACATTCTAACTTTAGGATCCTTTTTTGCACCCTTGTACAGTTGCTGGTGTATTTTCAGCTGTGAAAATCAGGATCTCTTCTATGACCAGGCTGTCTGGCACTGTAACTAGGACTAGACCTGTCTTCTGTGTGACAGCAAGAAACAACCAAAGATGGAGAAATTTGAAGTATGGATATGACTCTCAGTACCTCTCGCCTGTGCTGAAGATGGGAATGAGGGAACAAAGACAGAATTTACCTGTCTATTTCCTGCACATTTTTGAAACGCTGAGGCATAGATTACACTATTTCTGAACCTGATCTACCTTGATCTCAAGAGATAAAAAATAATTTGACTCGCAACATTATGCCACAATTCATTACCCTAGAGCTGCCATGAAGCAGTGAAGTGTAAATAGAAAATTTCTGCACAATCTCATGCAGCTTCACATTGTCAGAGCTATAAAAAGGGTCCTTTTTGTTAACCGTAGAATTGGTTTGTAATTTGGAATGTGTCAGGTATAGAAAAAAAATTAATCATATGTCAACAGCAGCCTAACGAGTTACACAAGACAATGACTTCCTATTGTTATTACAACAAACATGTTGAATACTGCAGAGGTAATGAATTGCTCCTGATCATCATTTATAAAGAAAGCTCTAGTAAAAGCACAATGAGTGGTAGCAGAAAGCAAACAGCAACCTCACATTAGTATAAAAAGCTTTGAAATTCCTTTTCAGAACAATGCCCTTGCACAATTTTAATGTGCAATTCACTTGCCTGAGCCTCTCTGTAATATATCAAAGCGAGGATTAGGCAACGAATTTATAACATTTCTTCATGCAGGTATCTATAAACTTCAGAGCACTTGCCACAGTAACATTTGTAGCATATTTGCATCACTCTCCTTTTTAAAGATTACTGCTTGTAGGCAATACCACAGTGATGTGCTAAGAACAAAAGATTTGTTTAAAATAGACACAATTTTCTTGGTGTAGAACTTACCCCACTGTGATGTCAAATATGTTGCTTCCGACAGAACTGGATACAGCCATGTCCCCCAGACCCTTGCGTGCTACAATAACACTGGTAATAAGGTCAGGAATGGATGTGCCAGCAGCTAGAATAGTCAGTCCCATGATTTCTTCAGTAATACCAATGGTCTCTCCAACCTAAAAGGGTTTAAACAAAACCAGAAAAAAGTGTCCTGAAGTGAAGAAATGTTTTCAGCTGTCCTGGACTTTCCCACTAGATTGGAGCATACCAGACAAGATTAGAGCAATGTTAGTTTTCATGGATTTCCCCATGGATCAGGAGGAAGATAAAACTTTCAAATACAATCATAAGGCATTGGCAGGCAGTTGCTGATGGTTCTGATGTTACAAGAATGATCAAGTCCTGTGGTCATCACTAACCACAGCTCTCTGAACTACTTTCCATGTAGCGAGTACCTATTTACTTCATCCATGGTTACAGCTGCCAAAATAAAGCAGCATCCAGCAAGAGATAGATGGACTCTGATTAGAAATGATCTTTTGTGCAAAACATAATGCAGAGCTTTTATTTTGTACCAGTATCACCTCCTTACCTGATGTGCCCACCAGACCATCAAGTAAGAAAAGAAGGCAATCCAGCTGATAGAGCCAAAAAACGTAATAGGAAAGAATTTTCTTGATGTCTGAAAGAGAAGCAAGGAGAAACAGAGAAAACCTGTATTGAAGGGTTTCAATGGCAAGCAATGACATATGCTTAATTGCTTATCAATAAGAGAGTAGCTTCTCATTTTTTCAGATGGCCTGTTCTAAGGAACTGTTCTGATCATCATCATCAGATGATCAAAATACCTGTAAGAAAGGTTAGAAACAGACGGCCTCACACTGGTATATACTTATCATTCTCATTCTTCCAATTGCTTCAGTCATAAAATAAGGTCTCCTAAGAACTGTTGTGATGAACGGCAAGTTCTGGGTTGTCATTTTTATCATAATTTGTTACAATGCAGTTTGCATATATGTTTAGCTCAATAGTGCTTTGACTTCAAAATTTATTAATAATTTCATGTTTCTTCAGAATGAGTGCTTTCAAATTGCTTCAACAGGTACCCATATCTTTCTTTCCTATGTTAGTAACTTTTTGCACCAAATTTCAGTCAGTGTAACAAAGACTGCCATGTGGCAGAGCTAAAAACATGCATACCTGAAATTTATTACGTCATTTACTCTGCTTGTGAAAATTACTCACTTTTTCAATAGAAGGTATGATAAGTACATACTTTCCATGCTTCATTTTGTAGAGGAATTTAATGTTATAATGTTATAAAAATACGCAAAACATACCGTCAGGCCCTTCAATGTATTAAAAACTCTGTGTAACACCAAAGTAATTTAACTTTCATTTTCACTGTCTCCTTTACTAGTGTCAGATTTTGAACACACCTTGCAGCCAATTAATGGATTATATTCAGATTAATGATTTATTTTGGTTTCTGTTTTTTCCAATCTTTTGAATTTTCCGTATTTCCCACTAACTAACTGAATCTATATAACAAAAAGAGGTCAAGTTAACTACTTATGGAAGGAAACAAAACTGCAGTACTTCACCAGGCAAACACTATCTAAATCAAATCAGCACTTAAAATTAAATTTGTCCTTTGAATGAATTCTACCAATCTTTTTTATGGTCATTGACCTTCAGAATGCAGATGTTATCCCAGATTATTTCTGACATGTGACTAGTAGAGTCCTGCAAATTTGCATGAATAACCAGTAGGACTGCCTGTGGAAGTAAGTTACACCATTCTGAATGCTCTTTCAGCTGCTGCTTAGTCCTGCAGCACTTCTTCCCATTCAGTCCTCACTAAATCCACTTCCATTTCAGAATTTTTGTGCTGTCTTTCATTGCCAGTCATGTCCCTGTTGCACTAGGAGGCTCATTAGACTGTGGATCATTCCTAGATTCACAGAACTCACACAACCACTAGGTTGTGTAGGAAGAGACCTTCAAGATCATTGAGTCCAACACATGCCCTAAAACTGCAACTAAACCATGGCACTGGGTGCCACATCAAGCCTTTTTATAAACACATCCAGTGATGGTGAGTCTACTACTTCCCTGGGAAGACCATTCCAATACTTTATCACTCTTTCCATAAAAAACTTTTCCCTAACACTCAACCTATATTTCCCTTGGTGCAGCTTGA
>VWYI01019405.1:0-37609 GCA_013399455.1 Anthoscopus minutus
CTTTATCACTTTAATTGCCCAGGAAGAAAGAATGACTTCAAGTGTTCTTTAAGGAAGAAAAACAAACATTTTGATATATTTCAAATTTCTTGCCTTCTGAAAGAGAAAACAAGCAAGTATTGACTATTACTCTGTAAAGCATCAGCACAAGGTATGTGTACCCAAAGCCATTAAGTGTCTCAATATTTAAGAGATTCACCTTTTCCTTAAATGAAACCTGTTTTACATCTGAATACACTAATTTGCAACTGACTATAATTTAAATGCCATCTTCTATCATTTTTACAATATATCAATGTAGAAGAGCATTTCTGCACAAAATGAAATTACTTTTTTGCAGTCTGAAAATTGAAAAGCATTCACTACAGGAGAAGCCCGCAGCACATGGAAAATACAGTTTAATTATGCAATAAGATATTTTGCAATAATTTGATTTCTATTTTAATCCAACCTCCTTAACAAATAAGAAAACCAATCTTATCTTATTTTGGAGTTTTTTTTTCTTCTGTTTTATGAGGTCAGCTAATCATTCAGAAAGGTTCATCTGTAGCTATTTGAAATAAGCATCTTTTTACTGATCTTGCTGCTATGGTTGAACCTTCTCTCCTCAAGTAGGCAGTAAAAGCTGAATGAGTCAATCAATGCAGGTGTAAAAAAGTCTAGCACAATACAGTTATAGAACTGCCTTTCATTTAAAATAACCTTAATACCTGGCAACAATTTATCAATTCATCAATCTGTTGACATTGAAATTAAAAGAAAATAATTTTTTTCTTAGAACATTTTTAGAAGAAATTACCCTCATCTTTGCACCTTATGTTCAGATAAAAATTATCTGGAAAATACTGGTTATCCTCCTTTTTTTTCATTGACTGAGAAGTTCAAAACGATGTGAATAACCAGGAGCAACTAATTGCCTGTCAATCACAAGAAACCTATATAGCAGTGTTTCAAATTTAGAAAAAACAAAGCAACAATGAGAACAAAAAATATCCAGGACTGTATTTCAATGGAATAGAACAAATCATGACATTGAAGGGAAACGAAAATTTACAATGTATCATGAATAAAATATTAGAAAAAAGAAAAAAAAATCCAAGTTTTCCCCAAGCTTCTATCGCAAAGGTATTTTAATAGGAGGTTGATTATTTGTTGATTGGTTGCTTAAGGCTAAAGAGAAAGAATGAGATTGACTCTTGCATGACAGTGTTACCTGTGCTGCAAATTCAGGAAAAAATGGGCAGATGAATTAAAAACCACCCAGATGCCACTGTGTGTGATTTCAGGCTGATGAAGTATCCAAGAGAATCAGGCTTTGAATTGAGCACTACAAGAAAAAAGAAAAATCCAGACATACATTGTGGGCTGTTCATAACTGAAGCAACAAAGTATCATCAAGTATTCGGAACAAATGAAATTGTGGCTCCCAGAAATAGTTAAATCAATGATGACTTACTCATTAAATGTGAAATATGTTCAATCTGAAGACCTTAAATTGGATGTTAATATCTTTTAGAAAGGAGATAATAAAGATTAAGTAAATGGTCAACACAGATAATATCAGGTCTTCAAAGAAAAATAGATGCAGAGCTGCAAAATTTGTTTGGTTTGGGTTTTTTTAGTTTGTTTACTTGGCTTTTGGTTGCTTTGAGTTGTTGTTTTTGCTGTTTTATTTAGATTTTATTCTGTTTTTATTTTTTTTGTCTTTGGTTTTTTTTTAAATCATTGATTCCCCGATCTGTCAAGTAGAATCAGTAGAAAGAATTATTAAAATATTATATTTCCCTTCAGAATCCTGTCTGAAGGTAAAAAAACCCAGTGCATTAAAAAGAGGGATAATCCAGGCTAAATGCTATGGAAGCTAAGGAAAATGGTTCCATATGAGATGGTTCCATGAACTAGAAAACGTTAGTTCTGAAAGCAGTCATTAATGGTGAGAAGAGTGAGATACAGTAGACTATCTAGATTAAAAGAGAAAAAAATTTAAAAGATGTAGAATTTGCCTATTCAAACCATTATCTTCTTTCCCAGCTATCAGACTCTTGTATTTTTTATTATTCCATCTACACCATCTTATTATGGTAAATTTCACTTCAGAAACAAAAAAATTCAAATAAATAGACATCTCATTTTATGCATCAGGCAAGATATGACTAGTTTTCCAAGTTGTTAATAAATGTGAATAACAAATAATCTTTATAGATGTGTCTGTATATAAATCAATAGAAATAATGGGAACTAAATTGGCATATGTATTATTTCTTTATATATAAACTATTTCTTTAAAGAATTTTTGTTGGAGGTATTTGATTAAAAACACAACCATGTGTCCTGGCTGTGGCTGGACAGATAGAGCTTGGGATAGAGTTAATTTTATTTCTTTTAGTTGGTACAAACAGTGTTGCATTCTGGATGGAGGATGAAAATAATGTTGACTGTATATTGATGTAGTTTTTGCTAAGTTGTGCTTACCCCAAATCAAGGACTTTTCAGTTTCCCAGTGAGTAGGTTCAAAAGAACCAGGGGCACAGGACAGCTGAGTCAAATTCACCAAAGGGATATTCCGTACCAGAGAAGGGCCTGTTCTGTCCACAAACTGGTGGAGCTGGCCAGAAGAGGCTGATCACTGTCAGGGAGAGGCTTGGCATTAGTGGGTGGTGAGTTACTGTCGAGCTTCTCTACACTGTTTGATTTTGTTTTTTCCCCTTGGGTTCTATTCGTCTCTACTTTTTTTTGTCTCCATTTACTTGCAATTTGTAGCAGTAGTAATTTGTAGCAGTAGTATTAGATGACTTCATGTCAATTGCTAAACTGTTCTAATCTCAACCCATGAGTTCTACCTTTTTTCCATTCTCCTCCCCATCCCACCATGAGGGGTGAGGAATGGCAAAGTTAGTGGCACATGATGCTTAGTTGGTGGATGGGATTAAACTGCAGCACGGCACAAACTACACTAGAAATTTTAAGGATGAGTACCTGGAAATTTTCAGTTCATCCAGATTTTAAAATTTTATTTTATAATATGAATTTTACTTATTTAGGTAATAATTGTCTAACCTAATACCATTTTATGTAAAAATAAAACCCAGAAAAAATATAATTGATATAAGTATATTCTTAATATAGTATTTCATAATAAATTTTCCTACATTAAAAGCTCTTCTGCCCCCACTCCTTTCCCGATCTGCAAGAGAATGAAAATTTAAGACAATTTGCCAATTAAAAAAATAAAAAAGTAACAAATTATTGCCTTATAATTGGTACGCATTTACTCATTGACACTCACGAAGGAAGAAAACAGAAAATGCTCTCTCATTTAATTTTTGTGTGAATTCAATTCTCACCATTAAAAGATTATCCATTTAAGACAGACGTAAACTTGGTCAAATACCTCCTTTCCCTTCCTTTTTTGCAATTTTTCTTCAGCTATAAAATCATGAGAGCAAGATCAATATTTCCCTGGTGATTTAGACAGAACCTGACAGCTTTTTATAAAAGCAACAATTCATGCTAAATAATCAAAGACTTTATGGAAACTAAAGTATTGGTCAGCTTTCTGTTCTCACTGATGTTAATAGTATACTTTGAATTGCCTTTGCTGCACTGGAAGTGAAAAGTGGCATTTGGCTAACTGAGAATTGTCATTTTAGTAGTATTTCAGACACTGAAAAGATGAGATACTTTCTGTATTTTTATCAAATTTCTCATTTAGAACCTTAGTAGCCATAGAAATCAGACAATATGAAATGCAACAAATGTTACAAATCAGAGTAACAAATCAGAAAACAGAAAGCATAATTGGATTTCAACATTTCTGCATCTTGAACCCCTCACTCTTCCTTAGCTCCCTCCCGTTTCCAAGGGTTCCTCAGCCTGTCATCCAGTGCCTTAGTTATGGTATGGAACTGTCTGGTCACCTTGAGTCAGACTTCTGAGGAGACTGTGAAGCTGTGAAAATCAGTGGTGAAAAGGTTTAGAAGGGTGAACTGTACCAAGTGAGAAAGGCTAAACTGCAAATAAAAGTAGGAGTGTCCAGACAGGATTGTTGGTTTCTGCAGTGTTCAAGGAGAAAGAATGTCAGCATAGAAAAGTATAAGACTGTGTGGAAACTAACACAGGACCAAAAACTGTCTGGAACTGGAGCTGACCGTCTTCTTCACAACCTGACAAAAGGTTAGCCAAAAAAGACTGATCTGGAAGGGTCTCACTGGTATGTCTTATTTTTCTAGTATCCTTTAAGTATTACACAATTAATGATCTTGTACACTTAAGCTCTCTACATTCTGCTTGAAAATCCTTTTTTAAGGTCAATAGAAGTTGGTGAAAAAAACACCCCCAGTAACACAAAACTTGGATAGTATGTTGTGTTGAAAACAACTTTTTATGGTGAGTTATGAGACCAATAAATCACAGTATGTAATGACACACTGCCCTGGCTCAATACCCTCTGACCAGGTTCTTTTAGATATTCCACACTAAGAGGGTGCAAGGTTGAATATCATGGTTACTTATTTGAAGATAATTGATGTTATAGAGGATTTCCAATTCAGAAGAGTGATATAAAATATGGTGAAAATACAATACAAATATATTTAATAAAATATATCAATTGCAATACACACTTCAAACACAATACCAATGTGATTCCTAGTACCAAACTTGCTCACTATCAAGACAGTGGATGTTCCCAGTCACTAGAAGGGAATACACAAGCTTAAGCCAGGTCAAGTTATTAAATGGCTTTGGGATGTTAATTATAATGTTCCTTAATTTCAACTCTAGACATAATCCAAATCAAAGGCTGATTCATAAAACAAAGCTCAAAGAAAAAGTAGATATCATATGGTAAATACAATTCTTCACAAAGAAGGAATCTATTTTTTTCATGACTTCCCAAAAAAGCAAGAAATTCTAATGAAAAAATGGAAAGTAAAACCAAGTTTTGATTTTCTATAGAGATAGTTTGAGACAAAAGTCTATTAATTCTCCATTGAATTGGGACATGTGACTCAATTTGACTGAATGCCAGCATATAGGGGATTTGTTGGTGTACTTTGTCTGTTCTATCTGTCCCTACTAAAGGGTTTGGATCTCCCATAGGTCATATGTCATATCTATAGTCCCATTCATATTCTTCCTGCACATTGCACAAGGTCTAAATTGATAATAGAATCTGCCAACGAAACATGCCATGGGTTTCAGCTAGAATAAGACTCCAAAATGCAGTTCTCTGGTGAGACAACTGCCTGGAGTGCCACATCCATCTCTGGGATCCTCAGTATAAGAAGAACATGGACCTATTTAGGGTGAGACAGGTTGAAAGAGTAGGAGTTCAGCTTAGAGAAGAGAAGGGTCCAGGAAGACCTTCTAATAATCTCCCAGTACCTAAAAGTACAAGAGAGCTGAGAAGGACTTTTCACAAGGATGTGCCGTGACAGGACCAGGGAGGGATGGCTTTAAACTGAAAAACAGTAGGTCCAAATTGAATACTAGTGAGAAATCCTTTACTGAGGGGGTGCTGAGGCACTGGAACAGGTTGCTCAGAGAAATAATGGATGCTCCATCCTTGAAATAGTTTAACACCAGGCTGGGCAGTGCAACCTGCTCTAGTGGAACATGTCCCAGCCCACAGTGTAGGGAGGTAGAACTAAATATCTTTAAGATCCTTTCTTATCCAAAACATTTTATGATTCCAAGGTTCTATGGTACTAAATAAAGATATGGAGAGGCTGGCATGGATCATAGAAGGGCCACAAAGACCATTTAAGCGCTTGGAAGCCTGCCATAAGAAAGGCTGAGAAAATTGGGATTTTCCACCCTGATAAAAGAAGGCTAAGGTAAGACCCTGTCACAATCTCCCAGTATTTAAAGGTAGCTGCAAAGGAGAAGACTCGCTTTTTTACAAGAAGTCACATGGAAAAAATGAGAGATGATGGGTACAAATTACTCCTGGGTAGATTCTGATTAGATACAAGAGGACAATTCTTCAAAAGAGAAATTAGCCATTGGAATAATCTTCTCTGGGAAGCGATCATTCCCCAGCATTTGACACTTTACAGATCCATCTGGAGAGGGTGTTGGGCCATCATTATGCTTTTGCCATAAAAGGTTGGACTAAACGACTCTTGAGGTCTTCTTCCAACCCAGACTCTTCTTTGATTCTGAGATGCTGTGATTAATTGCCAATGCTGGATACATTTGCTGGGAAATTTAACAAAGTTCTATATTAATTAGTAAATCTATCTATAAATCTATCTATAAATTCACCACAGTGAATCTATCTATACATTTTAAGAGTAGGAAATAAAATTCACATCCTATTTGGAATTACTGCAAAATGACATTCCAATTTCTAAAGCGAGTTTTTAAATACAAACCAACCAAACCAAAAAACCAACCAACCAACCAAACAAGCAAAACCAAAACAAACAAAAAAACCCCACCACAAAAACAAGCAGAACTCTCCTCCGAACAAACAAAACACCAAAAAACCCCACCAAACAAACACTTGAGTGTTCTATGTTCTACAATGCTCACAATAGCTCCTAGAGCTTTTCTTTAAATACTATAAGGTGGTTCTAAATGGAAACTCTCACAAAAGTTTAGATCATTTGGCTTAAGCAAAGAAGATAAGTACATTAGTGACCCTGTTTGGATATTGTCATTCAGAAATAAAGTCATCTCAGTTTCCTGTAATTCAATGCTTTCTCTAAGGAGATCAACATGTGTTGAACCATGACAACATTGCTTGAATGACAGCATCCATGGGATGGCAACATGGGTTTTAGCTTTACAATTGTAATGTTTCATCTCAGTTTTCTGAAGTGTTCCTGTACTTTCAAGTTCTCACTGCCTGATGATAAATAAAATCATGTTTTATGTAGTGCTTTTTAGAAGCAAGCTATTACAAAGTATATTTAAAAAATAAGAAATTAATCCTGAGATAATTTGGCAGTGAGGAATTACATATGGTTAATCACTGATTTTCTTTGTTTATGTCTCAAATATTAAAATTCACTGTAGTTATTGGTCAGCAGGAGAAAAGGTGGCAGGATATAATTCTTCATTTTGATGGTTATTGATTAATTTTATGGTCATAGTACCAAAAACTCCAAGATAGGCAGTATCCTCTTCTACTAATCCCAGTGCAAAGATTAAACCAGAAATGTTTCCAGTGATTATCCAAGTAGGAGTAGGCATTGACTATTAGAACAGTGACATTCAGATTAACAGATCAAATATGAATTCTTGGTCAGTCCTATTATTTCACCTGATTTTTCTCTGTTGTGTCCTGTATTTCTTTTGGTGTGGTTAGTCTTGATTTTTATCTCTGGTATTGTTTAAGAGTCTTGCATAAATTGCTCTATTGAATTTTACCTCTATTTATGTTCATACAAGTCACACTCAGGTTTGAGATCTGTGTGTACAAATTCATTCGTGCTTATCTGCAATATCATATAAAAGTGAAAAGATGAAAAGTTCTTCATGGATTTAGTTTCCTTATGAGATTACACCTAAAAATAAATGATTGCTTTGAAAAATGTCATAAAATGGAAGATTAAAAAAATTACAGTAAATTTCTATACACAGGGAAATACACTCATTCTGAACAATTTGTATGTTTCAGAACCAGTAAAATCTAGTGCAAGTACCAATGCTAACTATTAATCTTTTCAGTGATTCACTTTCACTTTTGAACTTTTGAAAAGGCAAAAATTTTTATTTCAAAGACAAATTTAACTGTAGTAATTTTTCACCTGTCAACCAATTTTTCATAATTGGTCCAAGACTGGTAATTTAGTTACAGAGAACGGTCTCAAGATACATTTGAGCTGGAGATACTAAAAATTATTTATTAAAAACTGTGTATCAGACACATTTCTGTGGTTCTCCTTCTATTTGTTCAGCCAAAGGGAAAAAAAAATTTTTATTTTCCTATTTTCTAAAATGCTTTCAGATTTTCAGACTTCTCTCCACAGGAGTCTCATAAGACATTACAAAAAAACAAGGAATCCAAGGTAATGTGTACCTTTCAGATCACTTACTATTTATGTTATCCTTACTGTCATAGAATTCTAGTCCCTCGCATCCAGTTTTAGTCAAAAGAAGAGGATGCTTGTCATGATTCTTTTCTCTGAATAATTTGTATTTTATATGCACACAAGTTCAATGAATGTTACTCTAATTCTGAGGAATTTGGCACACTAAGATTACATAACTATGATTAATTGTAACACAGGCAGCTGATTGATCCCATTCTTCATTTATGTCTGATCTGAGACCAGATCAACTAATTTAGTGCATGCTCATTCTCTAACATTTGTTTTAGTACTTATCCTGACCCAGCTGTGTATTGGATGGTTTGGGCAACATTTTCATTCCAATATTTCAAATAATTCCTTCTGTATCTCAAAAGAAAACATTCTTAGCTTCTTTTCTTCTTACTCAATTCGCACATTTTGCACCTTCATTTTTTCCCAGAATTTTAGACCTCTAGGACATCTTGCTGTGTTCAAAACTGGTGCAGTAACAAAGAAATAATATACACTACAAAGAGGTCTAGTTTGCTTGCAGAAGGAAAGATGTACTATCAGTTATATTGTTCTGCTTGACAGTACTAAAATCTCTACAGTTCATGATTTCTACTTAAAGATTGCCTCTCAGTATAATTTTATCACTGCTAAATAGAACACTGCTATATGGTTTCCCAGAGTGTTCAAATTTGCAATAGGGCAATTTTTACTTAATTTTTTATTCATCTCTTGTCTTAACTTCATGATTCCTTAAACGCTTTCTGGTCCATAATTGTTGATTGAACGCGTTCTAATAAATCCACAATACATTCATTGAGATAGTGTAATAGTAATAGCTGTTATTTTCAAATTCCATCTATTTGTGTTGCCTTCAAAAACTTGTGGAGGGAGGAGACATTCCTTTCAATAGGATGTTAAGCCTGTAAAGAACCCCTGTGTAATCAATTTCTGCCCTCTTCCACAAGAGAATAATCATATGTGCCGATGGAAGTAAATACCCAAGTACTCCATGTTCATAGACTCTCTCAGAGGTCTGGTTAGGATTTATGCTTTTCAAGCAGTAGTCCTTCATCAGATATTTTAGATGTGCTTTGAAACCAGAATTACTCTGCTCAATTTAGATTATTTTGATAGTGAAATAAAAATATTAGGAAATGCATTACAGTAATTAGCTTTGAGTGTATGGTGTCTGAGTCTAAAGTCTAGGACACAAAAGATTTATATATCTACTTGTACATATTATAAATATCCATTAAAAATATTCAGAAGTAGTTCTATTCCAGGTCTCTTTTATTTTCCTCTCCTCTCCTTTTCTTTTATTGAGTTCTACTTTGATACAGCATTGTGAAATAAGTTACTCATTTAGTAGTAAGCATAAGAGGAATAAGAATCATATAAGGTATTATGTGAAGTATGCAAATGCAATGTGACCAATATGTAGAGCTCATCACATATAAAAATCAAAACCCACATCTTCATGCCCAACCTAAAATCTTGATAAAGCAAAAGTAACTGTATTTAATTATGTGTTAAAAATACATATATTTGACTGCTTGTAGGGTTTTGTTTATTTGTTTGTTTTTCCACTAAATTGAAAAGGCAAATTGTATGATTTTACATGGTTCTGCATTTCAAAGAACCTGTTTCAAAAAAGAAAAAGCTACAATAGGCACATCTAGTCTCCTTGAGCCTTTTAAAATGAAAGAAGTTTAAATATTTCCTTTCTTATCTGTCCTAGTTTGAATTTAATGATCCACCTCCATTTTCATGTGCTGAATGATCTATGATTTTGTAGTATAACCACAACATCGACATCAATAGCAGTGCCTGTTCCTAAGGCTTCAAGGATATTGGCATATTAAATGGTTATGTAATCTTTAAAAATGGAAGGAATCTATCATAATAAGTAGTGTAAAACAGAACTGTGTTCTGGATTTAGTTTACAGACTTTGAATTTAACTTTCTGCTTCTTCCAAACATTTCTTGTAAAATAAGCCTAACTCCAAATGTTAAGATATCAGGTCATACACATGAAAAGTATTTTAAGATTTTCACATGAAAGGCAGCACTGTATAAGAGAATCAAACTTCTGTTTAGTATTTTTTGAGAAAAGAGAATTCTTAATAGCACATGAGTATGGAAATTCTTTTGTAATTTTTTAATATTCTGAAAAGTAAGATAAATATTTATATCCTGTGAAGTCCTATCACAAAGATAATGCCATCCCTGCATGCCATATTCGGATATTTCAGTCTATTAAAATGTATTCCTTTCTGAAAGTGCATAAATAAAAGAAAATCTGTCAAATTAAAAATCAACAATCCCTCTATATCTTTATAATATTGGTGATATTAATACCTTAATTATTAAGGGAAAAATAATTTTGATAAGTTGTTCTGTTTCTTAAAAATTGATCCTGCCTAATTAATGTAACAGTGCTTATTTTGTAAAGTCTCCTTGTCAGTTCACCTTATGTTCCTTAGTAAGGATAACGATACTGTTTTATGTGAAGTTGTGGAAAAATTAATTGGAATATAAATGGATATAAACCAGTCTTAGAAAACTTAAAAAGTGGCACTGCTGTGCAGCTTTTAAGTCAAAGCATGTAACCTCCTTTTAAATCACTCAGTATCATTAAAATCAATTACTTTGCACTTTCATCAAACTGATATAACTGTTTGATGTACCAGAAGAATAATTTCCTCTCCATGTAGAATATACCCTCCACTTTATCTTCTTCATGGCACTTGTCACTTCCTTGGCAGCATTGGTTTTCATCCCACTCTTCTTTGCTAGTGGATTGATTATATTTATGCACTAAGCAACTGATTATTTCTTACACATCAGAGTGATCATCAGCTCCAGTGTGTTCAAATTAACTCCTTGCTTGTGCTATCTTTCAGGTAAATCCTGTTTTTTTGCACAGCATCCATACTCACTGAAAATATTAGGCTATTGAAAGTATAGATTAATATGAAAACAATTGTGCATTTTTATGTATAATGTTTGCTTTTATCCTTTTTTGAATGATTGTACTGCTCAAAATTCTTATTTAAGTGCATTTCTTGCACTCTTGCCTTAACACTACCTAGATTCTTCTAAAGGGATCTTCAGCAGCAAGAGGAGCCTGGGTAGCAAACAAAAAGAATTGTTGGTTAGTAGGCAGTGTATGTTTCCCAGTCTCAGTTCAAGCTTTAAAGGAGTAACATACTTCAGAGGATTTTCTTTCCTTGAAAATCAATTCAGTTTTATCTGAG
Organism: Anthoscopus minutus; assembly: GCA_013399455.1. Lineage (NCBI taxonomy): Eukaryota > Metazoa > Chordata > Aves > Passeriformes > Paridae > Anthoscopus > Anthoscopus minutus. The sequence continues at coordinate 11,291 of VWYI01019405.1, forward strand.
GATTCTTTGGAGAACTTTCACTTTGACATGACTGTTACAGAACTCAATCATAATGTATTAATGAGGGAGATCAGACAAAACAACACATAAGAAATCTGAAAACGAGCATAGTCTGAAAGTGGTTCTTAGTTTTTATGACAGAAAAAAATGAAACTAGCTTTCCTTATATTCCAGAAAAACAAAAAAAAACACCGAACAAAAAACCAAACCAAACCAAACACAAACAAAAAACAAACAAAAAAACAACCAACCAACCAAAAAAAACCCCACCACAGTCATGGCTTGTTGGGGCATTTCCTTTCAAACAATATCAATCAAATACACTGTAATGCCCATATTGATGTTGGTGGGGTTTCTAGTGAAATGGGCTGCCTTAGAATCTGTGTGGCAGTTTACAGCTATAGAGACGTAGTTTTTGGTCAGTTCTGGAAGACTCAATTAAGTGTGTTGGGAGGTGGGGGTTGTGGGGTTTTGTGTGTGTTTTAACACATGGAAAAATAAAAGTGCTACCACTGCATTCTCCAGGAGATTACATCTAGTAAAGATTTTATAGCCAGAAAGGGAATATAGACAAGTCTCACAAAATAAGTTAAAGTATCTTATCGAATTAGTTTGACAAGTTTCTTTCAAGAAATTCAATTGATGAAATGAAAAGACTTTTCAAAATGTTGTGTAAAATCCTTTAATCAGAAATTAAAATGTTTTTTTCTTGATCCAAAAATGAATGGCGTATGGCTCATTTTGAAACCTTCAGTAAAGATTCTAAATTTGATTCTCTATTTCCACAAAGTAAGCTGTTTGACTATTGTATTTAAGCATGTTGTCTAGCCTCTCCTTTTGTACCAATCCAAATTTTTTTATCAACTTGTTATAAAACAGCAACAGGATTAGTCTGTTTTTGTTTGTTTTGTTTTCCTATGCATTCTAATTACATCTTTGCAGACTTTTATTTCATAGTAGGAGAAAAAAATGTAGAAAGAACAAATTTTTTCAGTGCAAAATATATGTCTGTGCAATCTAAGAAAACACTCTGCCTAAGAGAATGGTATCTGTGCTCTTCCTTTAGTGACTTTAAGAAATGAATAAATATATAAACCAAATCACAAAAATTCAGAAATCTTATACTACAGAAGTTTCATTCTAGAGGCCAAAGTGACAGCCACAAAGTTGTAAGAGATTAAGACAAACAAAAGTCTTCAAAATGCCTTTCACAGATTGTCCTGTGCCTCGGCTCCCCCTGGCGCGGAGGAACCTGGCGGGTTACCAACCCTGCGGGGTGGCAAGGTCCAGCGAAGGAAGCTCCCTCATGGGCTGAGGCAAGACCCCATGGAAGGAGCAAGTTGGTCTCAGGATGATGACCAACAAAAGGAAGAGTTCCGCTCTCCTGAGAGTTATCTCAGTGGGAGTGAGGGCCAAGGAAGACTCCTAATGCAGACGTTCCAGCAACAACTTTAATAACATGGAAGCAGCTCTGGAGGGGGCTGTACTCAGGAGCTCCAAATACAATATCAACACTTGCTTATAAATACAAAGGGTGGCCTTAGGGGCATCCAGCCAGGGCAGGGGATGGAGGTGGGTCAATATAATTGGCACAGGGAAGGTCCAACAAAGGTAACAGGATTAGGAGAATTCCAGAGAGAGGGCATGGGTTAAGGGAGTGGTTTAGGTAATAGACAGGGAATTCTCTGGAACAAAAGGCGTGGCTGGGGTTGATGTGACAGGGGAATGGGCATGGGTTTGAGGGAATTGACATAAGAGGTAGGCAGGGAAAACCAAGCTTTCTAGAATAGGGACGAACCATTATACTGATAGGGGAGAAATAACTTGGAATAAACCAACATAATCATAATTATTCTGATACCAAACTCAAATCCCGCTGCAATAGCCCTGTAACTGAGTGATTTCATCATAATGCACACCTTTCTGACATTTGCAGTTGCAGATGTTTGGGATTTCCCCAGAGAACCATAGTTTGCACTTTGGTTTGTTATCAACAACACCAAGTTGTCAATGGGCATATGCTTCTGTGCCTTATTATTCTGCTAAACTGCATGACTTTGAGCAGAAAACTGGAAACAAGAAAGTGGCTTTGGCCATTAGCTCCTGAAAAACAGACAGCTGTCAGAAAGCCTTACTTGCTGCAGAGCAAGATGATTTCAATGAAGCAAACTGTGGTAATCCTCACTTTAGCAGAATGTACTTCAAGCCATGTTTTGCTTCATGTGGCATTATCCAGTCATAGGAAGCAGCAGAAGATAGGATAATCACAGCCTACTGCCTGTTCTATTTTTACAGTTGCGAGGAGACTCTAACAAAATATGCAAGGAAAAAAAATCCGTTTCAATTCCAGCAATGTCAAAAGTGTCCCAGAAACACATTTTATCCATTATGGCTGACAGGACCCATCTTTAGCAGTGCACAGTAACAATTATAAATCATTATCAACTTTGATTAAATGATTTATAACATGTGCTACTACCTTAGCATATGACAAAGTTATTCTGCCAGGTATATAGTAGCCTGAATGAGTGATGTGAGGGGTTATTTTGTGTTGTTGGTTTTTTTTCTTTTCAATGACATTGTGAGAAACACACTAGAGATTATTTCAGTGCTTGTTTTGCTGTTTGTCAAACACTGATTGGTTAACCAAACATATGATTTACCAGAATCCATACTCTAAAGCATGCATATCCTTGTTTTCTACATATCTGCATTTTTCTACTAGATACACCAACCTGTTGTTGGCTTGAGGTCATATTTTTGTTTGGTTAGATTTTTTTGAGGAGGAGTAAGAGGGCAGTGTTGTTTTCCCCCCCAAGTATACTGAATTGTTTCAATTCTTTAACAAAATAGTTATTTTAAATAGAAATCAACCAACAAACCCAAAACTAATCAAGAATTTCTTTTCTGCTTGAGAGTGGTACAAATAAGCCAGCTTGAGCTATGCTTCATATTTCTCTGAGTTTCTGAATGATAAAACAGTAAAGTAAGAGGCAGTTTCAGAGAAAGGCTGTTTTCTTGATATTATAAATGTTTATATGTAAGCAGTGTAGCAAATTTCCATAGCTCAACTTTGTTATTTGTTGTTGATGAGTGAAAAACTAATTTAAGGCTCTCTAGTGACTCCAAAGAAGCAATGTTCAACTCCTTTGAGCTTTAAATCAGTTTTTATTTAAAGTAATTATCTTTTTTAATCGTGCAAATGTCTTATGAACTGGCATTCACTAAAACTGCAGACAAGCTTGATCAACAACAAATTCCAATTTTTAGATCAAGTACCACCTTGTGAATAGAAACCAAACAGCAAAAAAAGCATCACTGGACGCTATATCACTTCATAGACAGTGCCTTTATTCAGATAAATTAGTCAATGACTAATAAATAATTATTCACCTCAAAATAAAACAATCTACATTTTTAAAAGTAAACAAATTAAGAAAGATATTGCCTATTTTCTCATTTTACATTATGGTAAAAAAATACCAGCCATGATTATCAGAACTTTAGTACTTGCTTCCAAACTTTACTCCATAATGCATAGAAATTAATGTCTGCTACATCTCTGAGGTGAAGTAGTCTGCCCCACTTCTTGAAAGAAAACATCTCAAGTATACTAGAGAAAGGTTTTAATCTCTGAAGTTAGATATTGGGAAACAGACATTAGAAGAACAAATATTTATGAGCAGAAAGACATAAGCTCTTTTGGGTGAAGCAGAATACCAAACAAGGGCCTGTAAAGAAATTCTGTCCGGATACTGTGTCAAATTTTTCCATCTCCCTAGTCTTGCTGCCAACCCACAGATTCGAACTGCCAACAAACTCTATTCAGTCTCTTTCGTGTACTTTCCAAAAGAATTTTTCTCTTGCTCTGCTGGGGTTTTAAATCCTGCTCCCTCCTAATTCTTCTTTGCTTCCAGTCTCCCACTCTTTTCTAGCCTTGCAACTTCCTTTTTCATTTTCACTGCTTACTTTTTTATCTCTCTTCTTTCTTCACTCAGCTCCAGTAAAGTGTTTTCCCCAGGGCTTTTCTCAGTTTCTAGAGGGATAATAATCCTTCCGTTTAAGGTTTTGTGGGAGCCCAATGTGGCAGCCAACACAGAGCAAGCAGGCAGAATTCCTCTCTGCTCTCAGACTTTTACCAATTGAGAAACACATAAAACTCTTCTGTATACATAAAATTGTGTGAAAATTAACAAAATCTGTAATTTATTATAGACAAGGATAACATTCTTGGCCTTCTAAGTCACTGAAGAATGAAAAAGAACTCCCTCCTTTTGAAAAGGAAAATGAAAAATAAATTTTAAAAATATAAATCTAAAGCAAAAATTAGATTTGAACAATCAAAAGTTTTTATTTAATCTTTAAAAATTATTCACTTTGAATCAATCAATTTTATTGCATTTATTTTACCTAGGGCTTGTTGGCAGAAAGAAGTTACTAGAAGGTGTGTTCTGATGTGCAATTAAATGCCTTTAATATATTCATTGTCACTGTGCACCCTATGAAAAATGTAATGAATTTTGTCTCTTGTTTTATTGTTTCCCTTATAGTCAAGAATCTCTACACAGGTGATTACTGAATAACTCTAAAACCTTATCTTCTCGCACCACAAAAGTTTGGGATATGATTTTATTGTTTGCCATGTACCTTGAATATGAAAAAAATTAAGGCTAGTGATAGCAAATTAGTGGCCACAAATGGCATAAAATTTCACAATCTTTTAATTGAGTTAAATACACCAATGGATACTGTCTTGAAAACTGAGACTTTACAAATATTTTGAAGAGCTTACATTAGACACATTATATTATCGTTGTTTATAACAGAAAAATAATGCATAGTTAAATTTAAACATCACTTGAAAGAGGGAAGTAGCAACATTTTTATTGATATAAAACAGATTTAACAAATGTAATAGTACATGTGACAGTGGTTTCACAAGGTTAAAGTCAATGTACACTTTATTATTTGCTGGATAGAGGACAGAGTAAGACAAAACTGTCAAGGAGACTTTTTATTGATACAAGAGATTTAGGAAGGACCCAATGTGCTTTTTAAGCTTCTCAGAAGGGAGTTTAGGTGTAGCTGGACACAGATTTAGTCAAGGGCTTCTGTCTAAAGGCGTACATATACAAAATCAATTCTTTGTCTCACTTAGATTTCAAATTTTAACATGTTAATCACCAAGGATTGCTTGTTGAAAGGAATTTCTTGACCTCAAGGACAGATCCTCAGAGGCATCCTGACTCAAGGGGGGGTCCTGGCATGCAGTCTGTGGATGTGCAGAAGAGCTCAATGGCCTCTGGGCTGTCTGCTACTGATGCAGAAAGATAATTGACTCATATCTGCATACTGATTACAGATGTTACTTTCTTCCAGACTTGACTTGAGATGGACATTGATCAGCACTGTGGTTAGCTGGATGTTCTGCTCTAATTAGCCTTTGTCTAGTCTCTTGTTATCTATCTCCCCCAAATCCACTTTCAGTGACCTCATGCATCATGCAGTGACATTAGACAGCTACTGTTGATTATTATTTGAGTAGAGTTACAGGAAATAAAGTTCACAATATTTAAAATTTGCAGCAATATTCACAATATTTACCTAATAAAAAAAAATAACATCTTCTCAAGACAATAGTCACTAATATGAATTATGTATTGTTGAAAGAAAATGTGTTAAATGTCTGATTTTCGGCATATTGAGGTCTCTAAACTTAAATGAAACATTTACAATAAAAATTAGAAATAAACTTCCAGGCTTCATGAATACTTTAGGTGGCATTGACCTTTCTAAGGGTTTAAGTGGGGTGTAAATTTTTCATGAGATTGTAAAAGCACAAACTCTATATACAACTATTTACCCTGTAGACCTCAATAATTTAAATTTTTAGTTGCTAAAAGTCACTTCCAAAGGTCTAGAAATGTCCTCTATAAAAGTGTTTTATTTCTGGAAGTGTTCAAGGCCAGGTTGGGTGCAGCCTTGAGCAAGCAACCCCTTCTAGTCAGATGGCATCCTGGCCCAGGTCAAGGGATTTGGGACTAGATGATGTTTAAGGGCCCCTCCAATCCATGTCTTACTATGATTCTGTGTTTCTTTAGCTTGAGTAATGTAGAGGGTATTCTCTATATGTTTTAAAATCAAGTTATTGCAACCAGAAACTATCCTCTGACATGTAGAGATAATATTCCTGGCAAGAGTGTCTTTAATTGGGTAGCAGGAACATGACATTGCATAAAGTCATGGCAGTAGTAGAGAGTGTCAGCTTTATATGTGAGAAATATCAGGTGTTTCTTTCTATGTATATCTATATCTATATGTCAATTTTTTAGCTACACTGAAGTAATCTCAATAATGATAAAATACAAAGAAAGCAAAATAATAAGTCAAAGAAAACAATATTTTTCCCTTATGCAATCTTCTCTGTGTAATGACTTCCCCAAAATGCTTCAGGAGAGAAACCAACAATTGTCAGGCAGATAATACAAGGCCGTGAAACAAGGCTTAGACTTGCAGGGTGATTGACAAGTAAGCCAGAGGCATTAGTAACCTATTTAGGAATAAAAAATACCTTCACACTCGGTCCCGATGAGTTTTATCAGACCATCCAGAGCCCTAACTCAGTTTGTGAATGGCAGGAAAATGCTACCAGAAGAAGATATCATTGTCATGTTACCCACACCTAATGGGGAATTTTCATACTGAATTTAGGCTCCATGCAGGGAGCTGCTCCATCCTGCCTGTGGATAGCTGCTTTTTGTTTGAGCTGGCCAGGAAGCTAGGTTTGCCATCCACAGGAGTTACACTAAAATTTGAAGATATACTATGATTGTATCAATAAGCTCTGTGCACAAGGCAGTAGGATGGGGGCATTCATGGAAAATTTAACATTCCTTCCCACTCTACTTTCTTCCTGGTAAAGGTTTTGTGGAACATAACATTAGCTCCTTGTTACAGACTCATAGCTCTGCAGTCCTCTTCTATCTATTTCCCAGTCACCTTTCTGGGAAGAAAAGTAGATTACACACCTAATTTCCTTTTCTTTCTCCTTCCTGAAAAAGAAGCCAAAAAATATATTCAGAGGCCTCACTATCTTCCAGTAAATAGGAGAGTTCAATACTGACCTTAAAAAAAGTAAAAGATAATGAATTACTTTTGAAAAACTCACTATCTGCTCTAGAAGCTGTCCATTATTCCTATCCTCCCTAGCTGCAACAAAAAAAGCCCAGTTTAAGCAGAATTATAATTGGTCATAATTTCAGATTCTTTATACAGAATAAATCAAAGGATGTATTTTGAGTTTTTGCTCCTGGTGTGCATAACAGCTCTTCCTTTGGCATAGTCTTATTTTTTAACTTCCAGCTGCTAGAAACACTGCTGCAATTTCCATTGATGTTCCCTTTGAGTAACAAAAGTCAGTAATTTAGCCAACAGCGACAGGCTGATTAGGCTGTTGCACGCTGATCAATCAAGGCGCTATCTTGATCTCACTGGCCTCCAGACACTTCTTTAGAAAGACCAACCTTAGGAAAAATATTTTGCTTTTCTTTTTCATTCATCTTTAAATAAACTCAGCAACTTAGAAAAAATTTTGCTTTACTCTGCTTAATTATGTCTAATGTCACATGAGAATATTAATTAAACACCACACAATTAAAGAGGAGCAGAAATGCAGACAAATATAAATACATATAAATGCTTCAACCTAGAAAGATTTATGTACTAGAAATGTAGCTGAATATGAAAAAGACAGAAGTCGAGCAGGAAGATACAAATATGAGAAAAAGCACAAAATGAAAGACAAGAAGAATCATGGAGGGTAAAATTAATATCTGAAAGAAAATTGGCTAATAAAAGTACAGTATGCAATTTCCTTTTCTTAAAGAGTGTTCTTTAAAGAGAAAATCTGGTACAAATGCAATTTGGACATGACACAAAGAATAGTGTACCATAATAGATAAATTCCCGTTCATAACAAAAAATTGATTAAAAAGCTGGTGAGCTGACAGGAGAAGAATAGCTAGAATGCAAAGTACATTCATGTCAAAACACCAATTAAAGATCCAAATAAAACTTAGTTCAACAGTGTGTTAGCTGGTAAGTTCAGAGGATTAGGTAGTGATTACACAACCCAAACAAATGCACAAGCAAAACCCAAACAAAACAAAATGGAAAAAAAGACAGCTAAACAAAAAATCCACCTAAACCACACAACTAAAAAGCTTTAAATAAACAGATACCATGGTGCAAGTATGTTCAAGTAAAATATAGTATGCCTAGTTAGTAAATGCAAGTACTGCTTTTTTGGGAGGGCTGCAAGCTTGCTGTGACACAGGCTTATTAATAATGTGAGAAGATGTAGGGATATATATCTAATGGATATAGGTATAGATAGATATAGATTACATATAGATATAGAAAAACTCATATAATTGATCTTAAGAAACCTCAAATGGCAAGGAGGCAGCAAATACTAGTTTTACACTTTGGGATGGAATTTCTGTATCATAAGATTAAGATTATCAAGACAGAATGGCATAGAAATTATGAATTTTTTAACCTATACTATAAATTACAGAAGAAATCTTATTGCTGACGTCACTCTATTTAAAAAAAACAAAACAAATAAACAAAGCAAGCTACAATTAGTAATTTTCACTATATTACAGAAAATAAGAGCTAAAATAAGGGGTTTTTTCAGCCCCAGAAGAGCTGGAAACTATCTTGGTGTTGAAAGAATGTGGTGCTTTAGATTTTCAAATGTGCTATAAAATGAAAGTCAAACTAAGCAAAGACAATGTACATGAAAGCAAATTAAATAAAACAAACATGTTCTAGCCCCTAATTAACATTTATTATTGGTATTTAAGCTTAAATACATCTCAAAAAATGGAAGACTGAAATGATACATATGAAATCTCCCTTTGTCGACAAGTGGTATATCTGATCATTTTATATATGGTTACACCCTTTACTGTGGCCAAAATAATTTCAATTATTTGGAATGATCTGTGTGAGACTGTGGTTCATAGATACTACCCCACACTAGGCACCAGAAAGGACTGTCATGGTTTAACCCCAGCCAGGAGCCAAGCAACACACAGCTCTCAAACCATTTAAGTAGCTACTTCCCCCCTTCATCTGAAAAGTGATGGATAAAAGACAGTTAATAATAACATTTGCAAGGTTCTGTCTGATCTCACTGTCAAAGATTTCCATATTGGACTGGTTGTTTTTATGTGACAGCTTGAGAATGAGCCCCCTTTAATCTATCCTCGGGAGTTTCACTACTGTGGAATTTGTGAGTCATAGTTCTAGTAGGCGGCAGTCAAAGATTACTGACCCAGACAACAATCAGAAGACCAAATCCAAAATGCTTCTTTCTTGTAGAGGAACTTGAGAGATTAGGTAACTAGGGGAAAATGTTAATTTCCCCATAACCCACTTAAATCACATGTTTAGGTTAGAAGAAATGGTCCCTGGGCAATATCATCCATATTTAAAGAAACCTAAATTCAGGTGATAACATATGAACTACGATACAATGAAGACCAGTGAAATCATTCATCTTAGTGTCCAGAAACCTTTTTGCACTTCCATTATCCCAGACTTGCTGTACCTAATGCTTGATATATATATATTCTAATACATCATATTTTATGGTTCATGGGATTTTTTTATGACTATATATATTTTAGGGTAACATTTTAAAATTTTAGTTAGCTGTGATTAGGTGGTCTTTTAAAATTTTAGTTAGCTGTGATTACGTGGTCTTCTCTTTGCTCCTCTCCTCTTTGTCCCTGGACCATAATTTCCTCTAAAAAAGCCATAACAAACCTGGGGTTCAATTCAAATATTGAACCATGCAGGAAAGAAGGGAAAATAGTGCATGAGCAGTCAGCAATTGTTCATGTCTGGAAAGTTATTTTCTTTGTCTTCAATGTTCAAGATAGAGAAAGTACTACCTATCCATTACTGTTCATCTTAAAGAAATAGAAATCAACATACTTGAAAACCAAGTGTTTAACTAGTAACAGTTAAAAGCTATAGTATTACTATAGTATTACCATAACTAGTAATAAGCATTAGAGTAGAAAAAAAGACCCATCTTCCTTTAAATAAACCAAAACAACATAATAAAACTATTGTCAGCAGGCATTTAAGCAATTTGAAAAACAACCTGCAATGGTAGGTTCTTTAAGAACTGATGATACCAGTGAACAAAACAAATCATCACAACAGCAATTTGTCACCAAGTGTTCCAAAACTTGACATGAAAATACCTTTCTTGAAGCCTTTCAGCAAAATAAACTTCTTGGGAATACTCCCAGAAAGGTTCCTACAAGCAAAAAACCCCAGTTGCTTCCAGCATATTAGTGTCATCCTAGTACATTTATGAACACTTCAAAAGACAGATTTAGAAATTAAGTAAGCTCTGACTTTGAGATGCCCCAATAAATGTGGAAGACCAAAAAGCAGGATGTAGCAAGGGAGTTTCTTGACCTTTAGTTGTTTTATTTTTCAGTTATTACAAGAGAAAAAATAAACTAAATAATCAGAAAAACTCAGCAAGCCTCTTACATCTGGAGAAACCCAACAGCAGTATTCAAACTAATTTAAATATAAGAAATAATCAAAGTGGGTAGACTTGGTGTATGACCTGGAAATATGTATGAGTGATACTGTTGCCTGTGACATGTGACATAAAGTACACACTCTGTAATATAGATTGGGCACATCATATACTGTGAGATACCTAAAATGCATCCCCTATATTTTCCTACATTTTCTTATTATTTCTATAGTCATGTAGAGGAGCATAGAAAGTAAGATTTGATGGAAGACCTTGGATCAGGCACAGATTCTTTCTGTCATGATGATTTCACATGATTATTACTTAGCTGGATCTAAAAAAATAGGTCTTTTTGCCTCCACTAATTTTTCAAGGTTGTTCTAGAAATTCAGATCTAAATCAGTTCTTTATTCTCACCTAAATTTCATTTATGGTCTATTCATGCTCATTTCCTTCCAAGGTAATATTCTTTTAAAGCTAAAATAGCTCATCTCCCCATAAAGCACTTACCTCTCTTCTCCTCCTTTTCCTTCAGGCAATACATTTAATAAAAATCCATGTTTTCTACACTAATATTTCATTCAGTTTGGCTTTATAGAAGACAAGTCTCTGCTTTAAAACCTTGCCTAGAGCAGGAATTACTCACTTCTGCCTTTTTTACTTGTGCAGAGGAATGGTGGCTATTTTGCAATCATTCTGTATTGGCAGGAATTTGACACTTAATAACCACATCTCAGTTCTTAAAATATTCTGAAACAGATATCTTGTTTCTCTAACAAGAATGAGTTCATTTCTTGAAGTATTGATGGATAATGACATTCCTTCAAAAAATAGTGACTTTGACTCTTGGAATATACATAATATGTGAAATAAGGACATCGCCCTGTCATGGATGACAGGACAGACAATTCTTTACCTAAAATTGGATCATAGGCTCTACCTACTTAGTTATAAGTCCATATTTTTAAATAAGATTTGCGCTGTTATAGCTGAAAGAGGAAAGTTTGAAATCTTTATGAGAACAAGCTCTGCACACAAGTCTGTATTCAACAATCAGCTCTCCAATTGCACTAAACAGAAATAGTTGATGGACTGTCCAGACATGAAGGAAAAAGCAGCTGACTGCCTGAGACACAATCCTAATTCATTTGAAATTGCTTTATGTGAAATCAGTTTCCATACTGGATAGCAAACTTCAGATAAGACACTGATGCTGAATGTGAACAGAATTAATTCAGGTATATTGCACATCCTACCGTGTCTCATCAACATAAGACCTAACTATTTTCAGGCAAATTCCTTAGCTACATAATATAATGGTTACAGTGCGTTAAACACTGTTGGTCATGAAGGAGTGGGATAAAGTGCATTGTGGTACCTTTTCCAGGAAAGAGTCAATCAATTTCCACTCCTAACATCGTGTTTGGAGATAGAGTGAAAAATGATAATATCTTGGTTTATAATAGCAATTAAAATTCTTTATAAAATAAAAGTTTCATTTCCTGAGATTAAAAATAAATAAATAAATTTAGTGGCACATTATCATATGTTTTCCATTAAATTTTCTTACATGCTTGTCAGAAATGTTCAAATTAACATACAATGTTGATTCATTTGCAATTCATGTAAATTTACTTGATCAATTCTGAATCACTGGATTTTTCCCAGCTCCAATACAGAGTACAGCAATCCCCCTTTTCCCTATTCTACAGTGCATGTATTATAAATTTAAGTAACTTAGAGTCTGTATGAGGCATCAAACACTTGGCAGGAGAATAAAAATACACTTTGTTTTCTGGGACTGACTAGGCAAGTGATGAGTCTGTTTACATAATGGGCTAATAAATGTAGTTATTAACAGAAAAAAAAGGTTTCTATTATGAGGTATTATAGTTGCATATAGATTAGCCTTTCAATAAAGTTTATGTCTTTATCTCATTTCAAACAATTGTTTTTTGTAGTGTCTTTCATGACTTGAGTGTTACATACACAGCTATATAATGAGATAGTGCATGTTCACTAAGTCTTGTTATTGGAAGTTATTTTTTCTTATACCAGGCAAATTATTTGATTAAGTTTTAAGTTTTCAGAAATGCCTCATTAAATATTTTATGATCTGACCAAAATTGCAAGAAGTGTTTTGTTGTATTTGGAAAATTAAGTTCTTAAAGTTATAACATGATTTCAGACACATTATTTTCATGTCTAGAGCATCAAAAAGGACAGAAATATGAATTAAGGTTTCTTCATTACTAAGAAAAAAAAAAAAGGATCTGATGAACTAGTAATCTTTTCTAAACTTACACAGAAAAAATAACTTCATATTGAGAGTTCCCCTTTTTTAGCTGTTATTTTGATTAGCTAATTGATTTAAAAGCCCGTATCGTTTCCTCAATGACCTCTTTAAATGTCTAAAACACATAGAAAATTGCTTATTTTCTTTCTTAACATTTATTGATTGAAACAAAATCACTTTTATTTATCACTTCAACTTCTGGAAAAATCAATGATTTCTACGCTCCTTGTTGCTTTTTCCTTTTTTTTTATCAACTAAAGAAGTATTTGAATTATTAGAATTACTTTGTTGCATTTTTTCTAGTTGTAACTTTTTTCAGAAAGTAAAGGAGAGGAAAAAAGTATGTACACAATCAAAAGAACTTGAAAGCGGAATCTTTTCAGCATTTGTAGTTTGATCTTATAAGTTGTATCAGATTTGTCTTTTGCCTTACCCTTGTGAGTAATCTCATTGAACTCCAGGACTTTTCTCATGATAAAGCATTTGCAGAACTGGCCCTGAGATAGAACAGGAAATTAAAGATTCATAGAATTGTTCATAGTGGAAGTCATAATGTACTTTCATCGTATCTCTGTGGTAAGTCACTTTGCTGACTGTGTTCTTGGCATTGCAACTTTTATTATGCTTTTTTTTTTCCCTTTTTCTCTATGCTTGAGATCAGTTATCTGATTTTACGTGGGAGTAAAAAACATTTTCTTACAAATTTGAAGTTAAAAAAAGATAATATCTGACAAAATTTTTATATGCTTTTGGAAGCTTATCTCTCCTCACAGACACATAGGAAGAGTCACTATCTACACTTGAGTAACTCAAAAGTCCAGCATTTGATATGAAGAATTTATCTGCTGTGTAGTTATACAAAAACCTTATTATTGTCATTTTACAGAGTAGTAGCAATTTTTTGTTGCTCTTGTTGTAGAGAAAAGGCTCACAAATCTGTTTAACATAACTTCCTCAGTCTCATCTAGCAGCATGGGAGCCCTGTTAGTCTTGGAAACCTGACAGCCTAGATGAGTATTCCTGCTGTTTTATGATTGGCATGTATTCTCATTTGGCATCAATCAAAGATTTGAGTGTTGCTTGAACTCCTTTCAAATGATTTTAAATTATGTCTCTCTGCCTTACACAACTAGAGTTTAACTGACATCTAATTTAACATAAAAGGAAAAATATTTTGTTAACTCCTACTCAAAAATCTTCAGTTTGAATTCCTTAAGTTCCTAGTCTGACAGTAGATAGACTTTTTTAAGGAAGGCATTTACAAGGAACAGGTTATCTGTATTAACTGTCAACTATGAAGATGAGATTCCATTCAGAAAAATCCTGTTTAATTCAATTCTCTGATAAAAAAACTTGAAAATTTTTGACATTTTTACATATCTTCAGAGCAGTGAGTTTCTCTGTAGCAGAGTGCATTCTAAAAGACCAGTGACTTTAAAAGCAATTGAGAAGTTTTTGGGTCCAGACTCGCAATGACATTCCCCTATTAAAGGACTTGGATGCATAACTGCTGTTATGTGTTTTTCTGAAAGAAAAAAAAAATCCATGTAAGGATAATATGTGGAGAAGAGGTACTTCAGTTTACAAAGGTTCTTAATAAGGTTGTCACATAGAGCTTTTAAGGAAGTTAAGACAGCCTGGGATAATAGGACAAGTACTTGGATGGATAAATAATTAGTTGTAAGACAGGTAACATTACAGGAGTAAATTATTATTTTTTGCAATGGAGCATTACTCCTGACAGAATTCTGTGTGGTCTTTGCAATGACTTGTGTTGTTTAAGGCAACTGATAAGAGATGTGGAAATAAAAAATTAAAAACACACTTGTGGAAGAACTGTAGAATGACATTATAAGATTGAGTGACCAGGAAGAAAAATTGCCAAAGAAATTAAATATAAATAAAAAGTATAAAACTGCTAAAAAACAATCCAAATTTCACAAATAAAATGATGGGCACTGACCCGGTGGCTGCCACATAGGACCAGCAAAATGGGATTATGATTGATAGTTTATGAAAATATATTCTTTTGGAAGAAGTTGAAAAGCAAACAAGCAACCAAAAATTATAAGCAAAATAATAAAACCAAATTCTAAAAAAAACCCAATAAAAATAACATTCTGCTGAAAAATCCATGCTTTGTCCACCTTTCAGTGTGCTAATTTATTTGATTAAGTTTAGTTTTGGCTTGGTTTATGTTTTTTTCTTGCAAGGCTGTCCTATTGCAAAGTAATAAGTTACATTCTGTATGATGAATAACTGAGTAGGCTGAAGGTCTTTAGTTTGTAAAAGAGAAACGTTGAAATGGATATCACAGACATCTTTCAAACAGTGAGTGACATGAACAGAATGGAAAATGATCAACTCTTCACTGTTACATCACCAGAAACAAGGACCCCAAATTTAACGAGGAGAAAAAAATCTGGAGTAAATAGAAGAATATACCTACCTAGAAAGAGCTCAAGGAATGTCTTGACTTGCATCCAGTTTCAAAATCGGATGCAAAATTTTGCCTAACTTCAAGAGGGGAAAATATAAAAGTATTTATAAGAAAGGACAGTTAAGAGCAATGGAATAGTCCTCACATACCAGAAATTCCCAGATCTAAAGACTTGAAAACACCCTAGAAGCACTTATGAGCAATGTTTGTCTCCTTTTGTAGTAACTTCTAGAGCAAAAGATCTTGACTCAGTTGATCCTTTGTCCCGAAGCAATAAACCATTCTTCCTATTTTTCAGACAATATGAAAAGTTTTAAAACATTGCAGCTCTGGTTACAATGCAGCTCCAAAGTCAGTCTCCACAAACACCTAAATATGTGCTACAGAATCACAGAATCACAGAATCACAGAATTACTAGGTTGGAAGAGACCTTCAGGATCATGGAAGACCTAACACCTCAACTAAACCATGGCACCCAGTGCCATAATCAGTCTTTTTTTAAATACATCCAGGGATGGTGACTTCACCATCTCCCCAGGCAGACCATTCCAGTACATTAACCCTCTTTCCATAAAAAACTTTTTCCTAATATCCAACCTATATTTCCCTTGGCACAGTTTAAGACTGCATCGTCTTGTTCTGTCAGCTGCTGCGTGCAGAAAGAGACCAACCCTACCTGGGGTGTAGCCAACCCCACCTGGCTACAATCACCTTTCAGGAGCTGTAGAGAGTGATGAGGTCACCTCTGAGTCTCCTTTTCTCCAGGCTGAACAGCCCCAGCTCCCTCAGCCGTTCCTCACAGGGTCTGTGTTCCCAGCCCCTCACCAGCCTCGTTGCCTCCTCTGGACACTCTCAAGGGTCTCAAGGTCTTTCCCAAACTGAGGGGCCAGAGCTGGGCACAGCACTCGAGGTGTGGCCTCACCAGGGCTGAGTGCAGGGGAAGAATGACCTCCCTGCTCCTACTGGCCACAGACATGCCAAGACCTGCTTCTAGGATGACAATGATAGAGTTAGGAGGTGCTATACTGAGTGGACTGTGAATCTTAATTATCTTCAAGAAGGGACTTGAGGAAATATTATTAGCAAGGTTTTTTGACATGAGTATGAGAAAAATAGAAATCTTTATTTACTTCTGCTGAAATCTTTCCCCTTTAGATGAAGAATCAAATATCCACTGTGTTAAGGGAAAGACAAAATGTTAAGAAAAAAATTGTTAAGATATTAACTAATAATAATGGAGACCCACCTTAAAATATGTAGAGATGTTTGACATAAAATGCATGAAGTAACATCAAGTTAAAGACAAAAGCATAAATTATCCCTTTTTGGAAATAGTTCTTTAGCTCCCTTATGGGAAAACTTGCATTCTTCCCTACATAGTGACAATTTAAGAAGGCAGATAAAAGATTTTTTTCATTCAGTTTGGGAAAGCAGTTCCTCCTGGGATATATCAGGAACAAAAAGATGGATATTCCATTTTGTAATTCCTTTAATCTCCAATAGATTCAATATAAGTAGATATTAGGCTAACTATTTCTCACATTTTGATTTTATTTTTAATCTTTTTTCTTTTAAGTAGTCCAAAGGGTTAAGTATCTTCAGTTTGTTTTATTTCCTTTTTTTTAATCAAGTACTTCTACGAAAGTCATTTAAACCAAGGCTGAATTTTGTTTGCCAAGGCAACACAGTTTTGAAATAATTGCAGGATACTTTGATTTGGCTTTCATGGGCATATTAACAGACTGAAGTTACCATTTATACTGTCTGCAATAGGTGATGGGAAGATTAAATGTGTATTTAAGTGTATGCTGGCTGAAGAATATTCTCTTATCCCCCTGTATTAGAATTAATGTATACAATCAAGGAAAAAGAATCCTTTACAGAGGAAAAGGACTCCTTCAGGATACAGGTGAAAATTTATTGCCAATGTAATCAATTTATTTTAAAATAATATTTTTATTACAGCGTAACTGCTTAATGCATTTTTCAAATGTGTCTTTAATGAGAAACTTTTCCTTCAAATTCTTGAAATACTGTGAGTTTAGGAGAAGAGATATAATTCTCAGACACAGAGATTGTTACTTTAAAATTTAAAATAAAAAAAAATTAAAAATGTATTAAATTGAACACCAGAATTTTAATCCAATCTATGCTGTTAAATTAGGTGCATCCTGCTATCAGCTTGACTTCATTTCAACACTTAGAAGTCACAAAAGTAGGTTTCCTAATTCAGGTGCTTGCTGGTTTTGATAGTTGTGGTGCAAGCTGAGCAATGTGCTAGGTACTCCAGTGGAATACTTAAGAACTTCCAGTGCCATGAATAGCAACAACAAAGAATTCCAGCCAGAACTTCCTGTTTAATGACAATTTGACTAATTAATTGATAGATTCAGCAACATAAGGCCTGAGCATTAGATATTTCATTATGCACAAGAATAATAAGCATGAATCATACAGGCTTTTTCCTTTATTGAAAGAAAAGTATTCAAGCATCTGTTTCATTGCTACAAGAGACTGATGATTAAAATGAATAACCATCATAAAAGAAACAAATAATAGGCTTTGTGAATCATTATGCTTTAAAGCCATTGAAACAAAGAGATGGAGTTATAGTCTAGTGAACATTTAATCATTTTCATATCCATGAAATAGATATATCTATCAGCATTCCACTTATTTTTCCTTCTGCTCTTACTGCTTTTCCTGTTACCTGCACCTATCCTAGCAGAATACCTCTATGTCACCCTCAAAGCTACTTCCTTTCTTACTTTTTGTTTTATTTTCCTTTCATTTTCGAGGAACTCAAATAACATGGAAAATGCTGGGCACTTGATGAGGCAGTGCTGGTTCACAGATTACCACATAGTCTGATACCAGAACCTCATTGGAGCTCTATAAATTGCCTTACAAATTATCTCCTTTTTTGAATTTGTGAGTATTTAGGGAATATTTAATTTTTCTTAGCGGTTTCTAAAAAAATTACCTCAAAATTCTTACAAGTTTTCAGCACTTTGAAATCCCAATATTAAAAAAAACAAACATCAAATCAAAAGAAATCCCAGACCTTACCTAAAATAACACCCCTGGCTTAAATTATAGAATTTTGTAAAAAGACTTCCCTGTAACAACATGATGTATACCTCCTAATGTTTATTTCTAAAATTAATTTATTATGCCTTATCAAACTGAAGACAATAGACTGGTACTTCACACAGGTAATAATTTCAGTCCTCTAGGATCAAACATCTTTTTCAACTAGCACTTAGAGCCAGTGTTAACAATAGTACTAACATTAGAAGCACTATCTTGGATTTTTCTCTGAATTGCAAAAATATTGCTCCAATTTCCATTGTGTCTATGTAATTTTCTATCTCTCTTTTGGTATTTTTATCCCTTCTCTTTTTTTCTCACACACGCTCTGACAAAAGCGCTTTTCACCTGAGTTTTTCCACTCGTGTTATTTATCTCTTAATACAGTGTCATATATGCTTTTATTCTGGAGTGGTAACATAGATGGACAATTCACATTTTCATTCGTATATAATGTCTCTTTTCATTATCCAGTTTCACAAAAGAATAATGCTGTAATCATATGCCAGATCAAAAAGATTGATCCAAACAAATACAGGAATTAGTAAGGAGGTCCAAGAGGACTACATTCCTAAAAGAAATCCAATATTTAAAATCATAACACAGAAAAATATATATGCATGAGTACTTATTTATCATGAACAATTTTTTTACAGTTATCTATCACATTTAATCCAATGACATATTGTCCTGATTAGATTTCAATTTGCACTAACATAATTAGATTTTTTAAAATTAAAACAGGAGAAAAATTTAACTTCAGTGCAAATTATTCAGACAGTTTGGTAAAAAACCTCCAACAAATAAACGTGCTATAGTTAAGCATTTCATTGTGAAACTTCCTCACCTCCTGTCTCCAAATTTTAATTATAAATGTGGTGTCCTTGTTTAATCTGAGATAGTGGTAATTTTATTCATAGTACTGGTATAGTGATATGGGCTTGAGTTTAGTATCAGAACAATTTTGATAACACTGCAATATTTTAGCTGTTGCTGAGTAGTGCTTACTATAAGTCAGGGAATTTTCAGGTTCCACTGATCCACATACACCCTTGACCTGGTGCACAAGGAGCCAGGAGGGAGTACAGCCAGGACAGCTGACCCAAACTGGCCAAAGGGATATTCCATTGCATAGAACACCATGTTCAACACACAAACTGGGAAAGCTGGCCAGGAGCGGAATTATATCAGGGTCAGCTTGACATCAGTGAGCAGGTAGGAAGCAATTGTATATCACTTGTCTTTTTTGGGTGATTTATTTGTCCCTGTTTCCATTGTCTCCTTTACCATACTATTTTATTGGTATTATCATCATCATCCTTTTTTATATAATTTTAATTATATTTTATTTGTTATTAAGTTGTTTTATATCAAGCCAAAAAATTCAGATCTTCCTGATGCACCTCCACATCTCAGGTAGGTTGTGTAATAGAGATGGATAGTGAGCAAGTGGCTCTATGGTACCCAGTGACCGATGGGGCTACATGGTGACACCTGGGTGTATTTTTATCATGTGAGCAGGCCCTGTAAATGCAGTAAAAAGGGACTTTGACTCTGCCAGAACGATGTTTATAAATCTGTGAAATTGTAACATTCCATAAACACATCACAAAGACATAAACTAGGCAGAATAGGAAGAACAAGACACTTGGAAAAACAGAGTCATTTACATGTAGATCTAAAAATATGTTCAAGCTATCTGTGCTTCCTCTCATTTAGCTGATTACATATGGAAAATATGTGACTGTTCTTCAGCTGCTACTATCAGAAACTGCTTGGATGGTAAACATAAGCATTTTTTAAAGAGTCCTCAAGAAATTGTTCTACTTTTTCTAGTTCTGAATCAATTAAGTGACTTTGTTAAAATAGTTGTTGATAAGTCTGAATATTCTGTACTCCATTCTCAACAAGGGAAAGCAGGATCTAATTGGTAACAATGATGTTTTTCATAGCAACATTAAAGTATATTTTTATGTTCCTTGAATATCCTCCTGGATTCTGAAGCTAACAGTTACACATAGATTTAAAGGATTTATGAATAGTGTGATTGAGGACGTAGGTGAGGATGCTTACTTTGTTGCTTGTTTTGTTTCTGGTTATAGTTTTATTTTTTGCTTTATTTTATGGTTTTATTTGGTTTTGTTGACCACACATGACATTTAGCAGGAAACAAAAATATTTCCATATCAAACACACAAAGAAATGTTACAATGGCCATTGCATTATAGAATGCCCTCTGCCATGGGAGGTTTTCAAGACCAGCTGGCACAAAGTCCTGACTTAGGGTCAGATCTACCCATATTTTGAGCAGGAGGTTGGAATGGATACTTCCTAAGGTCATTTACAATGCTTTCATGATTCTATAAATTTCTGAGAATGATAGCTTATCACTCTCTAAAATTATGGCTCTATTATTCTTATTTACTTTAAACTTCATGTAGGGATATAAAATAAATTTCTACCAGTCAAGCTCTTAATTCCATTAACATTGATTTAAAGAAAAATATTTAACAAAATTAGCAAGACTTGAAAGCTGAAGACTTGATGGATGAGCAGGCTTGCTATAGGCTTCAATCAAAAGTGTTTTAAATATATGGAATTTTTCACTCAAAAAAAGTATTACATAGATGAATCTTGCATAATTAATGCTTTATATAAATGCAAATTACAGCTATTTTAAATATATCTGCACATCTTTAGTTGCTATTCTCTTCTTTTTATTGTATTCTCACTGACCTGTTATCTATTAGTCCATATAATTGAGGGAGTGAAAATATAAAGGAATAATTAAACATTACCATTAAGCTGGATGAGTTGCTCTGTATTACAAGAGATAGGCAAAATACTTGTGGGATACTTGCCCATTTTCAGTAAGAATACTCTGAGAGTGTTTACTGAATCTAAGCATTTTCCTTACTAAGGGAGCCAAGAAGGAAAGTTTCTGGTTTGTGATACTTGGAGTAGTTATTGACACAGTTATGTTAAGCCTCCTGCATTCCCAGATAAGCATGGAAAGACAGCTCCAGCATTCGGTGTGTAAAACAAGTACATAATTTAGCTACAGTCATGGTCAGCCAGAGGGTAATGTGGGTATGCTTCTACAGAGTTCAGAGCACTCACATTTGCCCTAATCAAAAAATGGAAGTTAGGACAAATGCAAGTTTTCTCTCCATTAATGTGGAAAGGAAATGTGTATTGCAAAAATCCCTCTGAATACAAATATCAGTAAATCAATTTGGAATAATTTGTAGTTAGTGGGATTTGCTTTTAAGCAACTGAGTTCAAATATGCAATAAAGCAGCAGTGGGAAATGGTTTAAATTAAGCAAATAATGTAAAAATAATTTCTATATTTATTTTTATTAAATTTTCTTCTTATCACAAGCTCAGAGCTTGTGCTGCAAATGGCTGGAAAAGTTCCTGGGAATTGCTAAATACTTAGCAGTACCATTTACAGAAGGAGCCTAAGAAGATTTTTAAGCATTTTGGAAGAGATATGTTTATATCTGAGATGTAGATGTAAACCACTCAGGACAAATGTGTCAGAATTACCGTACTGGACAATAAAAACCATTTTAGAATATCGATGTGAGTATAATGCTTCACACATGGGGCCCTTTTGGTCCAGTACACTATTTCATTTTTCCAGAGGAAAACTGCAAGGTTTGTAATAACTTGGGGCTTTGCTCAGTCAGCCACAGCCCTGACAGCTCAAGCACCCGGCCGTGTGCTGTGAGTGGGATCCCCCTGTGAGTGGGGAGGATCCAAAGGTGCAGCTGTAGCAGGCAATGGCCCTAAGGCCTTTTTGGCTGTTATTCTGTCCTCTGAGGAGGCAAGGACGAGAGGGAGGCCTTTGTTACAAGTGGCTTTATTTCTTCTGATGGAACCCATGGGAACAGCAAAAGGCGGTGATGCAGGGCTTGGGGCAACCTAAGAATGGGGGAGGTCCAAGGGGGGTACCCAGTCTCTGATCAATTGGGGGTACCCTGGGGAGGGTGAAAGTGGGGTGCAGTCCAATGGGGAAAGCAGGGGGATGGGAATAGGTCACATGGACCAATAAGACATTGAATTTTAGGGGATTTCCAAAGGGGATTTCCAGGCAGGGGCTTGGCACAAGGGAAGATTGAGAAGGAACTTGCTAGAGTAAGGGGCAGGCATTGGATAGATTGACAGTGGGATAGCAGGAGGGTACAGGCTGGGACTAAACCATTAACCTGGGAAATACCATTAACAAGAAACCTCACTACAACAGGGCTTTATAAGTAAACACTAAAAAATACAGCTTGAAGTCAAGCTGGAGGTATATATGCCTGTTTTAATTTCTTTGCTTGCTTCTTGGTTTAATCAGTTCTTTTTGGTCTAAAATCAACACTTGACATTTACAATAAACTAGAAAAGAAGAAGAAATTTAACCAAAGTAATAGTTCATCCTAACAAATGGCAATCAGAGACTGAACAATTCAACTGAAAGACTTGCTGACAGAAATAAGAGAATGTTTGTGGGTGAAAACATTAATACTTATGAGTCATGGAGGCTTAGGGCTTCAAGAGTTGGCTGTTACCAGGTTGTCAATTAAAACAAAGACAACAGACCATTAAATTCCATTGGGAAATCCCTAGCTACCACACTACTTCTTTAAGCACATGGACAGACAGTATTCAACCATTATTTGATTTTAGGTCATTATTTTTTAATAGTTTAAAAATTCCACTTTATTCCACATATCTATTGAAATGAAAAAGAGCAAGTCTGTTTAATTCTTTATATTTGAGTCCATAAAGGAGAAGATAGAAGAAATATATTGCTAGGGTAGTATTAAATTGCAACAATTAGATGTTATAAAAACTGTAGAATAATCTATAAACTATTTTTAACTCTGGCCCTTTTATAAAAGTAGGCAATTTAATAACTGACTGCTCTATATCTGAATTCCACTGGAATATATAGGGTTATAGTTTCTGATTGGAATTAGTATGAGGTGTTTGTTACTGTTTATTTTTCTTAGTGGTGAGTTTTGTTTCTTGTTTTTGATTTTTTGGATTGTTTTGTTTCCTGTAATTTCTTTTACTTTTTATTGAATTTGTTTGAAAAATATATGATGATTTGTAATCTTGTGAATATTCAGGTATTTCCGAAGCATTTGGTAAATTTCTGTATCTGAATAATGCAATCATGGAAAAGTTTTAGTTGGAAAGGACCTTAAAGATCATCTGGTTCCATCCATCTTTGCATGGGCAGGGCTGATATGCATTAGATCAGGATGATCACGGCCCCTTCCAACCTGGCCTTCAACAATGTCTTCCAGAAAACTCTTCCAATGTCTCTTCACCTCTGACTTCCTAACAGCTAATCTAAATCTCTCTTCTTTTAGTTTAAAACTGGTCCCCCTTGCCATATCATTATCTGGCTGTGTTAAAAGTTGCTCTTCCTCTTTTTTATAAGCTCCCTTTAAGTACTCAAAGACTGCAATGAGATCTTCCAAGAGCCTTCTCTGTGCTTTCCAACTCCAACTCTCTCAGCCTATCTTTGTATCCCAGCTCTCTGACCATCTTTGTGGCCTCCTCCTGACCCACTCTATCAGGTCTATGTCTTTTTTGTGCTGAGCAACCCAGACCTGGATGCAATACTCCAAGTGGAGTGTCAGGAGGGCACAGAAGGGTGGAATCATTTTCCTCAACCTGAGGGACATACTCCTTTTGATTCAGTCCAGGATACAGTTATCCTTCTGGACTCCAAGCTCAAATTGCTGGCTCATGTCCAGCTTTTTGTCCACCAGAACCTCCAACACTCAGAGATTTCTTCTTGCAGTCTGTACTCATGTCTGGAGTTGACCTGACTCAGTTGCAGGACTTTGCATTGTACTTGTTGAACACAAAGAGATTCCCATGACCCCATTTCTCATGTTTATCCAGGTCCCGCCGAGCAGTATCTTTTCCTTCTCTTGTGTCAACTGCACTGCCCAGCTTGTAAATGGTACAAGACAAGTGACCATCAATCTAAATGTAGTTATTCATAGTATATATTGTGATTCCTATGTTATAATGATGGTTGTGATTTATATCCCTCCAGAGAGAAAAAATAATGGTGGAAATGCTCAAGTGTACAGTTCGTGAACACTTACACTGAAATCTATTTGCAGCACCTCTCAGAAAGTACCTCATAATTCAGAAATCCTGTCTGAAAAGGCACTGAAACTAATAAATGACAGCATTTCTTGAAGTATTATATGTAAAAAGACTTACCCCTTACAGTTAACCTCTCCTGTGCACATTTACTGCCATGAAAAATAAAAAATAATTTACTTCACAGTTAAGACCACAAAGCTTAAGTTATAATTCCTTACTTGTTAAACAATTCCCACCTGACTACCTCCAATTATTTTTTATGGTCAGAAAATAAGTATCAAGAGGTATGGGAATACTCATTAAAAATAAAAATTTTCATATTTGTGAATATACTGATCCAAAGAATATGTGTTGTAAACTCTAAAAAAAATAATTAAAATTTCAACATTCATTTATAGATTATGAAAGCAGCTATGGAACTCTCAATATTGCAAGAATAGAAATTATCTTTATGACAGTTATTTTGGGTGCAGTTATGGTAATATTGATACTCATGTTCAAACTACTATAGAAAAAATTCATTTCTGATACTTTCCTAAAAACTTACAAGAAAAATCACTCATGTATTTCCTCAGGGCAGTGAGAATAACTAGTGATAAACTTTTCAGAATAACAGATTGTTATTATTTCTGGCATGCAGTAAGCAAAATTTCTTAGGAAAATCTCTGCTTTAAAGGGAGAGGGATCCCAGGAGACATGGTCAGTTTTTAAAGACAGCATCAGAACAATTCATAGTGATCTCCAAGAAAATTCCAGCTTTGCTGAATATGTTTGATTGAAGTTGAACACAAGCAGTAGGTATACAGGAGGTGGAAATAGGGATAAGCTACAAAGGAGTGCTATAAGCACATGACCTGAGTCTGCAGAAAAATAACTGGGAAGGCTAGAGTACGTCCAGAGTTAATATTGGATGAGAGTGGGAAGGGAAACAAGAGGGAATTCTACAGAAATATCACCAGCAAAAGAAAAAGTGAGCCAAAAAATCACACCATGTCTTCATAGAATTCTTTTCTATGACAACTTACTGCCCTTTTTTTAAGTTATAAAAGCAACAGAAAACATGGGGTACTAAAGGTGTTTTTTGATTCAGTCCTCACTGGAATTAATGTCTCTCAAATATCCTAACTTAGGGGCAAACTTTGATGGAAAAAGGCTAGCTAAATACAGAAGAAAAATATGGACTTCATAGAATCTCAGAATGGTTTGTGTTGGAGGGAATCTTTAAAGAACATCTTGTTCCAACCTCCCTGACATGGGCAGGGTCATGTTCCACTAGATCAAGTTTTTGAATGCCCTGTCCAAGCTGGCCTTTAACACTTTCAATGATAAGATATCTATCAATCCTCTGGGAAAATATTCCATTATTTTGCTACTTTCAAAGTAAAAAATTAATAAATCTTCCTTTTGTCCAGTCTAAACCTATACTCTTTCAGTTTAAAGCCATTATCCCATGCCCTACCACTTCATGCTCTTGTGAGAAAGCCCGGCTCCAGCTGTTTTGTAGGGTTCCTCTAGTGATGTAGGGCTGCTGTAAGTTTCCTCAAGAGCTTTTTCCTCTCTATACTAGAAAACCTCATGCCTCTCAGCCTTTTTCCTTTTTCACAGAAAGGGTGTTCCAGCTCTCTGACCACTCCAGTGGCTCTTTGAATCCAGTTCTAACAGTTCTATGTCTTTCTTGTACCGGATATCCCAGGACTGGATTTATATTTCAGATCACTTTCCATGAAAGTGGAATGGAGAAAGAAGAGAATCCCTGTCAACATACTCATCATCCTTTTTTTTTTTTTTTTTTTT
>VWYI01019405.1:37640-58512 GCA_013399455.1 Anthoscopus minutus
TTTTTTTTTTTTTTTATGTAGCCCAGGTTAGGCTTGTCTTTCTGAACTGTAAATTCTGGGCTGTAAAACCTGGATGAGCTGAAAAATTAGGTCCAGATTGGTGTTTTGGGCCATTAATTGCTGACCCATACCAATTTTTTGGGCCATCCATCTCTCCAAGTCTTTTTCTACAAGTCTTGTCTCTATCAATTTGCCACCCAGTCTGTATTAATATTGAGGATTACCTTTACCTACTCAAGTTATTAAAGTATCTGAGTAGTATCTTCTGATTCTTTGAGCACATTGGAAAGTTTTGTTTTGTTAGTAAGCCTACTGATGAATGTCAGCACACCTACAGCTTGTCTCCTGCATTCTCATCTGACTTCCACTTGCCTGCAAGACAGCTTCTAAAATGCTGCCTGCCATTTTTCCCGATGTTTCCAAAGCTTTTTTTTTTCAATTTTTAGACCAGAATCTGCGCTCTCCATCTGACCAAAAGGCATTTATTGACCTGAAAAGTCAGCATTTACCATCAGATATCTATAGAGCAAACTGTTTTCAGTATTAAGCATGGAGCTACACTCTATAGGTTCAGGTTCTGTGAAAAAAACCTGCTAGAAAACAAAATTTTAAAAACTAATTTTTTAAGGAATTGTTGGTCACTTAGCATAACATACAGTAATTTAAATTGCTCTGTGCTTGGAATCGGTGACATTCACTATCTTACAAAATATAATTTGTAATATGCAAGATGAATTCTTTTTTCTTAGGAAAAAATAAACAAGTTTACTTGTTTACTTTGTTTGACTATAAAAATCACTGAATCACTGAATCACTGAATCACCTAGGCTGGAAGATTCCTTCAAGATGATCTAGTACAAGCATCAGCTTAACACCACCATAATCACCCCTAAACCATATCCACAAAAAGATTTCTGTGACATAAATTGCCACTAAATTACAGAATTTATTATGAATCTTACCTTAAAAAAAGTTTTAATCATGCCTCAATCTCAAAAATCATGAGATTTTATCAGACTTTACAATTTAAAATCTATTGTTTTATATAAAAATACAGTGTAGTTCAAATGTACAATGATGTGTCCCATGAAAACAGAGTTAAAAGACTCCAGGTCTTCAGGACTGTAATTTAGTTGCTATATTTTTTATATCCTTGATTTATGACTTCCACAATGAAAACTATTTAACAAAAATAAATAGCAAACTGTTTTTTGAACTAAATCACTTTGTGCAAGTGGACCTGAATTCTCTCATATACGTATAGTAGATGCAGGCATAGACAGATATAGATATAGATATATGCACATTAGGAGAGATTACCACAGAGTAAAATGAAAAATTCCTAACTAAATATTCAGATTTTCATCTGAATTTTGCTTTTATAATATAGGTCCATCACAGGCATGAAGAGAGGAAACAACAGTGTAACAAAAACCTACAACAATCTCTGTTGTATGAGCAGCATCAGAATAATGAACTAACCATATTAGCTAGGAACCACCTAATAAGCCAGGAAGGTTTTAATTGAGGAGGAAATGTGTTGGAGGATAATAGTAGCAATTTAAATTGTTGAGCAGAAATATCTGAGCTGTATGGTTCACACAGATAACACTAGTTTTTTACAGTGTTTTCCATAAATTATGTTCCTTTAACCCAAGTAGTTTCATTATACTTATTGTATAATTAAATTACTACATTAGTATTAGTAGGAAAATTTGCATACTGCAAAGAAAAAAGTAATGTTATTTCATTCTAAAAATGCTTAATGGAATTTTCGATATGAATATTTATTAAGTATTGTGAAGTAGATTTGATGAAGACTTTTAATTGTGCCGCTTGTCTTTTTAATTGCAGCATTATTCTTATGTAAATTGGTGTATTGAGCAGTTGGAGAAAAGAAACTCTCTGGTTTCCTATCAATGTTAGCATAAGACTTATGAAAACAGTGTTGGGCACACAGAACCTTGCACTCCCATTGGGGCCACCGTGAATTCATACATACAAGTACTGATTTTATGTGGCAAGGCTTTAGCATAGGAGGGTTCCCTTCTTGGAGAGAAGACAATTTTTTGTCCCTGTGTGAGACAGAGGGAGTTTCAAGTTTTGGTCTTGCTTTTGTTTGTTATTGTCCCACTCTTTTATTAAGTGGCAACAAATATTATTTGTCCCCCAATTGGGAAGGAAATACAAATAAGAGAAAGCCCAGTAACAGGACCAAAAGCAACGGGTCCAATCTGAAAGACAGGGGGTTCCCTCTAAATATCAGAAAACTTTTTTTTTTACTGTGAGGTTGACTGAGCAGTGGTACAGATTTTCCAGGCAGGTTGTGTAGTCTTCCTCCTCAGACGCAGTAAAAATTATTCTGGACATGTTCCTGATCAGTTTACTGCAGATGGTCCCTCTTGAGCAGGGGTAATTGGACCAGATGTTCTCCAGAGGTCCCTCCTAACCTCAACCATTCTATGAATCCAGGCAAGAGAAGAAAATATTCAACAAAATATAAACAAAGCCACAAAATATAGTTTATATATATAGACAAATCAAAATTAAAGGATGATTAAATACTTGAAAATGTAAAAAGAATGTAACTAGTGTGAGTTGGATATTGAAGTGGAGTTTGAAAATAATTTAAAAATCTTTGAAAAACAATACTTAGTTACTGTTAGTGGTAGTGGAGAAATCCACTCACCCAAGACTTCCAGGGCCCCTATTTGGACAATCTGCAAATGCACATTGTAATTAGATCAGATAGTGATAAGCTAAATGTGTAACTGCTTAAAATGATCAAATGGAAATAGATGATAAACCTGACAGTTGTAAAATTTACATTGGAATGAAATTATGGGACACAGAGAGAGCACCAATGATCTGTGTTATCACATGGGACTCAAACGAGGGAAATAAGAAAACTTATTGAACAGTTCTAACAACAGAATATGAAAGTTTCAGACACATCAGGCTTATAAAATGAACAGAATGAAAATGCTTATTCGTGCAATAATTAAACCATGAAATCTCTTGGCACAGCAGTAAACAAATGCTTTTAGCTATATGGGATAAGGCAAGGATTCAAAGACACATTGTAGCACAGGAGTTTCATCAGTGGCTATTAGACAGAGGTTATCTACATGCGAGTTTTGTTTCAATCAGAAGTTCGCTTTAGAAAGAAGGGAAACTCACAATTTTCTACATTTAATGCATTTTTCCTTATTAATGATGTGTTAAAGCTTGCAATCTGGATTCATTTTTTATGAAACTACATTGAAGGATGAATACTGAGAGGCCATCTAATGTGATGTAAGGGTTAATATTTATTCAATCCACAGTACAAAGTTAAGCGTAGGCCAGAGGAAACATTCTCCTTCACCAAGCCAAAATAGATGAAATGTTGCCCTCTAGACTGACAAATTCTCTGTCAGATGTTCACTGCGTTGTACTAATCTTTATCCAGTCCCTGTGGTCTAGGTTGGATGAGCTCACAGAGTGCTTAATCTACACTTTTTAACTATCCTTATTTTCCTTCTCAAGTATCTACTTTGTCCTGAGCTAATTCTAAGCATGTTTTAAATGTGATAGCATTTCTGGCGGTCAAGTGACTATTGCTTGACCTGTTCTTCTTCTAGTTCTCTTATCTGTATGGTAAAATAGCCTTAACCCGAAGAAGAATTTTAGTTCAATTTATGCAAGCACTCCTAGCTGACTCTACTCCTGTTTTTTGCTGTGTGGTACATGCAGTCTCTCCCAGTTGCCTCAGCAAGGTGACAGGGTAGTGCAGAATTGTGAAGTCAGTTCAAAATCTTTTCTTTCTCTTGTTCCTTCTTTTGTTTTCCTCTACTGCACCATGTTATTTATTTTCTTCTGTTAGAATATGGGTCACCAGTGAGCTGTGGTCACTCAGGAATGTCCCTGTCCTGACATGAGTTGCTCGCTGACAGTATTTCCTTGGGTTGCAGAAGCACATCCTCTTGAGTATTGGGCCTTCTTCCAAGACTATCTCTCTAGCCATGTCCACAAAAACGACCTTTTCTTCTTGTTTTCTTCTGCTGCTTTGGTTTCTCCTTCCATGTGTCCTCATAACTACCATTTTCCCTTAAATGTGTCTGAGGCAAGCTGCCAGGAGCTTCCCTTCCCTTTCAGTGGGATGGTCATATCAGTGTTAGAGCTGGCAGGATAAACTTTGGAGAAATATGTGTAATGATCTTTTTTAAAGCAACTACAATATTTTAAATTTCTGATGTGTATTTTTTGCAAAAAGTTTAGCTTAAAGAGAAGTATTTGGATAAAGTTTTGTAAGTAATTTTCACCTGTCTTTATTAAGTGGTCTAATAAATAATAATTTTCTAATGGACATATGCTATACCAATAATTTCCAGACTCACAAACTAGAAATCTTCAACATTTCCCTCCCTTCTAGGTCCCTGTGGATTTGCATCACTTACAGTTTGTCTCTAGAGAATAAAGGAAAAAATATTTCAACACTGAGGATGTTTTAGTCCTGATATTACTCTCACATTGCAGCACATGGCTCTTAAAAATCTGAAGCTTTTGTCACAAGAATTAAATCCAATGGAAAAATACTTACAAGTATTACTAAAATCCTAAGAAAATTATTAATTGTATCATAATTGCACAATTTAATTGTGCCAACTGAAGCATATGTAGACAAAGAGATGATAAGCAAGAAAATTAAAAGAAGCCAGGAATTAACTTGAATATTTTTACTGTTCTATTTCTAAAGAGGATATGGCTCAGAAAATTTGATTTTTTTCACCTATAGTATTAATTTTTGGTAATATAATTTATACATGTGTATGACAAATAGATCTAAAATATACTTTTTAAAATTTTGTATACTTTACACAAAGTCATATTCTAAAAGTTTTGTGAGTATATTTCTATGGCAACATATTTAAAATTTAATAACATATTGTACTGTAATTTTCCATTCTTAGGCATATTTTGGAGGATATTTGGTTTGTGTTTTTTTAGTTGGTTGTTTGGTTGGCTGGTTGGGTTTTGTTCAGAACATCAAACATGCAAGTCATAAAAATGTATTTTTATAATACACAATTAAATTAAACACACACACAAAATATTTTCCATATTTCTTATAGACAGCAAAATTTTAATAATTGTGACATACAGGGAAAATAGTTTAATGTGAAGTTTTACTAAATTATTCCATTTTGCTTCCGGTCTTGTTTCAGAAAAGAAAGCTTGTTTTGATTCAATTTTTAAAATGTGTACTATCAAAGAGAATTCCAAAGGCAAATATTTTCATAACTTTAAGAAGTTGAAAGCTATTACAGGGATTTTTGTTGTTTCATTTTCTTTCTCCTTGCTTCATGCAGTTTCCATAAAAAAGGCAATATACTGCGCAAGTAACTCTTTAAATAAATACATTTGCAGCGCTATCCAAGACTGAATTCAATTCCGAGTTTAACCATGCCTGCCAATTATTTCCAGCTATTTGATAGACCAGTTCTATTCAATTTAAATTCCATTCTCAACAAAAATACACAACAAAATGATGCACTCAGAAAATGATACTTTGTGAGATACAGAAAGAGTTATAAAATAAACAGTTTTATTTTCTTTAATGCTCCTTTTGTGGAAGTAAGAAGAGGAACAACAGGAATCTGCAAAATATGGCATATTATAGTACTAGCACTGTGGATATTACAAAGCTGTTTTCAAGGAAAGATTTATGAGTGGGTCAGGGGTCAAAAAAATCTCTCAATTTCATGTCTTGAAAAAACCAAAACAAACCTGTCTACTTTTAAACTATGTTTTAAAATTAATTCTTATTTTTCATAGATAAAATCTTCAGGCTTTCAACCAAGTATTGAATGATGTTAATTTTTAAACCCATATCTTGTATGGGCAGGAATTTCTAGTTTAGATTCTGTTGAGGGCAATAAAAATTCTGCAGAGGGTAAGAAAAATATGTACTTCTGAAATATGAGGAAATTACATATGCTTCTCTACAGAGTTGAGGCCTTTCTAATAAAGGGAATAGAAAAGAAAGGTCACAGAGAATTATTTTTACTTCTTACGCATTCCCCTTCTTCATATATTCATAGCCTAATACATTTCTACAAAGTATTCCACAGACTACTGGATCTTCAGTATACCTGACTGCTTTCCTCAAGTGAGGCATAAAATTTGTTTTCTGTCCATAACCTTTACTGACTTTGTCTGGCATACATACAAAGAAAAAAACAAAAAAGATATTTTTGTCACTATAATTATATAATATTTTTGCATTTAAATATCTTCTATCACAGCAATTAGATAATGTTCTAATCTATGTCTGTATTATTTGACCTCTAACTGTATGACAGACTGTTGTTTTTTCACGTAAGCTAGTCACAGTACATATGCAAATATATATGAATCATAATTAGGTTTTGTAGGGACAAAATCCATTTATCTGTGTATATCCAATACCAAATGCATCTTTAAGCATGGGCGTATGAACACAGAGAATAACAATGCAATTTTTCATTATTTTCTTTGTAACTATTTTACTAACAATTAACTTCCAGGGAAAAAAAGTACCCATTGGTTTATAATTCTTGTGAATTCTAATTAGAATAAGCTCTTCTCAATCATTCTAATTTCAATGTACACTTATCTTGACAGATACTTACATTTTATGAAGCAATTTCATGCACACATTGTTTAAATTGAAGTTGACTCCTGGAGATAACCTCAAGTACAGAAACACATTTTTTCAGCTTTTTATTGTAAAGAAAGTAGTGGTGTGATTCTTAGATAAAGAAAAATTTCATTAATTACCATAGCATTTTGCAAGAAATATAGTAAGTTAATGTTATTTTGTGTATTAGGATTGAATCAAATTTTGGGAATATATTATTTAAGAAATATTGAATAGAAGACCATATTACATCTTGCAGGAAACTGAAAACCAATTTGTTTGTTGCCTGTACTGGATTTAATTATTTGCCTTCTGGGAAAATCAGTCTCTTTCAAGGAAGAGTAAATTCCAGTTTAAAAAAGTCAAAAGAAATAGAATTCATGTACTCAAGACTGGAAACTCCTCAGGTCTATGTTTTACTGATTTGAAAGGCTTACAAAAAATTCCAAGGCCAAGCTTTAATTTTTAGCCTGTCTGAATTCCTTGCTAAGCTTTTTCACGCCTCCAGACTGGGCTACACAAGGAAACAAGCGAACAGTTTACAGCACAACACCATAAAACAAAATCATTTTTCCTTAGATAGTTCTTAATTTTTTTTTAAATTTATTGTACTTGTGCATGAACTGCTTCTCATTGGGCTTACTGGTGAAGAATTGTTCACTGGTTTTTTTTTGCCATGTTAACAAAAAGAATATTTTCTAAAATTTCTAAAAAACTCAACTTTTTAGAAATTTAGTTTGCAGTGAAAAGGTTCTGGTTTTCTTCCATATTTACCTCCTATTAATACTTTAATGAGTTTAGTATACTTTTAATGAACAGTGGAACTATTACTTTTGCCAGGCTGAATATATTGCTGATTTGGAATCATACAGGCTAGGAAATTTTAATTGTACTTATTTGTAGTATCAGAACAGCCTAATAGGGGAAAAATAGATATTTTCTTGATTTCTTTTTTTTTCTTGTTAATCAGGATCATTATCATTACAAAAATCTTCTGAAAAGTTAATGTAAATCAAAATTTTCATAACTTTCTGAACAGATAATACATTTTTAAGCTGTGGAATTTCTATAATGTTTAACAATTTACAGCCAATAATTCTGATTAATAAATCAGTGATCATACTTGTTGCACCATCCTAAGATACTTATGAGATACCCTGCGTCTCATCTCTCAGACATAAGACAAAGCCTATGAAATAATGGATCACAGTATGGATAAAAAGCAGTGCCATCTATAATGTAAAACTAAAAGCCTAGAAAAATTGAGTTAACTATACGAAAGATTATACTTCTCAGAAGATGATCTGTATTTTAGTCAACATCCTGTAATAATTATTTAATGGATCAATATTCCAACCATCAATATTTCCCATCCCATACTAATACCAGCTACTGTGAAGGCTTTTGGATTAAATTAATTTAATTCAGAGTAATTATTGTCAGCGTGAGAGTGGGACAGAAATTGGAGGAAAGTAGCTGACACCTGTCAGTAAGACCATGCTCAGATTTTCTTGAAAAATGCAGAATTTACAGTCTTATTATTTATTTTTTACTTTACAAAATGCTTCAGGTGCAGATCTCCGAATATTAACAGAACTATTTCAAGAACTATTTTGACATCCTGGGATATTTCTGAATCTGGAGAATTCCTGTTTTCCTGCCCTTGCCACACCGAGAGGCAAAACCTCTATCTTCTTCTACCTCTCCACTATCTTCCTCAGAATCTCTTTCAGTAAGCAGCTGCGCCGACCTTCTGTACACTCAACATTTCACCTCCCACATAGAGTTTTGGCCCAGCAAAAAGCAGAATTTACCTGGACATAGAAATTACAGCTCATGCACTAAATGAAAGAGAGACAAAGACTGATGCCTGTCTCCAAGATGAAGTAGAACAGACTTGCTCAAAATCACACTATATACAGCTACCCCCTTCTGTAATAAATTTGTTCAAGACAGAGATTTGGAGCAGTGTAGAAGAGAGGCAGTCTGTGAGCTAATGGCATGGGGCTCCACTGTTTGAACTGGTTCTTCATCCTCTTTTATTGATGTACTATTCTGAAACATGGCACAGGTACTCCTTATATCATTGCTCCTACTGATCTGAGGAAGATCTGCAGCACCCTCCACATCCATTACTGTTCTCAGAGCACTCAACTATTACTTCATACAGCCTGCTCAAAAAATAGATGTGAATAAAAACCAATTTATCACAGGCTGTGTAAAATACCCTGAATAAAATCAATCTGTAAGGGTGTGTTGAAGGAGAGTATCTTCTCTAAGGGCACCTTGTCAAAGGAGTCATAAATCAGAACATGCGAAGACAGATCTGACCAAGAAATTATAAGAAAGGTTGTACAATGAAAAAGCCTTGCCACTGGCCTGAAGAGTATGTGGGGTGTGAAAATGTTTTGTTTTGTTTTTATTCAGTTGAGTGGATAAAGAAAGGGAGAGAAACCAGATGATCTTAAAACCTGTCCAGTTAAGATTTATAAAGACAGTAAGCAGAAACAGTGAGTCAGTCACACTAGTTGATGAAGTATCAAGAAAGTGAGGCAAACTGGCACTCTGCGACTCAGAAGGATGCAAACCTGAAGACTGGGGATGTTGGAAGGGGATGGTATGAACATGCAATGTGAAAAGGAAGGCAGAGAAGGGAGAAACAAAGGAGACTAGACAGAAAATATGTAAAACAGGGCTAATGGCACATTAATCAGAGCTGGCTAGTGCACTTATCTGACCATGCTCTGCACTTGATCACCAGTTTATCCTGTCTTCTCATATTTTCTTATTAAATTGTAACTCTGTGCCTGCATACTATCACATCCCATGCCATATGGGTGAAGGCTGCAGGGACTTGGTGCCAGCTACTGGGAGTACTGGGATGGGTGGACAGGGTACCAGCTCCTGGGGTCAGACAGGGCTCCTTGCCTGTGGCATTGGCTACTGGAACCAGTCAGGTTCTTGGAATTCACTGGGGTAGGAACAGTGTCTGTTCCCAAAACCACTGTCTTGGTTTTAGCTGGGATAGAGTTAATTTTCTTCTTAGCATCTGCTGAAATGGAGAAAATGAACTCTACCCCAGCCAAAATCAGGAGGAATCAGGAGGAAAAGCCACTGGAGGAATCAGAGAGAGTGAGGCAAGTGATGGACTCAGCAGCTATGGCTATGTTGGGACTACACATCATAGCCCATACACCTGGTTTTGGGTGATGGGAGTGTTTGTGCCTCCCTCAAGCCAGATGTATATGGGATATGCTGTGGGATTCACTGACAAACTCCAAGCTGGACCAGCTAGCAAGGAGGGTGCCCAGGTTTGAGAAGGGATAGGGAGGTGGGCAGCATCTGTGATGGTGTTTAGTGGAGACCTGTGAGTGTGTGAGTGTTACGTGTTTGCCGTGAGCAGTCAGCTGGACCTGCTGGTGTGTCAGGAATGTGTGGGGCAGGTAAGAGGAAATGGGATCCAGGCAGGGGTGGCAGGCAGGAAGAATGGCCATTCATGGTTGCATCCATGAATGTGCATGTGCTTCTGAACCTGGAGAGTTCACGTATGCCCTGCACCAGTAACTTCTTGCCTCTGTCAGCCCAAGAGGAAGGGATAAGTCTGTCTGGGCTTATGCCTGGCATGAATCATGAAAATGTGGTGCTTCTAAAGGTAACCTCTAGCCTGTGGCGGCCTGTGTGAGAGGCTGTGTCCTCTGTGTGACTGTGTCTTTGTGTGTTTCTCTGGTTCCCTCATCAGCTCAGCTTTGCTGCTGGCTGAACCTGCAAACAGGAAAGCAGCAGCCACTCCCTCAGCCTTGGCACAGATGTAGTGCTTGGGCAGTGAGCTGTGTCCAGTGGCCACACAGGACAGCTCTCAGGCCACAGCAGTGGCAGGAGGTGGCCTTGCTCTTAAAATTTGCTATCAGAATTAACTTCCATAACTGCTTCTTTTGAAACACAGGGTATGAAGAAAGCCCAAAAGTATGCACTTAGTTTTGGACTATTAATTCTTGCATGCCTAATATTCAAAAGAGCTAATCTACCATAGAAAGTTCCACAGAAAGGTCATTCTTTTTCCCAATACCATTTCTCAGGGTTAATCTATATCTGTTCGGTGACAGAAGAAACAGGTGGATATGTAGTCAGAATATAAGGTAAAATAAAAACATGTATTGAAGCCAGAGTTATCTTCAATATACCATTCAAACATCGTTCTCTTTAATTTACCTCTAGTGTATTTAAACGCTTTCTCATGTACATAGATAAAGATACTACCACCTATTATGATCTTCTTTGGTTATGGCTACAGATATAAAATCCATTTTCTTTTTGTTTTTCCCTGAGGCCCCATGGTAAAGAACACTTATAGTGGCAGCAAGCTGAATTAGACACATGTCTTCATAAAGTAGTCACATTCAGTACTGACGAGAAGAAACTGGAAGCAAACAGAAAATTGGGGCAGAAGACTGAAGTAATTTTATGTCATTCACTTATTTGATATTACTGAGGATTGCTTAAAGTTTGCTATTCCCTCAAAACATTCTCAGCACCATACAAATGGAAATGTACAGAACACACTGGTGTGACTCAGTCTTACTGTTTCATGTGCATGGTGAAGATACTAATTTGTCACCACTTTGTCTCTGTAAACCTGTGTTTTAATCCAGAATTCTATCAATTACATTAATAGAACTTTGGTGTCTGACTTTTTTTTGAAGGAAGACAGTAGCCTAGACATAGATTGACTTCATAACTGAATAACAATATATGATGACATTTACAACATTCTCATTCAGGGGATTCCTATCTCAGAAGAGGTCTTCTACTTCAAAATACAAAGTATCTTTTTGCAGATCTGACTTTATTATTCAGTCCAAGTAATATGAAAACTCAGCATGCTCTTCAAATGACAGTGTTTTACATTTCTTAGTCCCATCTCTCTCTCCATTTTCTAGCCCTCTCTGTTCTCTTAGTCCTTTCCTTATCTATGCTTAAACTCCTGCTGTCTAACACGTTAATCTACTTCCAGTATTTTCCCCAAAGTGCCCATTAAACCAATACATTTC
The DNA here is from genome assembly GCA_013399455.1 of Anthoscopus minutus. Lineage (NCBI taxonomy): Eukaryota > Metazoa > Chordata > Aves > Passeriformes > Paridae > Anthoscopus > Anthoscopus minutus. The sequence continues at coordinate 49,350 of VWYI01019405.1, forward strand.
ACCTGTTTAAACAGCTACTGTAATCTAAAATGATCCCAATGGAAAATGAAATAAAACTAGGTATGCCATATGGATGAGATTTATATAAGCAAATATATCTGTTCACGTGGAAATGTGTACACTTGGAATGGCCCAGGCTCCCTTCAGTGATTCATCTCATGTGTATCCAGATCAAATGAACCATGACTGATAAGTATGTGTGCAAGTACATAATAGAGATATGAGATATCTGTGTAAAAAATACAAATAAATAAATAAATAAATAGGATGAAATGTTTATGATGATCAAACATTAATCTTACCAATAATGATCCGTCACGGAAAGAATTCTTACATTTAAGCTTGATTTAGATATTAGACAACAGAAGTCAATGCAAAAAATTCTTTATGAGGTTAGTGGTTCCTTCATCAGAATCATGTGAAGAGAGGAGTTAGATAATGGATAAATAAATGAAAACCAATATTAAATAGGTCCCATATGTATAGTGGAAATATTGCTAAAGTTCATCAATTGCACTAGATATAGTGTAAGTTATGTATTTTAAAAGTCACAGAAGTGACAAAAACATTTGGTTGAATACAGTGTTTCTTTACCGAGTACAGTAGTTGTTTGCTTTTTATCTTTTTATTTATTCAATGCCAGAATTAGAATACTGTCCAACAAAAAGCCCTGAGAAAAGGAAGTAATTTCTCATCTTTATTTTTAATTTTTATCTATATTATCCTAAACTGAACTGAAGATGCATCTTGCTCAGCAAGAATGTTAGCTAATTTGTTGTCAAATAACCTGCTGTCACTAGGTTTTCGCTTCTAAATATACATGTTACATATTAAAGTATTAAAATTTGGCTGTTAAATAGTCCTGCTATTGGAAAGTAAGGATAAGGATAGTCTCCTCACTCTTTCACCACTCCTGAAGCTTGGTGGTTTGGACAGCAGGATGTGAAGGAAGGACTGATAAACTTTCTCTTTCCAGCAGTCTGCTAAAAGACATAGTTCACAGGTACTGATGGAGCAACCGATCCCAGGTGGTTGGATTATTTGCCCCCTTTATGGAGCTTCAGAAGGAAGATGCATCTCTTCGGGTGGAAGGGAGGATGGGACACAGCAGATTTTGCCAATATGACAAAATGGGAGATGATGAGGGAACCAGGTTCTTCCCACTGCTGCCCACCAATAGGATAACAGAAGAGGGCAGAAATAAAAGAATATAATAATTCATCTAATTCAAAGAGAATTTTTTTCAGTTAGGAAGAGGCTGTCCAGGGGTTGTGGGGAGATAGTCAAAACCAGACTGGACACTTTTCTGGGTAACCTGTTGTAACTAACTGCTTTAACAGGGCTGGATATCTCAATAGGTGCCTTCCTATATGCTCTCAATATCTCAAATTTTGTAGTTCGATGTATTTTCTTTTTGTCAAAACTTCTTTTAAAGGAAATGCTGTTTCCTAGGTTTCCCTGGCATCTCATATCAATTACATATGGGAACATATTTCTGAAATTAAAATTATACTGGTTCTAAGATGATTTATTGGCATTAACAATCGGAAATTACTAGAGTATGGGGACATTTAACATTTTATACATATGGATGAAAATAGAGAGAAGTCAAGACAATCCATGGTTATTTGAAGCATTTGGGTTTTTTCAGTAATGCAGTTCTGCAGTTACAATTTCAGGTTTCTGAACTGAGTACTAATAGTCACATTATATCCTAGGCCCTATTGTTTTAGTGAGAACTGATGCTGAATGCTTCACACGAAATAATGAACATCTTGATCCCACAGTAATGTAGGTATATTTTAATTAGATTCTGAGCAACAAATCTTTATATTTTAAGATTATATCTGGTGACAATTTTGAGTTCCTGTGATTAACCATAAGTTGGGCAACCTCACTTGTTGACATCTCCTTAACCTTGCTTCCATGAGGAATTACTCCGTGGTGTTCATCGGCATATAGCTAAGGCTCACCAGTCAGCAGTTCCATGGGTTTTCCTTTCTCCCCTTTTTAAAAATAAGAGCGATTTTTCCTCTTTTCCCAGTTGTAAGGGACTTTTCATGTCTTTTCAAATATACATCCTGAAATTGTATACGTAGGATGAATATTCTCACCGGATTTCTTTCTGGTTCTGTTTAATGTCTTTATGAATGACTTGGAGATGACACAGTTTGCTGACAGGTTCTCAGATGACACCAAACTGGTGGGATCAAGTTGATTGCCAGAAGGCAGTAATGACATTCAGAGTAATGCAATCCTGATTGTCAGAATAGATAGAACCTCATGAAATGCAGAAATGATAAATTCAGAGTTTTCCTTTTAGAAATGAAGACACACCTTCTCCCAGGATCTGGCAATGGCATTGGCTAGAATAGGGCAGAACCACCACTTTGGTTAGGGCCAGAACACTTGGTCTGTGAGGGGAGGTGGAGGGACTGGAGTTTTTAAAATTTTAATACTAGACATCCTTGTCTGATACGACCACTGTAGGTTCACTATTAATTTGAGAAAAATTTACAACTTCAGACAGCAATATATTTCAGGTGAATGATAACTTGATGAAAGGATGAAGAAATAGGTTTTTTTCCCCTAAGAAATATGTTTTGAAAGTACCACTTTACCTCTATTTAATACAAGCAGGGTATATCATATTTAGATGTCTACATTTTAGAAAAGCTCATTGTATATTGTCCTGGTAAAGTCTCTGGAAACTGATGAGTTGTTACAAATACCTCTCTACCTTCATCAGGAAAAGTGAAGGTTCAGAATTAGGATGAATGGAAATAATGAAGTGAGGATTACAACACCAGATTGTACATACCTGAAAGTGCATAACCATTTTAACTACTACAAGTATTTTTTCAGTAATGATTTTATTTTCTCTGTAACAATTAGATTTACATTAAAAAGAATTCTTTGTTTAGAGTGTTTAAATTGATATTACCTTAAAAATAATTTTTTCATTTTGCAAATATATATTTTGTTGTTCACTATAAGATTTTGAGGATGGGGAAAAATAGTGGAAAAGAGTAATTCCAGTGTCTTTATAGTTGAAAACATGGAAGAAAAAAATTACCCAATTAAAGGTAAGCATATATAAAATTGCATTACGTACTTGTTTCGCAGAAAAGGATTAAGAGGGTTCGGTATACTTGAATGGGTCAAAAGAGTAAGACTGCAAGTTTTAAACTGAAATTTTTTTATATCTGAGTCCTGTACCAGTTAAGATTTTGCGTATGTAAGCAAGTCCTTGGATAAGCTTGCTCTATCAAAGCAGATTCCATTTAAAAGGAATGATGAGAACAATTTGCCATTATGGGTATAAAATAATTATAATTTTGTTTTATAACTTGAAAACAAATATTTCTGTAAATTCATAGAAATTAGTTGATATTTTCAGCAGGTGAGGCCAAATATCACAGACACATTGCCATTCATGGATACAGACTTAATAATTTAATCTTTCTGAATTGATGTCATATTTTCTCTAAAAGGATAAATTTTCTCATACTGGCAAAAATTAGTATAACTACAGTCTTTTTTTTTCACAGATTGTGTAAACTGAAATATTTGCCTTTTTGTTTTAGAGAATTAAATTTTTTTAAATTTCTATTATGTGCTATGATTATAAACTTTGAATACATAAGGGATGCAAATAAGGAAGTGAAGGAAAACAAAGAGAATATTTCCACACTTTTGAATATTAAATTAAGTGTTTAAAGTAAAAGCTTTATTTTGTCTTCAGTAGATTACCGCTTAGTTGCTTCCTTTTGACAAGGTAAATAAAGTGCTCCAAGCACCTTTTTTCACTAGAACATGCTGTTGTTGTTATGTCAAAGGGTTGCCTGGCCACTTTATCCAGGTAGTCCAAACATTTGGTTATCTGCTGTCTGCTCCTCTTCCTTCTCCATGCCATGCTGACTATTTATCAGCCACGAGAACAGTGGTCCACATATTGTAACATGAGAAGGCAGTGGTTAAACTCAGCAACTCAATCTCCTCTCTGCTCGCAATGACTTAGCTCTTGGTACTAGACCATTAATGTGCCTTCCATCCAACTCTCCTTTTTCTTTCAAGAACATCCATAAGTCTCAGTGTGTAGACGGGACATGCAGAATTCCCACTCTTCCGTGACACTTGTGATGTGATCATAGTAGTGCAGTGCTGATGCTGCACTTCTCTGTGATGCTAGTCTTAGACCAATCTTCAGGCATCCCTCATCTGCCAGAGGTGCTGGCTCATTATGATGCCAGTAAGACAGGCACTTAGACCAAAATACCTCCTAAAATGTGATTTACTAGAGCTGACACTATGAAGAAAGAGGGCATAATACAGATAATATGACTTTTCTTTGGATGCTGGGGACCCTAATTTCTATATCAGCAAACAAGTCTCCAATAAACATGCAGCATGACATGCAGGTCAATTCAGGAGGCTTATACCATTTTCCTCTTCTGAGCTCTGACAGGATTTTCTTACAAGAAAAGCAATTCTATTCACAATGTCTGCTGTTGACCTCTGTATAAAATAGAACCAATATATTCAAATATAATCAAATATATATATATATATTTGATTATAGCCTGAAAGTTACTTCAGTCAAAGATGCTTATAGGGATAGTCTATTTTCTAGTACACTTTTTGAATATATTTATTTTGTCTATACAATTTATCTTTTTAAACTCTGATTGTGTATTAAACATATGTATAGTTATTTAGAGTATCTACTGAGTGCATCTTTGCTGAAATGTTTTTTTCCTAAAAATGTTTTCCTTTTTTCCACTCTTCATTCTGTTCTGCCTTAATGTTATCGTTATGTTTCTAACTCTTGAGATAAAGAAATGAAGTAAACATAGAAAATTCTTCCTTTGAAAGATTATAACTACAAATTTGTGTTATGCTCCATTTCAGTTATTCTATTTATTAGTTAACTCTTCCTAGAGAAATCAGAATTTACATACTTCTTCTATTTTGGAAAAAAATAAATCCAAGATTACCCTAAAGTAGTACTTCCAATGTGAAATTATTAAAATTGAAAATCTGCACAGTAGTTTAATTTCAATTAAGCTGTAGAAGTACTGTATTATTTGTTTATTATTATTATTATTTATATTAGCCTACATAGATACAATCAAATTATTATTTGAAAGTGCATTTTGTAGTATAGTTGATCACTGGAAACCCTATAAATTTTAAAATCATGAAGGTCAATGGATTTACAGTGATGTATAATTGAACAAGATGGCCCCTAATGCAGAAAGCAAGCAAGCAATATAATAACTTGTGAAGAATATTTCACTTGAAGAATCAGGAGTTGATGTAAACTAGCAGAGATTTATTAGTACTTTAAGAGCCTATGATCTAAGGAACTTTAAGCAGGAGAGACATAGGTTTTATGAGTTTACTTGAGGACATATCCCTAATTAAGTGCCATAAAGTGTTCTTTAGTGATCAGCTCTTCTAACATTAAATGCCACCCTAAAAATTTAATGGTTTTCCATTAGTTGAAATAATGCTATTTAACAGCTTAATGGCTAGAGCAGAATGCTGTAAATTAGATAATCTATGTCCTCACCGTTATTCTGACACTTGCTTTGGTGAGGTTGAAAAGTCAACATCTCCCTGCAACTCCTATCTTTCCAAAATTGTAAATCAAATATTATATCATTTTCTAGGTTTACTGCGATATTGACCTTCTCTAACTCTATGAGCATGATATCACTCGGTGCTCTTTCACATGTTTCTTTCCTGGACTAAACCTCTCATTTTCTTAGTGGTTTTGATTGCAGTTCCTCCATTTCAACTGAGATTACCTTGGGTTATTTGGCTTCTGGTAGCATAAGACAATTAAAGGACTTTCATGTAAAGTAATAAAAGTTGCTTGCAAAAATCTCTAAAAGTTATTAATGATTAAGAACTATCTCTACTTGTCCAATAGCCTTCTATTTATGGACAATGACAGATATACACTCATTGCATGTTCTCCTCTCCCAGACTCTTTTTCACTGTCTGTTTTTTACATTATTCTAAATTATCTCTCAGGCTCTTAGAAATGTTCCTGGACTCTGCTATTCTGAGATTTGCTTTAAAACTGTTATTAGGAAAGTAATATTTAAATTATCATGGAAATGGTAATATTAATGTTCAGTAAGAACACTGTTATGGATTTGTTTATTTGCATTTCCCAGGAATTCTGCTGTAGGTTTTATTCTAGGAGTTAAAAATATTATCACAAGATGAACTGCTCATAAAAGCTCATTCTTCATGCAACCTGGACCTGATATTTTTTATTGCATGATTGTGGTGAGTATTGCATAATAAAATGCTTAGACAACACTGTGAGTGAGTTACTAACTGGTTAACACCACCCTGTGGGAAAGGTAGTTCAGTTATTTCTATAGACATGATCTTGTGTGTTCTTTTTGCATATACATTTATAAAATATTTTCTTCAATAAGCATCTCAATTTCAATAATCTTGTGCGTTAATACTAGTAATGATGATAAACTAGTAATGACTTTTGAAGTGTATCATGCTTGAAAGAAATAATACATCCTACTTACTGTGTGATAAGTCTGACTTGGATGGAGCTAATTTGCTTCATAGTAGTATGGATTGGTGACTAACTCGATATTGATAATACACATGTTTTGGCTGTTACCAAACAGTGATTGCACAGCATCAAGGTTTTTTCTTGCTCACTCTGCTCCCACTCTTTCCCCTCAGTGATTTGCTGAAAGAACACAAGAAGCTGGTAATGGACACAGATGGAATAGCTGACCAGCACTGACTTAAGCATTATTCCATAACATATGATGTGCTCAGTAGCACAAGCTCACAAAAAGGAGGAAGGGAGGCAATAACCAAGATCATGATGTTTGCTTTCTTAAGTAACTATTATTCATGTTTTCCTGGAAGTGGCCGAACACCTGCATGCTGATAGGAAGTAGTGAATGAATTCCCTATTTAGCTTTGCTTGGGTGCACAGCTTTCTTCCTCACTTATTAAAGTTCTAAATCCCTGAAGCTTCCTTTTACTTTCTCTATGACCCATAGGAGAGGGAAGTGAATGAGTAGCTCTATGGGTGCTTGACTGTTAGTCAGGGTCAACCTACTACAAAGTCATACACTTGCTTTTACTGTTAAATGCTAAGATAATAAATTTATACCCACTTTAATATAAAAGAAAGATTTAATCAGAAAAGTATAAAATTAAGAGGAAAATTATTTTTCAAAAAGAAGTTTTAAGAAGACTAAATTAAATTTGTATCACTGGAGGGAATAATTGTGCCTTCCTTTTTCATTAAACTTGATACTATACCTGAAGAACTGTATACAACAAATCAGAAATTAGTCCTAATTTGACTTGGATTTTGTTCCACTAGAAAAAAGTACTGTCCAGGTAAAGTGAAGCTTCACTTGAAATATTTATATACATTTATGAAGAACATTATTTAATATCTTTTTGACTTGTTAGAAAGTTGAATAAATTGTTATATTAAGTATAAGGAATAAATGAAAGAAAAGACATAGAAAACTAAAATGTAAATATTTTTAATGTTGAAACTGTCAAGCTATCTTCAGATAAAATTATATGTTTATATTGCAAAACAAGGCTGGCTGACTTGAACTTTTCTAATTGAATTCAAACTGCTTAGAAAGATTTTATTGTGATAGGTTTCTGTCTTTGTACTCAGGCACCTTGAGTGAGACATAGTAGGCAACAGAATGCTCAGGGCTTTTTTCACTCCTGAAGCCAAATTTCACTTAGCTATGCTCAAAAATCTGGGTTTGAATGTAGACTGTGGAAGAATAACTACTCTCTCACAACTCCTTCTTTTTATCTTTACCTCTTTTAAAGCTCACTGCAAGCAGATAATCTATTCAGATTTTGCAATGGCATAGATAGTGTACTGGTTACCAAGAGAATAAAATACCTGCCCAGTTAAAAGGCTATTTTTATAGAGAAAGTTATTTCATGCTATACTTTATGACCATAACTATTTGTAATAGTGTTTTTTAAAAGTTATATTATTAATTAAATTGAGCTTATCAGATCCACTATAATGGAAAATAATAATAGTCAAAAATAATAAAAGTCAAAAATAATACTCTAGCGGTTTAGTCCCAGCTGTCAACTAAGCTTGTTACAGCTGCTTTCTCACTCATCACACAGCAGGATTGGGAAGAGAAATGGAAGAGTCTGAGTGGGAAAACTCATGGGTTGAGAAAAAAACAAAGTAAAAGCCATGCATTCAAGGAAAGCAATACAAGGAATTAATTCACTACTTCCCATCTGCATGACCATGATGCTTTTCCCTTTTGAGCAACTTCTTGTGCACCTCCAGCCTCCGTGATGGTAGGATGGAGTGAGACACAGAAAAGGCCTTGATGCTGTGGAAACCCTGTTCAGCAGGAAAGTAAACATCCATGTGTTATCATCACTGTTTCCAGAACAAATCCAAAACAGAGCCTCATACTAATTATTGTGTAGAAAACTGACTTTATCCCAGTGAAAACCAACACAGATACTTACAATAATTGAAGCTGCATGTATCTATGTCTTTGTATCATATATTTTGAGTAGAAAACAAGTAGACCATATAGAAGGATATGAAGAGTGAACAAAAGCAGTGGAACAAAAATGATCAATAATTTCTCAGGATTCTTTTTCTCTAATTTCTTATTAAAGGCTTTTAATTTCATCACTCTTTCAGAAAAGGATTTCATCAGTCTTTCAGGAGGTGGTCTCTGGCTCACTTTTTATACTACTTTTAAAAAGAAATTTTCAATGTAAAATAAAAACCATACTTCCACATCACATAAGAAAATTGACTATTAGTCCTCTAGTGATTTATTTTAATTAACATCAGAATTAAGCAAAATGTGAAACACCATCCAAATATGTTTAAGATTCAAACTCTTCAATTACCTTTTTGGTATGAGCAATAGGAGTCTAGCTTTGTTTCTGTAACTTTAGACTTTTACAATAAACACTGATCATTAGTCAGATGCCCTAAAAACACCCTAAAATTTTTTGGTCTGGAAGGACTGGAAGAAACCGACTAATTGGTAAATGTTTAAGATGATAGTTTATTCTACAGTATAGTTAATTTTCTTTCAAGTTTCCTTCATCATGGCAGTACATGACATAATTTTCACAG
>VWYI01019408.1:0-18990 GCA_013399455.1 Anthoscopus minutus
TGCGCATGAAGTCAAAATAGACCATCTGCTCAGCTCCAGTTCCCAGCCAGCGGGGGCAAACACCACCCTTGGGGCACGGAGGACAAAGGCTTCCCACCCCTAACCCCAGCCCAGCAGCTACGCTCCCATCTGCTTTCTCGTTTTCCCTCCTGCTGTTTTTGTTTTGCTTTCTCCTTTTCCCCTCCTCTTGTGCTCCTGCCCTTGCAGCTCCCTCAGCCTCCAGGACCGGGCGCCGCTTTTCCCCTTTGTGTGGTCCGAGAGGCCCCGCTCTGCCCAGCCGAGCGTGGGGGTCCCCGCGCCCAGAACTGCTCGGGCCGGGGTCAGGCCAGCAGGATGTGACAGAGCTTGAACACAGAGCTTGGACACAGGATATGCTCAGAGCACAGCAGAAGACTGGTGTTGCTGGTGATGTTAAATTAAACACAGGGTAGTAAAATTTAACACAACTGAATAATATTTAAATTTAAATTGGTACAACTCACATTTTAAAGCATTAAAGACCATTTACTACAACTGACATTTAAACAAATACAGCTTAAAGGTTTGCTTTAAATGCAATTTAAATTGAAATTCATACAACTTAAAATGAATACAAGTAAATCTAATTTAATACAACGTAAGTCTTATTTCATATAACTTAATGCAAGCAAATACTATTTAACATTGTTCGAATTTAAACTGATACAACTTAGTTTCATGCAATTAAAAAAAATGTAACAGAATTCAAATTCATACAACCTAAAGTTAATGTGAGTAAATACTGTTCAATACCGATAGAAGTAATACCATTTAAATTTGTACAACTAAATGCAGTATAAAACAAGTTTAAATTCATACAACTTTAATACAGGTAAATGTGCAATCTGAATTTAAATTCATACAACTTAAAGTTAATGCAAGTAAACACTACTTAATGCCACTGAAATTTAAGCTAATACAAGTTAAATTTATACAGGTAAATACAATTGTCTACAATTGTAATATAAATTAATACAACTTCAAGTTAATACAATGTAAAATAAGATTAACATCTATCAAATTGATATCAATAGCTACAAAATACCTAAAAAATCAACTTTTTGCAAAAACTATGCGTCTTTTTTTTGGCCCTGTGGCCAGGCTTCGTGGGTTGGGAATGAACATGGTTGTATTTTCCAGCCTCAAATATTTCCGTCTCCTTGGAGTCCAGTTGATGTTTTCCATTCCCGGTATTTGCACATGGGGGGTCCTTAAGCAAAGCTCTTCTGCTTCCCTCAAATACTCTTCGATTAGTGCCACCTGCAATTGGAAAGAATTGGTGTCACAAGCAAGTTCGTTGGCTTGCATAAAAACTTTAAAAGCTGCTGCAATTGGTTTATTCAAAACTGATAGAGATTAGGAACAAAAATACTTGAAGGCTCCTCTTGGATAACTGGTTGAAGCAGTGGTACTCGACTTTGTCATTATTTTTGTTTTCTCTACTTCTGTTTGGATTCAGTTCCCTCATTGCTGTGAAACAGACTCCCTTCACACAGAGCTCTACTCAAGATGCAGACCCCGCATTGTGTGAGGATCCAAAGAATCAATCTGCCCATTGCATTTTAAGCTGAAATAATGAAAACAAAATCCTGCTCTGCCATGGCGACAGGCATTCAGTGGAGTGTGGCTTCTTCAGGGACAGCACAGAGAAACGGACTGGCAATTAATCCAAGCGTGGCTTCCTCTTGTATTGCTCCATGTCCTGAGCTGCCCCTAAAGTGGTCTCCAGCCCTGGCCTTGGAGTGGAGCTGTGCCACATGCTCTGGCCATGCTTTGGGTCAGTGAGGGGGGGGTGTTTCTGAGAGAGGCAAGCAAGAAAGTTTATGCACTGTTCCATCGGCTGCCCTGGGGTGCCAAGGGCAAAAAGAGTCTGGGAGAAAAGCTCTGCCTCCTCCTTCTGCCCATGGAGATAGCCAGGGGGACCTGTTGAGGGGATGGGCTGCACATAGCACTGTGCATGATGCCATGGAAAAGAGTTTTCTGCTGTGCTGGTGAAGCTCAATGGGCACTTTTGCCTGGGCTTTGACTCCTTTGCTGCCAAGAGATCCATTGCCACGGGAGCACAGAAGCTTGGGCCTCTCCAAAGAGCCTCATGAGTTGGCTCTGCTCTGATGTGCTTGGCATAGAAACATGCAGAGGTTTAGGGAGACGATTCCTGGTGGCAGTCTTGTTTTGAAGAAGCTGAAATAAAAGCCTAGAAAATCATGGACTGGCCAAAAGCATATGGTGACTCTAGGGGCAACTGATGCCATAGTGCATGGGTCCAGTGCAGGGCTTGCCCCTATTAACCACAACCACTGAGCCCCAAAGACTCTTCTGAAAGTTCTGCACAACTTTCCTTTGCCATTTAAAGTGCCTGTTCTGTTTTGGGGGTAGTACTGGTGTCTGGGTGAGCACAAAGGGCAGAAAGAGGAAGGAAAATGGGTCCCAAGTGATGGGTGGGGTGTGAGTGAAGGCAAAGGGGACACTGGAACAGCGGCAGGATTTACAGCAGCTCTTTAGGACGATCCAGCAGTGTCTGCACTGCTGGGGATGCCACCAGAAAGCAGCAGAAGGATGTTCCTACCTGGAACCGTGGTTTGGCATGTCTGCCTATGCTCTCTGTATTTACAGAATAGGTCCAGCCCCCGAATAAGAACCAATCTGGGCGTCAGCTGCTGACATCGCTGCGCTGTTCCTGCTGCAGCAGAGCACCTGCGATGGCCTCTGCACAGCAGGCAGGCAGCCAGACCCTCGCTGGCTCCCAGGCAAATCACAGACATGTCTCCCTGGGTGGGTGCCTGAGCATGAACACAGGCCAAGGTACAGGACGAGGTTTCACTTGGCACCTCCTCTCTTCTCTGCCTTTTAAACAGACCAGACTCAGGGACAGCTCCTGCCCAAGGAGCAAGCTGCCCTCCTGCCCTTTGCTGCAGGATGTTACCTTCTGTATTTTAGTCCACACATGCTCTCCAGTTCTTCCTGCCAGGATGTCCACAGCATCTGCCATCAGTGACTGCAGCTGTGGCACCGAGATACAAACAATCAGTGTGGAATTCACACAGAAATTATTTCTCTGAATACACACATTAAACCCCAATTCAAATCCTTGGCACTTTGATGATTTTGTGGCTCATCTTTCACACAGTGAGCATGGCCAACTCATCTTTGCTTCAACCCTAGCGCTGCATTCTTATGGACCTAAAATACTTTAGTATTGTCCCCCTACAGTCCCCTCACAGGGTACTACTGACTTTGCATCACCCTGCACCCTTCCCAACCCCTGGAAAATGGTTCAGATACTTTTAATTCAGAAACAAAGAGACAAGGGTTGGATCCAGGGTGTCCTGCCCTTAGCATCAGCGTTTAGGAACAAACTGGGGAAAACTGGTACTTGAGATCTGTCCTATTGCTGCACTCCAAATAATTCTCTTCCAAAATGTTGAGTTGAGTTAAAGGGAATCCAAACAAAAGTTTCTGGAGTCTCTTTGCAAGCATTTTGCTCATGACAAGGAATTAGGACCTGCTAGCACTGTGTCTGTAGGTATCAGCATTCCCGGGTGTGCTCAAGGCACAAGGGTAACCCAAAGGCATCCCTTCAGGGGAAGTGGAGAGACACCATCTGTTCACTGATGCACAGCAAGAAGGAGATGTTTCCCCTCCTTTTTTTTTCCCCAACCCTCTTGGATACCATCACTTTTGGCCTTGTTGTCTGTAGCAATCATCCTACTGCTGGCCCTTGCTGGAGCTGGGTTGGGTCAGCCAAGGGCCCAGTCCATGTTTCTAAAGGGCCTCACGGATTCTTTTCTGACTTGGGGCACCTCTGCAGCACATCTGCTGAGTTACCACAAGCAGGCAGACAGGATTGTTCTGAGGCAAGGAGCATGTGGTGGTTGGGCCCAGCACAGAAAATCAGTTTTCCCTCCTTTCCCCCTCTGATTGAGGCTGTTTTGCTGCAGGTGCCTTCTGAGGTCAGACATGTCAAGGCTGCATGACTGAATCATTGCAATCATTTTTCCAGACTGATCTGGGGAGGTTTTGAGGACAGATAAGGGATTTTCAATAGATACTGCCAGGTGAGTCCTGGTGGTTCTGTCAGTCACCCTTGCGGGTGACCAGTTCCTCCTCTGTCAAAGCACTGAAGGAGGATTTGAGAACTCTTTTCAGGTCCCCACATTGGACAAAGGGCTTCCAGAGCACAGGGTGATAGTACAGAACTCTGCCCTGGCCCTTCCTGTTCTATCTCTCAGCCTGCAGAGGCCAATACAAGTGTTGGAAATCAAAACCTACCAGCTTCTCATCCTCCTGAGAGACTGTCTGCAGGTAGGGAACAGTTGCCAGCTCAGCCATCGCCTGGGTCATCACCTGGGCCTGTTCCTCCCCTCTCTGCAAGTGGCTGAGCAAGCGGGCATGGTGGAACTGCTCAATGGCCTTTGTACACGGGCCACGCTCATCCTATTTGCCCAGGAAAAGAGAGGAGATGAGGCACAAGGAACACCCTGATCCTGGGAGTCCTGTGCCTCAAGGCCTCTCATCTGTGTTTGTGCTGGTCCTGCTCTCAGCAGTGTGCCAGCCACTACCTTTCAGGCCATGCTGCTGGTACAGGCTTCAGAGAGGCAACAAGAAGACTTTCTTGCCACAAGCTCTCTACTAGGAGTAGGAAAATAAAGATGTCATCATGATAAGTGGGGAGGGGAGACAGCAGATAACAAACACAAATGCAATTTTCTCCTTTGCTATCCATCACCCATTGAATGTCACCTGACTTTCCTGGATGGCTTCCCCAGTCTCAGGGGAGAGGCTGAGGAAAGCGTGCAGGGAGTCAGCTAATGGTTTGGGTGCAGACAAGCCAATCCATGGTTTCAAAGACAGACCCTGGAGGAACTGAAACCTGCAGAGTTGGTCTCTGGTCTCCAGGCAACCAGGAACGTGGCAGGCTTGAAGCATGTTCCAGCTTTCCCTTTCCATCTGGCCACATGGCCATCTTCCCACATGGCCAGAGCCATGTGTGAATAAATCATGCAGTGAACTTCAGGCTGCATGGCTGTAAAACCAAGGGGGCAGAATTGACATAAGTGTTGCCATGGTTTAATGAGCTTGTTTAGCACTGAGCTGGTTTGATCAAGCCTAAGCAGAAGAAGAAGCTGGATTGCACGTTTGTGTCTGCAAATGAGGAAGAGGGCAGCAGAAAGAAATGTTTGTTCTGTTAAACCCCAAATATATTATTTTTTCCTCTCCAAGTAAGTTGTAAGGCTTGAATCTGTACCTGAAGATTGGCCATTTTTAATTTAGTTTATGTGTGATGGAAATAAGATGGAATAATGTTTGTAGCTTGAAGAGAATTCAATTCAGTGGAATACTTTGAAGGAAACAAAAGTGGCCCAGTCTCTGTCGGGGCTGTAATGAGATGTCAGTCCCCAGCAGCAGAGCAGCTCCAGCTCTGTGCCCAGGCAGAACTGCCATCTGCTCCTTGAGTCAGAGGTTCAGTCTTGCTGAGTTCACTGAATGCTCTGAAAACTGAACAGAAAGGGAGTATGTTTCCCTTGACAATGGGCATGGACCTGGCAGCTGTTTGTTTCAGCTCAGTGACTATCTCCTCTCTCCTGGGGCTTTCCTCCTCTCCATGGTAGCTCCCACGTGGATCCCTAGGGCTGGTTATGAACCCGCAAGCCCCTGGATCAGCCCAGTTCTCTATGGAGGTGGCAGCAGGGTAGCCTTTGCCTAAGCCACAGATCTGCTGTGCCATTCTCCTTGGAAAAAAGAGCAGCTGGCTGCTGCCTTCTGTCACCCTATACCCTGAAGTTATAACCTTCTGAGAATGTTTTTATAGTTTTAGTTACTTTGCCATTAATGTTTTGTAAACAGAAGTTGTTTTCCACATTCTTTCTAAGAGATGTCATTTTGATGGACATTTAGCTTGACCAGTGTGATTGAAAGGTGATAACCTTAATATTGAATCCCAGGTCATTGTCCAAAATCTATAAATACCAGAGTCAAAAAATAAACATTCCCTTTTTCCTGTTCTAACACAGCATGGTGTTTGTGTGAATCATTTCATGTCCTCTAACAACAGCCTTCCATGGTGCTGGGGTTTCACTTGGCTTTTCTGGGATGCACTTGTGTTTCAGCAAGAATATTTGAATGCCAGAGGGGAGGTGTGAAGCTGGTGGGAAATACTGCTGTGTGGGAGCAGTGTAAATTCCTACACTGGGGACTGGCTTGGGCAGTCCTAAGGCAGCACTCTGCTCTCATCTCTGACGGGATGAGTTTGTTTTCCCTGTGTCCTGGAAACCAGATTCTCTGCTTATCTCTGCTTGAACTGTGTGGTCCCGTTCCTCCAAATTCATTTACAGAAGAGGAAAGTCATGGGGAATGCAAAACCTGCCTCATTTCAAAATTTCTTCTCTTCTTGTCACTCTTTTGAGACTGCAGTAGTTGCAATAGAGGACTCTCACCTCCAAAAGCAAAGAGAGAATTGGGGGAGGTCAAAAATATTTTAAAATTGCAGTTTTCCTACAGCTTTCAGAAAGACCAGGATTTTATTGTGCTTCCAGTATCCAACTCACACTCTGTTTGTAATTGTAGCTTCTTGGAGTGCATCAAAGGGAATGCCCCCAGCAGGAACAGATGCCACTTGCATTACCCTGCACATCAGGAACTGGGGCTTTTAGTCATCCAAAGCCAGGATCAAAGGGCTTCCGAAAAGCACTGCAAAGAAGTAGCTGCTTTTCCTCAGGGATGTCTGCCCTTCACCCCCTCCATTTCCTTCACTCCAGCGTGCATGCTTTTGGCCAAGCCCCACACACCTTTCCCTCTGCAGAGTGCACAAGTTCTGGCAGTCACTGCTGCTCCAGCAGCTGTCCTCTAGAAGCAAAGTAGTCTGAGCCAGATCTCTAGCTCATGTTTCCTTTTTCAGGAGAATAATTTAAGAATTGCATGGAAACAGTCTCGCCAATGTGCAAATTTGGTTGTTGACCTTTGTGGTAATTGTCCTCCCCAGTGCTGAAAGATGTGTCCATTATGACAGAAAGAAAGGAGAGAGGGAGCATAACCAGCATCACCTGGCATCTGCCTGTAGCACATGGGGAAGGTTACTTCACACCTTCACTCCAGTGAGAACAGGATCTCAGCCATTAGAGATGCTTCAGGATGTTGATGGAGCACTGGGTGCAAGCTGCAGTCTACTATGGGTATGAAATACAGTGAGTAACTGTGTTGGTGGTTATGTGAAGTAGGGATACCATATCATAGGCCATAACAATTGGAGAAAATTGCATGGAGAGGGACTTTCAAAAGCTGTGGTCACTGTTAAGTCATTAGAAGTCCTTTTCAAAAGTCTAAACCTACTGGAGCTCTGTTCCTAATGCAATTCACGGAGAATTTCTGGACACTGGAGGAGCACGTGCAGCAGGAATTACCCCTCAAAAGCACAGGCCCTTCCCACACACCACATACCAGAAAGGGATACTCACCTTTATCTTGGTGCTTCCTAGAAAAAACATGGCTGCCATGATCCTTTTCCCGGTGTTCTGCCAAAATGTTTCTGTGTCTTCCTCCAGGCTGGGACTGAAAGTTATTTTCTGTCCTAGGAAGTGAAATCACACACCACAGAGGCTGTGTTTGTTAATCTCCATTTCTTTAGGGGATCTGGAAGAATGTTGGGTGAACTGGAGGAGGAGTGAAGGGGATGGGAAGAGCTGCCCAGGCCGTCAGGGCTGCCAGCCCTGATGGGAATGGGTCCCAAGATGCCCCTCGTCCCCTCAATAAGGATTGTGGGGGTCACCCCTGAGCCCAGACAGTTCTTCAGCAAGTTGGCACACCTGGAAAGACTGGCAGTTTTCGAGTTACAAACTTTTCCACAGTTTTTCCAATCTCTTTGTTTCTGAAGCCCAAAGTCACTAAGTACTGCTGGTCAGGATGAGATTCAGCCTTCTCTGGCAACACATGAATTCCATAAGGATCTGTATAGGGAAAGGAAAATAATTTCCACTGCCATATTTCTTTTCAGCTGTAAGAGAAGTTACTTTTTTGGAGAAAAATAACAGAAGTCTAAGAAGGAGTGAAATAGTCTCTAGAAACCTTGCCAAAACGCAGATGACAAAACCAACACATCCAGCTCTCACTGGCCTTTGCATCTTAGGGCTCTGCAGCCTTTTGCATCAACAGCTTAAATTTTGCTGATGCCTGAGATAAAGCATATTCTGCCCAATTCCCCACAGCAGTGTGCGTCTGAAGGCCAAGCAGCTCAAACTCTACAACTCTCTCCAACTGTTTTGAATTCAGCTGCACAAACACAGTCTACAGTGCTCAAGGGCAGCTGAAGCCTGCTGTTACCTGTAAATATGTGCTGCACGTAATCAGGGTGCTTCTCAGCAAAGGTTTTGTTGGCCTCCTTTATTTTGTCAGCCTTGTCCTCTTTCTCAAAAGGTGTGTACAGAACGGAAAAAGATTTTTCTCCAATGAGGGCTTCTTGAATCATAGCCTAAAAAATGACAAAGGAATGATACGTTTCATGTTGGGTAGAAGCTAGTTTAAAAAACCCAAGCAAAACAACTACGCGGTTTGGAAGGACACTCCATGAGCCTCCACCTTCAAGGAGGAGACAGAGACAAGAGAAACTGTCTTTCAGATGGAGAGAAAAAGTGATTCCAGGCTCTCTGAAAGTCACATCAGGAAGACTTATGAAAAAATGCCTTCAGCAGCTGTATCCAGAATTATTGTGTCAGGGGAGGTTTCGGTTGGATATTAGGAACAGGTTCTTCCCCCAGAGGGTGGTCAAGTACTGGAACAGGCTCCCTGGGGAAGTGGTCACAGCTCCAAGCCTGAAGGAGCTCCAGGAGCAGTTGGAGGCACAGGGTGTGACTTGGGAAAAGCCCTGTGCAGGGCCAGGACTTGGTCTCAATGATCCTTGCAGGTCCCTCCCAACCTGGCCCATGCTGTGATTCCTCCCCAGGCTGTCAGCTGTTACCTGCCAGTACAGCTGAAGGAGGTCGCTGGTCTCCAGCCCTGCACCCTCGGCCAGGATGTACAGACACTGTGCCACCATAGCGCTCCTGAGGACAAAAGCAGAGAGAGCAGTGTAGGGGCTCTGTGGCCAGGCTGAAAAGAGGTCCTGTTCAAAGGCTGCCAGGTAAGCTTAATATCAAAGGTTACACAGAACTCCCAGTCCTTGTCCAGCTTTTAATGAGCATCAGCAAACACATATTTAGCTTTCTAAACGCCCTGCCAGCAAAGAGCCATGGATGCCATTTAGGTCCACAATTGGGATTATTCACATTACACCAGCGGGGAAGAGTGGAGCTCTGCTGCCCCTGAGGTCACACACACAAAGCCAATGCAAAGCTCCCATGGATTTGAGAAAAGCCTGGCTCCTGGGAGATGTGTCACTGCTGAGAGCTGCAAGGAAAGGGATGCAGAGGAGCCCTGTGGAAGCCTGAGCAGCAGCAGTACCTGGCAGCCTCCGAGTATCTGTGCAGGCACCGAAAGGAAGCGGCCTGGCGCAGGTGGTTGCAGAAGTGAGAGGGGTTCTGAATGATGCTCCTTGGGGAGAGAAGAGGGACGGACAAGGTTAGACAGGGATTTCTGGCTTCATTAAAGCTCCTAAGAATCCAGCGGTGACTGAGGCAGACACCATATGCACTTATGCTCAGATGTCAGGCAAACTCTCTGCCTCCATCTCCCTCTCTCTCCATCTGTGATCCATGAAGAAAATATTACTGAAAATATTACTAAAAATATTACTTAAAGGTTCATTTTGTTGTGGTTTTATCCTTAATGAGATTTCATTAGGGGGCTGTGTATTGCTCTAGAAAAAACGTTCCAGGTGAAATATTCTCACTTGCCTTTAGCATGTAGGTGACATAACCAAACTGCTACAGCACAAGTTCTTGTTAACCCCCAGCTCCACAAACAGGAGCAGCAGGTGCCTGGCTCATCTCCCTGGAAGCACCGTGTCTCTGGAATGTATCAGAAGGTAAACCTGAGATATTTTGAAATACTCTCTGTACAAGACATAGGTGCAACGTGGGCAAACCTTGGCCTATGTTTCAGACCCTTCAACAGATGTGATTAGTCCAGTCCGAACACCAATGCCATGTGTAAGGTGTGTTTTCTTGACTCTTCTCACTATTAGACTGGTTCTTCCTGCACAGCATTTATTCCTAGTCTTTGTTTCCTTTTGGATTTCAGTCTTAGCAGTTAATCCAATTGTATTTCCTTTTACCTGTGTGAATGATGCAGAGCAAGGCCAGGCTGCCCCAGTTTTAAGTAGCAGATGACAAGTTTTGACTCGATCCAACTGGCAAGCCTGGACATTTCATCTGGAGACAACTTCAAGGGATCCTCTATTGCAAAGCTTTTACTGCAAAGCTGCACATGAAACAAAACCATGATTTTCAAATATTAGAATACGCCATTTGCTGGGTGGAAATGCTTTTTGTGACTGATCAGTGGAGAAGACTGAAATCTAGTAGACTCTGGCTTTAACTAAAGTTAGCATTACAGAAATCAGTACAGAGGTCAGAAGGGTCTTTCAGGGATGTTCTGGGTTTTTTTGTTGCTGAGGAGAGCTGGATTTAGAAAATGCTGAGGAACGCCAGCCCTACAATTCTGTGACGTCCTATTCACTCTGTCCACAATTCCAGGGATTCATTCCTTCATCCACTTTCCTGATATGCCCATTAACCAGCCTTTCCTCTTAAGAGCCTTTCCTAAGTCACCCGTGATACTGTCCCTACCGCAGCCCGTATCAGAATATAGGGGGCAAAACAGCACTTTAAAAGGATGACACTTTATTGTTTACTCACTGACTGCTATAATAATTGTTGCTTAAAAACAATTACTTCAGTATTGAAGAAAAACAATTAGAAATAGGATATTTGCTTGTGAACTGGAAAGCCCTAATATTTGACAAATGCCGTTGAATGAAGTTTGGCAGAGCAGTGCTAAAAAAAAGTGCAGCTGATCCCTTTCTCAGGGTGTCAAGCGCAAGCACCTGGCTGAAGAGATTGGAGTCAGAGTGGAGAGAAAACGTTAGCTGGGGCAGAGTGAAAATTCCCCAGTTATTGAGAGCACATTTGTTGCTGATAGAGCTAAGATTAAAGCAAGAAGCATTTTTTTTTACTCTATGGAACTTCATCCACATATTAATACAGTTAAGAACTTGGAGAAAAGTATGAAATTACCTGACATTCTTTAGTTCAGTCCAACACTCCCCCCACTTCTGTGGTTTACTTATAACTCCCAATTTTCAGATTTCAGGTGAAATTGCATCTCAAGATTTCTCTCCAACCCTAGACATTCCAGCTTGGTGCCCCTGGTTCCCTTTGCTGTTCCTGCCCCAGGGAGAGCGCTGGCTCTGCTGTGCAGGGATCACAGCTGCGCGGTCACAGCCCTTTAGCCCTTGTACCTCCAGTGCCGCGGAGAACTTGGCCGCGGCTGCTGCGAAATCCTGCTTCCGGCACCGGGCGCTGCCTTCCCGCAGGGCCGCGCCGAGCCCCGCGCCAGCGCGGAGCCACCGGCTGTCCCCTAGGGCTCGGGCGGCAGGCTGAGCCACTGCTGGTGGCATCGCTGGGGGCACTGCTGGCGACACCGGCTCGCCAGACTCCAACTCAGTGTCCGCCTCATCAGCGCAGATCAACCCCGCTTCTATTTCCTTGAGCCTGGAGAGAGGGATGTGGAGCGGAGCCCTCGGAAACGTCCCTGTGCCGCTCTCTGCCGGTGTTTTTGATTTCGTCCCGGACACATTTCCATGCCTTCCTTCTTTCTGTTTATGGCTCGCTCTGCCTGCGCCACTCCGTGGCCGTTCTTTGTGTTCTTTTGCCTCCTGCCACGCCTACAAGAGAGGGAGAGGGAGGTGAGGGAAGAATCGTGGGATTTAAAGTCATTTCAGGGAATCCCAGAATGGTTTGGATCGGAAGGGACGCCAAAGCCCATCTCATTCCAGCTTCCTGCCATGGGCAGGGACGCCTTCTGCTATCCCAGGCTGCTCCAAGCCCTGTCCAAGACGGCCTTGGACACGTGCAGGGATCCAGGGGCAGCCACAGCTCCCCTGGACAACCTGTGCCAGGGCCTCAGCACTCTCACAGCCAAGAGTTTCTTCCTAATGTCCAATCTAAATCTCTTTCAGCTTAAAGCCATTCCCCTTTGTCCCCGTCACAACTTGCCTTTGCGAAATGCCCAAGGAGAACTCTGCTTTCCAGAAGTGATTTCTGAAAACGCTTTGCCATGAATTTTAGCACAAAACAAGATGACATGAAGGGGCAACATGTTAAAATTAGTTGCCTTCCATTCTTTTAACTTTACTGGATGCATTGGGATAAATAGATTTGGAACATATTATCAAATTAAATTGAATGAAGAAAAGAAAGCAAAATATAATAAAATGCATGTATTTGGGGAAAAAATGTCTTTTCATAGTCCACAGTGGAGATCTATTGTTCCTTCTCTACTTAATCCTGCTATGAGGAGGGCAGGTGTTCTGTCCTATTCCAAAGTACCATCTGAGGTGACTCTTCTGAACCTAACAAGAATGGAGAACCAATTTTGAAATGTGCTTAAACATAAGAAAACTATTTCTATTCTGAGCACGTTTTTGTGCTTAGGACATGTATTATTGTGATTGCAATGAAATTAAATAGCAGCATCAGAGATCAGATTCCTGTTCTATTTGTTCATGTTCACCATCGAAGATGTTATTAAACTGATGAAGCAGAGGAAAAATGTTTCTTTTGGGGTAAAATGGGGATCCAGAAATCAGGCACAGAGAAATGAACCCCACTGAGGACAGACAGGACAGCCATGGCCAAGCTGCTTCCCTCTTGCAGGGTTCCTGCAGTTCCCTTCCTTAAGTCCCATTTCAAGAGGGTCCTGAGCCAGCTCAGCACAGGTGTACTCACCTCAGGGGCTCTTGAATAAAGTCCCTGTTGTGGAAACATGTGGGAAGGGAACTGCTGGCTCAGTCCAAGCTCCTGGGACATCTGGAAGAGCGTAGGGAAGAGCATGCTCAGGTTTCCATGGCTGTTCCTGAGGCAGTTCATCCTAAATTCTTTCCCAGCATACCCCAGCTCAGGCATTCCACCTCAGCACTTTCTCCCTTCTTTGGGAATACTTTCAACCTCAGAGTTTGAAACTGGAGCAAGCAACATGCAGGAAAGTGTCTTACTTGATGAGTTGTTCAGAGCCCCATCCAGCCTGGCCTTGAATACTTCCAGGGCAACCTCTTTTTGCTCTGGGCAACAGAGCTTTTCCACCCTCCTCACCATTCCTTCTCCAGGAAGGAATTTCTTCCCAAGGTCCAACTGAACCCTGCCCTTTGTCAGTTTGAAGCCATTCTCCCTTGTACTGTCCCTGCAGGTCCTTGCCCACAGTCCCTCCCCAACCCTGCCTACCTCCCTGAATCCCTTCAGGGGCTGGAAGGAGCTCTAAGCTTCTTTAGGCAGAGTAGTCCCCACTCCCACAGCCTTTCCCATAGCAGAAGTTCTCCAGCCCCCCAAGCACCCTCTGATATTTCCTGTGGGCTCCTCTGGGCCACAAGGAATCATCTGGAACAGGACTGGGAGAAACCCATTGCAGTCTCTGGGACGTGCTGGGCCTGGGCTGTCAACTGGGATGCTGGGAATACAACGAAAAGCTGCTCCCTGGTTAGTGCCCGCAGTGATGGGAGATGTGGGTGTGCCCTGGCGTGGCCAGGAGCCCCTGTTCCCCGCCAGGCCCGTGACCATGGCCAGTGCCAAAGCCGCTGCCCGCCCCAAAGGGAACTCTCCCCACAGGACAGCCCAGGCCCCCTCTGGGCCCGGCCCAGGGGGAGCTGCCCCTTTGCCACTCACCTGCTGGGGCTCCCTCGGCTGTTCTGGCAGTTGCCAGGTTCCAGTTCCACATCCAGGGCAGTTGGAGAGCCCTGCCCCAGCCCAACTGCCCCTGTCCCAGCACCTGCCCCCCCAGGCCTTCCCCAGGCCCTTCCCCATGGCCATGGAGCACGGACAGAGCACAGATGGGGCACGTCGGGCACTGCTCCTGCGCCACAGCTGCTCTGGGGATGGCTCTGGGCCCAGCTCCACTGAGGGCACTCAGGAGTGTCAGGAAAACTAATCCACAAATAACAGAGGTTAATGTCCAAAAAGGAGACAGAGGGGTCCTTCTACTTTATTTGAAGAAAGGGAGAGGCCATGGGGCATTCCCCTGGGGTGTCTCAACTTTTTGGAGGATGCAGCATCCATTTTAATCCAATTTCCTCCTGCATTTCCCTCTCTCTTTTTCCATTGGCTGACGTACGTGAGAGGTACAGACTGCCCAGAACACCTGAT
The DNA here is from genome assembly GCA_013399455.1 of Anthoscopus minutus. NCBI lineage: Eukaryota > Metazoa > Chordata > Aves > Passeriformes > Paridae > Anthoscopus > Anthoscopus minutus. The sequence continues at coordinate 14,301 of VWYI01019408.1, forward strand.
ACCTAATATTCTCCGCTAATGTATAACTCTCCCTTTTAATTTTTAATTCTTATGGAATCTGTGGTTTTTCCCTATTGTTTCCTTCACCTTTCAATATCCAATATCATTTATCAGCAGCCTACAGTTTGTTTGTAAAGGCAAATATCTTTTCCATTCATCAAGCAGTGGAAACCTTCCCATTGTTTCTTCTGTCTCTCAGTGCTAATTTCATCTACCAGAAGACCCACAGCTTGTTTGTAAAGACAAACCCGTCATTGCTCTCAGGAGCTTCCAGAGCAATCCCTCCTTCCCCTCCTGGGGATCAAATGCAGCCAGGCAGGGGCTGGGACAGGGCTGGGCTTGTGCTTCAGATGCTCCCAAAGACCATTTTCCTGTGGGAGCAGCAGCTGTCACTGTGCAGGTGGGGGCTGGTGCAGAAAGGGATGCCCAAAGGCCTCTGTCATTGCAGAGCAGTTTTCAGAGCTGCTGAACACAACTGCTGAAGCTGAACACAGGCTTTGTGGTCAATTGCTTTGAAAACCAAACTCAGATTTGGTAATTCTCATCTTGTCTCTGGCTGGTGTTGTCCAAAATTAGATTTAAGATTTTTTTTTAGATTTTCCTGTGAAAGGGCATTTCAATGTGTTCTTTCTGCAAATACTGCAGACAAGTAACTAATTTTGTTTAGGCCTTACCTTCAAGCCTGGGAGTATCTAACTTTAATGAAAGTAATTTTTAAATGCATCTCAAAGCTTAAATAACTCAAAGCATCTTTCTTCCCAGCAAGAATACAATAGGTCTTTAGTGCAATCCACCTTAAAAAAATGGAGGGTGAACATATATATTCTAATATATATAAAGATATTAGAAAATATGGGTTTGTTTGTTCCCATTCTAAATGGCCAGCTGGACAGACCCTGCTGTTGTCTGGGGCAGAAACTCAAGTCAGATTTCTTTTGTACCTCTGAACTTACAGGATGATTTGATTGGTTTTTTCAGCAGCTTCATGACAGTAAATGTCATAAGTACCTATTATATTATTGGCTTTTTGCAAATATTAAATTGAATGCTCTGTGTATGTTGACAAACTTTGCTGTACTAATATAATTTACTCTATTTCTGCTAATTATGAAACTTGGAAACAGTAGTGTGATACATATATATTTCTTAGGCTATAGTAAGGTATTGAAATAAAGACTGCTTTTGTACATACAACCCAGAGAATGAGAAGAAAACCTCCCCTGCATTCCTCAATTATCTTACCTGATGAAGATGACAGTGACCAAAGCCCCAAAGAAGGAATTTACTGAACCTCTATTATCAGGGGTATGAGACATCAAGGAGCCACAAGGAAGACTGATCTGCTGGAGGTGGGGTTAAAACTAAGCAAAAGAAAATCTAAACTTAAAAGGAATGTTTGAATTATGCATAAGAAACTCATTAATATGCAATAGGCTGGTGCTTTTAAAGAGCAATTCTTTGTTAGTAAGGGGTGCTCCTGGCTGAATGCCAAGAGCCTGGCCATTTTAACCCTTTGCTTTATTTTTGTTTCCTATTTTTTTTTATTTAAACATTTAAATCATACTAAAAAGGTGAACCTCGTTTTTCACAGTAAATTAAAATTAGGTTTGTCTTTTTGTATAGTAAGAGTCTTCTATTATTTATTTATTTTTATTGTTCAAGACTCTTAAATCTTACACTTTACTAATAGTGGCTACAGTAAAACTAAAATAAATCCTTTATTGCAATGGAGAAGTTATAATTTTGGCTTACCCTGCCCTGTTCTTTGCCATTGCTGTGTATGAAGCCTCTGGTGGTGGGAGTCCCTCTTCCACTGGTCTTGGAAATGTGATGGCATTGTTCACATGTTAGACAGAAAGGATTCATTCCAATTAAATTTATTACCTAAGCTCTTCTAGCTGGAGTGCTTGAAGCTTGTTTTCTAATATTGTTGACTTTCTCAACCTCTGTTAATACTTGTGATTTTATAACGAAATGTTCTTAGTGGGATTTTGCAAGGTTCTGTAATCAGCTTTCCGTTTTGTTCTTGGATTTCTTAATCCAAGTCAGAACTGAATGCAACGCTTTGGGAGGGACCCTGTCAGCCTCGGTGGCGCTGGGGCCCATGGGGCTGTGAGGGGTCCCTGGGCAGGACACGAGGCCAACCTGGCTCTCTGCAGCACCTCCCTGCCCAAGCGGGCGCCGTCTGCAGAGGTCATGGAGGATGCAGGTGTCATTTGCTGTGCTTTACTGTTTGTCACGTTTCACCTCGGCAGTTGGGGTGTCTGTGGTTCTGGCTGTGATTGGGTTTGTGGGTCTGGCTGTGATTGGGTTTGTGGGTCTGGCTGTCACTGGGTCACTGGTTCTGGCTGTCATCCCCTCCCTGAGCAGATGAGTCCAGTGCCCAGTCACTCTTTCAGATGAATTCAGTGCCCAGAATTTCTTCCTGCTGTGCAATCTAAAGTTCCCCATGGTGCAGTTATGGCTGTGTCCTCTCATTCTGTCAGTGGTTGCCTGGGAGAAGAGCCGGACCCCCACCTGGCTACAGCCACCTGTCAGGGAGTTGTAGAGTGATGAGGTCACCTCTGAGTCTCCTTTTCTCCAGGCTAAACAACCCTAGCTCCCTCAGCTGCTCCTCACAGGGCTTGTGTTCCAGGCCCCTCACCAGCCTGGTTGTCCTTCTCTGGATGCATTTGGACATCTCAACGTCCTTCCTAAACTGAGGAGCCCGAAACTGGACGCTGCACTGGAGGTGCAGCCTCACCTGTGCAAAGTACAAGGGAAAACGCCTCCTCCTTGCTTCCAGGAGCAGGTCACAGTGGAACCTTGGTGCTGTGTTGGTCCAGAGCCTCACAGTGCAATCCTGGGCTCCTTGAGACCCCTCTGTGTCACACTGGACCCTTGGTTCCATGAGGTTCCAGAACCTCACTCTTGTCTCCTGGGTTCCATCTGGCCTTTCTGCATCACAAGGGACACTTGTTCCATAAGATTCCATTGCGTCACAATGGTCTCTTGGGTTCCATGAGGCCCAGCTGTGTCACACTGGAGCCTGGGTTCCATGAGCTCTGGCAAGCTCCCAGTGGCATCTGGGTTCAATGAGGCCCAGCTCTCTCACGACTGACACCTGGTTAAAAGAGGTTCCATAACCTCAGTCTGTTCTCTGGGTTCCCTGAGGTCCCTCTGTGTCACACCAGCCCCTGGCTTCCAGAAGCCTCCGCAGTGGTCCCAGTGGCCCCTGGGTCACATGAGTAGGTGGCTCGGAGCTCGTGGCCCCTCAGGGACTGGGGGAGAAGCAGCATGGACAGCGTGCAGGGAGCAACATCAGCCCTCCTGTCCCCACACCTGTGCCTTTATGCCATGTGCCATCAGCCCTCCTGTCCCCACACCTGTGCCTCTGTGCCCCATGCCATCAGCCCTCCTGCCCCCCATGCCTGTGCCTGTCTGTGCCACACGCAGGGCGTGGAACCCCCAGCGAGTGCTCAGGTGTGCAGGTGCCAGCGGTGCTCCGGCGTGGCTCCACCCCCTTCAGCCCTGGCCCCGCCCCTGGAACGGCCCCACCCTGCTCCTCCCTGCTCCCTCCAGGTTGGCTGCTGGCCCCGCCCCCTTCGGCAACGGCAGAGCTTCCTCATTAGTATATACCCCACCCATGCGCCTCAGCCCCGACCCCTTTGGGGGTCTGGGGGCTCCCCCCGCCCCCCACCATGGGGATTGTGCCCCATAAGCACCACAGGGGTCCTGACACCCCCATGCGCTGGGTTCTGCCCCATAAGCACCATAGGGGATCTCCACCCAATAAGTGCCCGGGGGCAATTAGAAGGTGCTGGTGGTAATTAATTAGCCAAAGGTGGGTTTAATTGGTCCTGGTTAATGGCAAGTTAATTGATTAGTTAATCTGCGTTAATCATTAATTGCTCCTAGGGGGGAGCAGGAAGTGGAGTAAGGGTAATGCGGGGGTAATTAAGCTTCGAAGGCTTGATGGGGGGAGCTTTGGTCCCAGCTGGGGGTGTTGGGGGCCCAGGGATGGTCTATGGAGTAAGGTTGGAGGCTTTCTGGGGTGGGGGAGTTATGGGGGTCATTCCCAGCCCAGGACTGTTTCTGGGAGGCTGGAGTGTGTTGGGGAGGCTGTGGGGCAGGGGGGATCCAATGGGTCAGGGTTGGGGCGGTCTATGGGGCATGATTATGGGGGGTTTTGGGGCAGGGGGGTGTCCCATGGGGCACCAACCCCCTGCTCAGAGCCCTGGAGTGTTTTTGAGGAGAACCCTCGGAGGGNCCCAGGACCAGCCCTTCCTCCTCAGATGCGCCCACATTCCCCCAGACTCCCAAACTCCTGCACCAGGTACTCCCCCCGCTGCCCCCAGCCCTCCCAGGTGCCCCCCTCTCACCTGCCGTAGGGGTAGGGGATGGGGGGCTCGCGGCGCTGCTCGATCTGGTGCAGGAGGGGGGTGAAGATGCGCCAGGCCTCACGCAGCTCATCACTTGGGAAGGGGGAACATCCCAAAACTGAGCTGGGGCACCCCAAAACTCCCACAAACCTCACCTGGGCTCTCCCCAGGCTCACCTGGGCTCCCAAATTGGTCCCATCTTCTCTTCCAAATTGGTCCCACCTGTCCCCCCCAAACTCACCTGGACCCCCCTCCAAACTTGTCCCAGCAGCCCCTGCTAACTGGTCCCATCATCATCTTACACTGGTAGCCCATGTATCCCCCAAACT
>VWYI01019408.1:34119-46208 GCA_013399455.1 Anthoscopus minutus
ACGCGGGCGCCGCGGGGCCCCTTCTCCACCACCCCCACGATCCAGGCCTGCAGCCCCTCGGCGCGGCCGGGCGCCTTCAGCTCGGCACAGAACCGGGCAGCCTGGGCCCGGGGCAGCACCACCAGCAGCCCCCCTGCGGGAACGGGGCGTTAGGGGCACCCCAAAACCGTGGCAGCCCAAAAACAGGGGTGGGAGGGGGGAAAAAGCGGGGATTGAGAGGGAGTTTTCACTCAAAATGTAGTTTGGAGGATCCCTCCCACCATTTTTGGGGATCGCTCTGGTTTTGGGGTTCTCCCGTTTTATCCTCCCCTTTCCTTTTTCTGGGGTTTTTCTCCTCACTTTTAGTGTCCTGCCCCAGCACCCCCTGCTGCCAGGGCTGACCCAATTTGCCCTCGTCCCCCCCCACGTATGGGAGCCCTCCCCATTTTAGGGGGTCTGTAATCCCAGTTTTCGTGTCCCTCATCCCATTTTTGGGATCCCTTATCTTGTTTATGGGCTCTCTTACTCTATATCTAGCACCCCAATTCCATTTTTGCAGTCCCTTGCGCTATTTTTGGGGTCCCTTATCCTATTTCTGGGTTCATGCCACCACGCACAGTGCCTGATACCCCCTCCACTGACCCCTTCATTTTTGGGGTCCCCTCCTCATTTCTGGGTCTCCCCACTCTGTTTTTGCAGTCCCCTGTCCCGGTTTTTGGGGTCCCTGTCTCATTTCTAGGATTCATCCCCTCTGCATTCCCAGGGTCCTGCCACGATGCACAGCGCCCCCTGCTGGCCGGGATGACCAAGTGCCCCCTCACATCGATCCCTGCCATTTCTGGGGTTCCCGATCCCATGGGATCTGGTGCCCCTTTCCCAGTTTTCTGGGTCACCAATCCCATTACAATGTTCCTTTACCCATTCCCAGTGCCCATTTTCCCATTTTGGGCTCCCCAATCCCATTTCCAGAGCCCTTTTCCCCATTTCTGGGCTCTCCAATCCCAGTTTTGGAGTTCCCAATCCCATTTTTGGGTCCCCCAATCCCATTTCCAGAGTCCCTTCTTCCATTTTTGTGCCCCCCCAATCCCATTTCCGGACCCCTTTTCCCCATTTCCAGGCTCCCTAATCCCATCTCGGGTCCCCCCAGCCATACCCGAGGTCTCGGGGGCGGTGCCCTGCAGCAGCCCCCCGCGGCCCCCGCAGGCCTTGCTGACGGCAGCCATCTTGGCGATGACGGGCAGGTTGTGGATGACGAAGGCCACGTCGAGGCGCTGCTGCGCCGCCAGCGCGCGGGCATGGCCCAGCACCCCGAACCCTGTCACGTCGGTGGCCGCGTGCGCCCCAAACGCCCGCATCAGCCCCGCCGCTGGGGGGAACAGCTGTCACCTCACATGGCCCCCAGACGGCATGGGGACACCCAAGGGTGGCTTTAGGGATTCCCTTGGTGGGTTTGGTGACATCCAGTATGGTCTAGGGACACCCTGGAGTAGCTCTGGAGACATCTGGAGTGGCTTTAGGGATGTGTGGAGTGGCTTTGGGGACATGTGGGGTGGGCTAGAGACACCTTAGGGGGCGTGGAAGACATCTCCAGTGGCTTTAGGTGTCCCTCTGGTGGCTTTGGGCATCCCTGGGGACATCTGGGTTGGCTTTGGGGACCCGCAGGGTGGCTTTGTCCCCAGTGTCACCCACCGGTGCGGTTGAGCGTGGCCATGCTGGACACGGCCTCCTGATAGGCCAACTCCACTTCCTCCCGTGTCACCACCAGCTTGATCTTGTTCCAGCGCTCAGGCTGTGGGGACAGGGAGGAGACAGTGTCAGGGCCCCCTGCAGTGGCCTTTAGGACACACCTATGGTGCTCAAGGGTCCCACTGGGGAGACTGGGGGTGGCTCAAGGACTCCCAGGGTGGAGCAACATCCCTCAGGGACACAAGGGGTGGATTTTGGGTCCCACTGGGGACATCCCAGGTGGTTTTCAGTCCCATTTTGGCTCCTCTTAGGGACACCTGGGTGTCTCCAGACCCATCTGAGGTGTCTTTGAGGACAAAGGGTTGGCTCTGGGCCCCCTGTGATGTCCTCTGTCCCTTCTGGCCCTTCCCAGGCCCCCTCAGTGTCACTCACGATGTCCAGCCACTGGTGTGCGGTGACAGCCATGTGTGTCCCCAAAGGCTTGGTCAGCACCAGGACGTCCCCGGGCACGGCACTATCTGGCCTGGACAGGGCTGGAGTCAGCATGGGACGTGCCCTGTCCCCAAACCCTGCCCCATGTCCCCAAACCCCACCCCATGGCCCCAGGCCCTGCCCCAAGCCCTAACTGTCACTCACATGAGAAACTCACTTGATTGACAGCAGTGTCCCTGCCCTGTCCCCAGGCCCCACTCATCATGCATGAGAATCTCACTTGATTGACACCTGACCATGGCCACACCCCCCAAGTCCCACCCATAACTCCAATGATGGCTTTGATTGACAGCAGTGACCCTGCCCCAGGCCCCACCCCTGCCACTCACACAAATGATTGACAGGTGACCCCACCCCCTGCCACTCACATGATGAACTCGCTTGATTGACAAACAGCAGTGGCCACACCCCCCACGATGACCCAGGGGTTGAGCACCGTCTGTCCCCCTGTCACCGATGTCCCCCCGTCCTCGGCCGCGTCTCGGAACCCCTGGATGATCAGTGGCATTACCTTGTCCCTCTCCTGGGGGGACAGGACAGTCCCTGTCACCCCAGTGCTCCTGTCATGCCATCAGTGTCCCACGTCACCCTCCGTGTCCCTGTCACCACCTCAGTGTCACGTCACTCCCTGTGTCCTATCACCCTCTCAGCATACCTGTCACACCCTAGTATCTCCTGTCACCCCACCATGTCCCTGCCACCCCAATACACCTGTCACCCTCTCATCCCTGCCATCCCCATGTCCCCTGTCCCCAGCGTTTCACTGTGAGCCCTCCATCCCTGTCACCCCTCCCCTCTCACTGTCACCCCTGTTTCCCTCATCACCCCTGTGTCCCTCTGCTGCCTGATGTCACTGTCACCCTCTGCTACAGTGACCCTGCTGTGTCCCCCTGCGACCCTCAACCCCCTCAAGTCACTATGGATGTCCCCGTCACCACCCTGCCCTTGCCACATACCTGTCCTGACTTGCGTCCCTGTGCCCCTTCCGCATTCCTGCCACCCCTTCCTGTCCTTGTCACCACCCTGCCGCCTCCATGCACCTGTCATGTCCCTGTGTCCCCCCATGTCCCCTGTCACCTCCTCGGTCATGCGCTGGCTGATGCTCAGCAGCATCAGGACATTGTCACACTCGGTGACGCCCATGGCGTACAGGTCACTCAGGACATTGGCGCAGGCGATGCGGCCCTGAAATGGGGGGCAGGGTTTGGGGGGTTCAGAACAGGACTGGGGGATCCTGATGGTGCTCAGGGGGCCCAAAATAGGATTTCAGGGGCTCCAAGGTGGAGTGTGCGGGACCTGGGGCTGAATTCAGGGGGTTCCAAATGGATTTTAGGGGCTACCCGGGGTGGGATTTGGCAGGGCCAGGATAGGACTGGGGGGTTCTGAGCTAATTTGGAGGCCCCAGGTGGGATTTAGGGAAGCCCAAATCGGAGTTTAGGGGGCCTGGGACAGAATTGGAGGGGTCACAAGGGGATTTGGGGGCCCTCAGGGAGATTTGGGAGGTCCAGGAGAGGACTAAGGGTTCCTGGGGGGGTTTTGAGGGGCCAAGGAGGGCTTGGGGGATGCAGGAATAGGATTAGGATAGGACACAAATCTACAAGGGGATATAGGGTCCCAAAGTAGGATTTGGGGGGTGTAGAGAAGAATATTGGGGTCTGCAGATGGAATTTTGAGGGGCCTGGAATAGAACCAGGGGGCCTGAAAGGATTCAGGATGCTCAGAGTGGGACTTGTGGGGTCTAGGGTAGAACTGGGGGACCCAAATGGATTTGCAGAAGGGTCCAGGAAGGTTTGGGGGTCCCAAGAGGGAGGAAGAGAATCTGAGAAATCAGGGGGGAGTTGGAGGGGGGGGGGCCTGGAGGGATTTCAAGGTTTCCTGGGGAGGGCTGGGTCTGGGTTGTATTCAGGAGGAGCCTAGAGGCGATTCCCATGAATCCTGTGGGAATCTGGTGGGATCTGCAGGGTCCCTGGAGGTGATTTTGGGGTGTAAGTATTTTTGGGGTCCCACAAGGGTTCAAGGGGTCCCAGGGGGAGGTTTTGGGGTACCATCATGTAGGGGTCATCAATGATGGGGTAGAAGAAATCGGTGGTCTGCACCAGCGAGAGTCCCCCGTGCCGCAGCGGGATCACGCACGAGTCCAGCCCGATGCCTGCGGGCACCGAGCGTTCAGCAGGGACACGAGGGGGGCAGAGACCCCGAGGGGGTGGGGAACGGGGCAGAACCGGATGGTGATGGAAACGCGGATCCTGTTTCGGGAGGGGGAACCGGATCTGAGGGGGCCCCTCCCGCGGCTCCTCCCTTCCCTCCCAGCGCCCTTTGCCCCCTCTCCCCGGGCCACCTTTGCCCCGTTTCCTCCGCCACGTGCCTGAGCGCCCCTGGTCTGTCCTGCGCCCTCCAGACTCCCTCGAGGTCTCTCAGCTGCGACCCCGCCATGTCCCAGAGCACCCCCGGAGCCCTCCTGGCTTCCCCCTGGGACCCCCGAGAGCCCCGAGACCCCCAGAGTCCCCTCTGAGGGCTCCCCCGAGGCCTCTCAGGCCCCCACAACGCTCCCTCAGCCGCCTTTCTAAGCCACCACCACAGCCCCCTGACCCCGGAAGACCTCCCAGAACCCCCAAGATCTCCCCACTCTCACCAAGTGCCGGGGCCCCGCCGCTCTCCGCTTCCGCCCCTTCCCCTCCGCCTCCTCCTCCCGGGCGCTGCCCCTCGAGTCCCGCCAGGAGCTTGAGCAGCGTCTCCTGCGGGACTTTGCAGCCTCAGCCGCGCAGTTCCCCGTAGGCCGTGAGGCGCCAGGACGGGTCCAGGCCCAGAGCCGCGGGGTCGAAGCGCCGCGACCCGCCCGGCACCGCCGCCATGTTGAAATGCAGCAGCCCGCCTAGCGCCGCCGCCTCTGATTGGCAGTGGCGCTGCCGGCGGCGGGCGCTGATTGGACAACGCGTGAGGAACGCGGGAGGGGATTGGTCGGTTTTGAGAGAGAGGAGGCGGTGCGAATGCTGGGCACGGCCTAAGGAGGGGTGTGACAGGTGAGAAGAGCGGTGATTGGCTAGTGGATGAAGTAGGCCTGGCAATGGGGGAGGAGAGAACAGCGCAAGGCGGTGGCGGGAAGGGCGCGAGGCGAGCGCTGATTGGTGACACTGGCGGAGGGGGCAGGGCGCCACTAGTAAATACAAACGGGGATTGGCTAGACCGAAAGGAGGTGGAGCCCCTCACCCTCTGTGGGCGGAGCCGCGGCGTGGCCGGAAGCGGAAGTGCTGGGCAGGTGCCACCATGGCGGCCCCGGGGGCGGCGGACGGCGGCGGCTCCGGCGAGTCCGCGGGGCCTGCAACGGGTGAGGGAGGGGACCAGCAGTGCCGCCGGGGGGAAGGAGGACCCGGGAAAAACCCTATGGGGGCTGCGAGGCGCGAGATCTGGCCGAGGGTCGGAGTGGGCTGCTGGGGTCTGCGGGGGGAGAGGGGCTGGGGGTGCTCTGGAGGGGTCCAGGGGAATCCGGGGGCACCCATGGGGAGCTGGGGGTGGTTCTGGGGTTCGGGGGTTTCGGGGCAGAGGTGGCAGAGGGGCCTTGGGCGGGCGAGGCTTTGGGGCACATCCGGGGGGCTCAGGGGGAAGTGATGTGGGGGGTCACGCCGTGGGACCCCAAGTGGCCCTCGGTGTCCCGGTGGGTGAAATTTCCCGTCCCGGAGTGCCGGGGACGCTCCTGGGGAGTCCCACCGGGCGTCGAGGCGGGCTCATCCCGGTGTCCATCAGCCCCCGGTGACACCCCTGTGTCCCCGCAGTGTCGCGGCGGGGGGNNNCGGCGGGTGAAGTACGCCAGCCTGGGCGTGCTGGTGTTGCAGAACGCATCCCTCGTGCTCAGCATCCGCTACGTGCGGACCCTGCCCGGAGAGCGCTTCCTGCCCACCACGGCCGTGGTAATGGCTGAGGCCATGAAGGGCAGCGCCTGCCTGCTGCTCCTGCTCATCCAGCACAAGGGTAGGGACAGGGGACATTGGGGACATCAGGGACATGGGGTCTGTGCTTGCTGCTCCTGCTTATCCAGCACAGGGGTGAGCCTGGGGACATGGGGACACGGGGGTGGGGGGCAGGGACACACCTGGTGCTGTCTCCTCCATCTCTGACTTGAGCACGGGGTGAGGGATGGGGACACAGAAGGGGACGTTAGTGGACTGGGGGGGTGGTTCATGGTGTGGATACAAGAGGGGACAAGAGGGGACATTGGAGGGATGAAGGTGAGAAGTGGCAGAGATATGGGGGACATGAGGGGACTTGAGGATCTGGTGATGGAGACACGAGGGGACATGGGACACTCGTGGTGACCCTGGGGGGTGACAGCAATGGAGTGGCCGTGGCCAGCCTGGGCCGTGTCCCCTGTTCCTGAGCCCTGTCCCCCCAGGCAGTGTCCGGCAGACGGCGGTGACGCTGCATGAGGCCGTGGTGGGACAGTTTGGGGACACGCTGCGCCTGGCTGTCCCCTCCCTCATCTACACCCTGCAGAACAACCTGCAGTACGTGGCGATCTCCAACCTGCCTGCGGCCACCTTCCAGGTGGGACACGGGGACAGGTGGCACCTGGGGACCACAGGGTCACGTGGGGATGTGTGATGACCTCAGGAACCTTGGGGACTGTGGTGGTGTCCAGGATCCCTGTCCCTGATGTCCCAGCTGGTGACAGTATCCCTGTCCCAGCATCTGTGTCCCTGTCATCCTGTGCCTATGTCTCTCTTCCCACGCTTGTGTCTCTGTCCTGCAGGTGACCCTGTCCCCCAGGTAGCCCCGTTCTCATCCCTGTTCTCAGGCGTCCCTGTCCCCATGTGACCATGTCCTTGTCCCTTCAAGTGATCCTGTCCCTGTCCTCAGGCGTTCTTTACCCCTTCGTGTCCATCTTGTCCCTGTGTGACTTCCCACAGGTCCCTGCTTTCCTCAGCTGTCCCTCTCCCCCAGTGACTGTCCCTGCTGTCCCTGTCCCTGAGTGACTGCCCCCACTGTCCCTTGGTGTCCCTGTCCCCTGGTGACTGTACCTGCTGTCCTCGGTGTCCCTGTCCCCCAGTGAGTGTCCCTGCTGTCCCCACAGGTGACGTACCAGCTGAAGATCCTGACCACGGCGCTGTTCTCGGTGTTGCTGCTGGGGACGGCGCTGTCACGGCTGCAGTGGCTGTCGCTGGCGCTGCTGTTTGCGGGGGTGGCGCTGGTGCAGGCGGAGCAGGCGCGGGCCGTGCCCTCGGCTGTGGCCCTGTCCCCGTCCCCGGGCCCCGAGGGGCCAGTGCAGAGCTACGCCGTGGGGCTGGCGGCCGTGGCTGCCTCCTGCCTGTCCTCGGGCTTTGCCGGTGTCTACTTTGAGCGGCTGCTGAAGCGCTCGGGTGGCTCCATCTGGGTGCGGAACGTGCAGCTGGGTGCTGTGGGCACGGCCGTGGGGCTGGGCGCCATGCTGGCTGCTGAGGGCCCAGCCGTGGCCGCGCTCGGCTTCTTCTATGGCTACAACGGCGCCGTGTGGGCCGTGGTGGTCAACCAGGCGGCTGGGGGGCTGCTGGTGGCCGTGGTGGTTCGCTACGCCGACAACATCCTCAAGGGCTTCGCCACGGCGCTGTCCATCCTGGCCTCCACAGCTGCCTCCGCGCACCTGTTCGGCTTCCGGCCGCGTGCGCCCTTCCTGGCCGGCACCGCCATGGTCCTGGCCGCCGTCGTGCTCTACGGGCGGCCCCGCAGCAGCGGCCGCAGCCAGGACAGCGGCAAGTCAGTGGGGCCGTAGGGACAGGGACACCCTGGGGCTGGCCTGGGGTCACCGGGGCCAGTCCTGACCTTGCTAGGGAGGGGGAGGGAAGGGGGGGCCATGAGCGAGGGAGGGGACCCAGGTGTGGGGTCAGCAGGTCTGGGACCTGCGTGCGGTCAGCAGGTGTGGGGGACCTCAATGTGGGGTCAACAAATGTGGTGTCAGCAGGTATGGGGACCTCAGTGTGGGGTCAGCAGGTGTGGGGACCCCGATTGTGGTCTTCTTTGGGTGGCAGGGACTCGTTAAGGCTTGTTAGGCTCACTAGCGACCTGGAGAGGTTTGTTAGGTTATGGGGAGATCATTAAGGCTTGTTAGGAGGTAGTGAAGGTGCTGGTGGGCTTCGTTAGGTCCTGAGGCTCATTAGGTGGTGTGGACCCTGATCTTAGGGTTCATTAAGGCTCATTAGGCTCAGTAAGGACCTTGAGAGGTTCATTAGGTCATGGGGGCCTCATTAAGGCTCATTAGGGGCTGACAAACCTCCTGGCCCAGTGGGGTGAGGAGGGACCTGGAGGGGCTTGTTAGAAGATGGGGAGCTCATTAATGTTCAGTAGTCGGTGGGGGCTCATTAAGGGTGCTGGGAGACCCCGAGGTGGAGGTTAATGAGGTCAGTGGGATTAATGAGGTTGGTGAAGGAGTTCTGTGTTAATGAGGGGCTCATTGGGACCCCCGGCCCCTCTGTGGGGTTCCCCTCCCTCTCTTGCCCCCCCCTGCCCATGGGGAAGGGGCTGGATGTACAGATTTTGTAGCGGGGAGGGGCTGGGCGTGTTTTTAACGGGGTTTGGGGCTAATAAAGGCAGATTTGGTTAACGGCGCGTGCTGGGCAGAGGGGCACTAACACACTAACAGGGGGGGTGGGGAGCCATGGGAACCTCCCTGGGCCATATAGGATCCATAGGGGACTGCCCAGGGCCCTACAGAACCCATATCCTCAAGGCAATATAGTATCTGTAGGGACCCTTCCCATATGCCACAGGAACCACCTAGGGCCATACAGGAGAAACCAGAGCTCTTCCCAGCCCCTATAGAATCCATCTGGAACTGTCACGGACTTATAGGATCCATAGGGCCACCCGGCTGCCCTCAGCCCCAGGGTCTCTCTCTCTTGCAGGTCTCCCAGCAAGGACAAGGGCACCTGATGGCACCGAGCGACCCCCCTGCGCCCTATAGGGGCTGTCTGAAGCCCTCCAAGGCCCTATACAATACAGACCCTTCCCCACTGCAGGCTTTATAGGGGCCATGTACCCCACCCAGGGTTCCATAGGGACCATATGGACCCCTCAGTCCCTTTAGCAGCCATATGGACACTTTCCCCCCATCCCGGGGGCTATAGGGACCGCTTGTACCCCCAGGTCCCTATAATGCCCGTATGGCCCCGCGCCGCGGTTTTCATGTAAATTACGACGATTTCGGTTAAAGCATTGAGTCCGCGCGATCGGCAGGGGGCGCCACTCACTGTTAACCCCTCCGCGCATGCGCCGGCGCCCCAGGCGGCTGCCCGGGAATGATTGACAGGAACCATCGAGGCGAGGCTTTATTGGTCCAAGAGCGGTCGCGCGGCGTCACTTCCGCCCGAGAAATAGCGGGAAACTTCACCAAGGGGAAGCTGAGACCATGGAGAGGCGCTCCCGGCGCGGAGCGGCCCCCGCGGGGCGGAGCGGCTGCGCTCTCCGTGGTGCCCGGTCCTCCCAGTTGCCCCCAGTTCCTCCCAGAGCCTCAGTGCAGCAGCCGGGCGAGCACCCAACAACCCAGCGTCACCCAGTGACTGGCCCAGTTCAGCTCGGACCACTTGCGCACGGTGTAGGCCATCCCGTAGCCCTGAGGGGACAGGATGGGGTCAGGGCGTTCCCAACACCCCAAACCTTGAGGAGGGTCTGGGAGGGCTCGAGGGTCCCACCTGCTCCTCCACAGCATCCTCAGCCTCCACGTCGAACAGGGCGCCCAGGTAGGACAGGTGGAATAAGGCCAGGGCGCCCAGGGCCCCATTCAGCACCCAAACCCACAGAGTCTGCAGGGACCCCAAAAACCTTCAGGGACTCCCTAAACCCCTGTAGGGATCCCCCATAACCCCTAGTGTTCTCCACTTGCACCCACAGCATCTGCAGGTACCCCAAACCCTTAGGAGAACCCCAAGGAACCCTCAAATTCCCCATTGACTGCTGGCACCCACAGTGTCTGTGGGACCCCAGAATCCCCTTGTCCTGCCCCCAAGGACTCCCAGCTCTCCCCCAAATCTCCTCAGAGCCCCCCAAACTCTCTGCCTCCCCCTAGGATCCCCAAATTCCCCAAGACAGGGTTCCCCAAATGCCCCATCCTGCTCTTTTTTCCCTTACGATCCCCAAACCACCCCAGAGGCCACCCTGGGTTGCCCAACCCCTTTGAGCTGCCCCACACTCCCCAGGTCCCCCAAAACTCAATGTCCTTCCCCCGCTCACGTTCTTGTGGCGGTGGCTGCAGCTGGGGGGACAGCGCTTGGACAGGACGCAGGCGTCAAAGATGGCGGCC
Organism: Anthoscopus minutus; assembly: GCA_013399455.1. Taxonomy (NCBI): domain Eukaryota; kingdom Metazoa; phylum Chordata; class Aves; order Passeriformes; family Paridae; genus Anthoscopus; species Anthoscopus minutus. Next base: position 44,540 of record VWYI01019408.1, read on the forward strand.
AAGCGCTGCCGCAGGGCTGGGCAGGGCAGGGCGGGGTCAGCATGGGCTGTGCTCATTGCAGGCCACACCCTTCATAACCCTGCCCATCACTGCAGGCTCCACCCACACCCCTCATAGCCCCACCCATCACTGCAGGTTCCACCCACACCCTCATAGTCCCACCCATCACTGCAGGCTCCACCCACATCCCTCATAGCCCAGCCCACCACTGCAGACTCCACCCACTCTCATAGCCCCGCCCATCACTGACAGCCTCTGCGTACAGCAGTTGAGACCCCCCTGAGATCCATAGGCCCCACCCCTACCCCTGTCCCCACTCTGCTTTGGCCCCACCCACACCTCATTACAGCCCTGAAACCCCACCGTCATGCTCAGCCCCACCCACATCTTTAGTCCATGCGCATATTTAAAGCTCCACCCCTTAAGCACCTCCCACCTCAGCCAACCTTGTTTAAACCTGCCCCTCCCTTTGCCCTGCCCCTTAAAGGGCCAGCACTGACCGTGCTCGGCGTAGGTGATGAGGCCCAGGGACAGCAGGACAGCGGCCAGGTGAAAACTGAGGCCCTAGGGGAACAGTGGGGGTTCGGGGGGCTTTGGGGGAATTCCAGGCTGAACTGGGGGGATTTAAGGGGAGCCCAGCAGCGGTTGGGCATGTCACAGAGGTTTTGGGTTTTCAAGACAGGGTTTCAAGAGTGGGACTCTTGGGTGGGTTTCGGGGTCCCCAAGGGGGATTTGGGGTAGGGTTTGTGGGGTTGGGGGGCCTGAAGGGACTGGGGGTCCTGGGACTCTCATGTGCAGGGGGACAAAGGTTTGGGGGATTTTTGGGAGTCCCTCATGTGCAGCAGGACACAGGGGGAGGATTGAGGGTTCCCAGGGTGGTTTGTGGGGAGGATTAGGGGTCCCTCATGAGTAGCAGGGTACAGGAAAGGTTTAGGGGTTATTTGGGGGTTCTAGGATGGTTTTTGGGGTGATTTAGGGGGATTTTGAGGTCCCTCACGTGCAGCAGGGCGCTGGCTGCGTAGGTGCCCAGCACGGCGGCGAAGGTGCCCAATCGCCGGGCAGTCTGGAACACGTCTGCCCAGGGACACCAGTCACACCAGTACAAGCCCCAGTGCCCCCCAGTCTCTCCCAGCGTCCCCCAGTGCCCACCAGCCCCTCCCAGTGAGTGCTCACAGGTGTGCAGCCAGCGGGACATGGGCAGGTTCCAGTTTGTCACCACCTCAGCCATGGAGCGCGGCAGCTCCACCCGCAGGGGCCGGGACACTGCCAGGTCCCTGGGGCAGAGCCACACAGGGGGGTCACAGGGATGGGTGCCACACACATCGGTGTCACACACAGGGGTCAGTGTCACAGGGGGTGTGGTCAGTCTCCCAGGGGTGGGGTCAGTGCCACAGGGGTGGGGTCAGTGTCCCCACAGGGCAGTCCCTGTCCCCTCAGTGTCCCCTCACCAGTGCAGGTGGTCGTGGTGCAGGGAGGCGCCGGACCCCGCCAGCGTGGCTGTGGCCTCGGACAGGAAGGCCACGAAGTAGTTGCTGAAGTGGAAGGAGAGGGCGCTCTCGTAGGCACGGAGCCACCTAGCGGCCAGGAGGACCCAAGGGGCACAGTGGGGTTTGGGGGGGACATGGGGGGGTTTGCGGGAAGATGGGGGAGTTCAGGGTTTGGGGTGGAT
>VWYI01019409.1:0-27790 GCA_013399455.1 Anthoscopus minutus
AATTTTAAAAGCCTTTTTCAGGAGGAGGGAAGGAGAGCTGACACTTCTTCCATGGTGTGTAGAGGAAAGTATATTTGAAATGAAATAATTTGGAAACTGCGGCCCTTATCAAACAGTAGGAAAGATTTTTGACTAAGGCTAATCTGTGAACAGGCCAGGTAACAGAGACAGTTTCACTTGGGGTAGGGAAGCCAAAGCAGGACAGAAGCCACTATGGGAATCGACCAAGATGTGCATGAGCAATCCTCTTTATCTCTGCCCTCTTTTTGCTTTTGCTGCTCTTAAGGAAGGCAGCAGCGTTTTGAGAGCATTGCCACCACAGCAGCTCTCAAGGAAGGAGGCACAGCTTCAGTAATGTGCATTTCAAGAAACAAATACATCTGTCCTGGTGCTGCAGCTTTGTCCCCTCTTTAAAGATGATGTTCTTTAATAATAAATTGGCAGTTGGTGTTTGTGTGCATGTGAATCTCTGGGGGAATCAAGGGGGCTGGATGCTCGTCTGGGTCTGTTTTGCCCTCATTTCTTTTTTCTCATCTCAAAAAAGCCCAGTACAGGCAAAAAACCCTAAACAAAACTACTGCTTTTCATCCCAAGCTATGTGTTAGTGACACACTCAAGGTGCACCAAGGCTTAGCTGAGGCGGGGAAGATACACTTGCTTATTTTGTAAAATAATTCAAAATTCCTAGCTGATCTGAGTTTCAACAGAAACAGTAGACACTGGTAGTGAATTTATGATGGCCACAAAACAGGGAGTTCACAAGCTGTGATCAAAGCTTTGTTACAGAGCCCTGTGCTTAAGGTTAACATGAGGCAATTTCCCTCTTTGTGCTGCAGGGTTTGTAAATTTATATTGTACCAAATGCAGGAAAGTTCTATCTCTTCTTGACAGCATACTATGCACTTGGTATTCTGACTGTACCTTGATTTTGTCTGCTGCAGTGATTCCATGTTCCTCTTATGAAATGTTTCAATAATAAAATGAATTTNGCTAGGGGCTTTCTGAGTGTTTGCAACAAGTTCGACAAACATCAGATATTTCTTTGCCTGTGTGTTTACTGTCTTTAATTTTTTTTTAAATGAATTTTTCAGAGACTGCAGTGCATGTACCAGAGCCCAAGGAGGCTTGAAATGTATAGTGTTGCATGAACTTGTAGAGTATGTGTCACTGGAAAANATGCTTTTTCAATTTTCATTTTTTCATAAGAAGTTTTTTTTACTTTAACTTTTAAACCTTAAGTCCCCTTATTTTCAAACGTTAAATTCTAATTAATAAAGGTGAATTGTTAGTCAGGGGAAATTATGCTTATTAGCTAAAGGAACCGGGAGTAGAAATAAAGTGAATTATGGAAGTCTCAGCTGTAATAAAAGTTCATAAGGCAATAAGTGAGCTGCATCAGTAGAGAGAGAAATTTTTCAGTATTTATTAGTAAAACAGAAGTCAAAAAGATTAAAAGATAAATTACTAGTTTACGGAGGAAGGAGCATCTGAATTTGTTTGTTGCAGCAGAATGTCATTAAGCAATGAAAAAAAAGTATTGTCTGTGAAACAAGTTGTTTATGAGGTGAATTTTTTTCCTTTTTTTTTTTGTTTTTCCTCTTATTATTTCAGCTGAAATGTCACAGTGTAATTAGGTGCGTTTTCTTCTGAGAAGCTAGGGTAAGGACTGATTTACGTAGTTGCTGCACTTGGAACCTAAAGTGAGTGCTTGTTAGACCAGTCCTTGCTAGTTAATTTGTGAGTTGAAGATAGTCCCATTGTGGTGGAAATGTAGAAAAATAACTGCCTGGCTACTAATATATCTGTTAGCTGGGTAAGAGGAAAACCAGGTAGCTACTAATAATACTTCCTTAAGTTTTCACTTAAATTGTTCTTATGCTATCTGTAACTTCTTTAGCTTCAATAGGACTGCTTGTTGCTTAGTGTTCTTTTATTAATACACCAAGGGAAGGTATTTCTGAAGGGCCATGTGTGCTGTTTAGGGGAGGAGTAGCGTAGAGCTTCCAGTTACACAGATATGTGCCTTGTCATAGATGTGCCATCGCCACAGCTCATACTGCAAGATCTTTATGTGTGTCTTCAACCTGCTGCAGCTGCAGTTTGGTCCCAAAGCATCCCAGAAGCTAACTGACGGAGAGTTCTATGTGATGGCATGGTTATGGACCATGGTTATTGAAGCAGTAGCTGAAAGGAATCCAGACCACAGAGTGAGGAAGTAGCAGGTGGGCAGGGAAATTCAGGAAATATATTGAAAGGGATAGAAAAACGGTGTTTCCTACCTCCAACACAGCTACTCATGAAAGTACTTATTGTTTCTTGAACCTGTTGCTTTAAACAACACACAGCCCTTCTAATGCTTTCTTCTTGAGAGAAGCTGTTGCTTATTATGTGCATTGAGTGCTTGTCCTAAGCAAAAAGTCAGTTCCTACACCCAGATTAATCCAGGATACACTGGGAAAGAAAGCCACTAGCTCATCTTCCAAAGTAAAAAATAGATGTTATGTGGAGCAGCATCTTCTTTCTGTTACAGCTGAAGGTGTGTGCTTCCCTCCCCCTCACACTTTAGCTCTGGGTGAGGTATAACTTATATTTATTACATCCAGATTGAGTTACTACAGCAAGTCAGGCCCTCAGCTCAGTGAATTGTTGTGTACATCCTATTACTGTTTCATATATTTCAAATCCTTCAGTCTCAAAGTGCGTTGATGGGACAAGGGATATACAGCAAAGCCTTGCTTCATCTGTGCCTGACTCACAGTATTCTATTCCAAGCAACCTTAAGGATGATCAGTGAAAGATCTACAAAGAATATAATGAGAAAAGGTAATATGGGAACAAACCCCATCACACTGATACAGAATTATCAACTTGCAAAATGAAAGGAGATGCAAAGGGGAAAATCACTTGTGAAATCCTCAAAGCATAATAGTCTGTAATTCTGAACAGCTGTAGTTAGGGTTTAGATGCTGTGAGGTGCTCTGAAATACTGAGGATGCACCACAGGACTTGCAAAAAAAATTTTAAGTGAATTTTATTATACCCCATGTTTAAACATTTAAAATTATAGTAACTGATTCTTATCAAAGAGAGGGTCCTTATTCCAAAGCATTTAAACATATATCACTTCTGTAATGCTTCTCTTCCTTGGTGAAGCATGGTTATCACTATTCCTTTGTATTATGCAGGGCAGTGCCTCTAAGAGCAAGTGCAAAATTTTAATATGCATAAAAAACCGCATTCTCCCTCTACTACAGAGAAAAACCCACTCCTTTTTAGTGTGTTGAAGTCTGTCTGGGCTGCCTCAGAAGCTGTTACAAGTGTTACCTTATTGTGTGTGCTTTAAACTTAGTGTTTTTAAAGTCCTTTTGAACCAGGTTCAAATCAGCTACAGTCTCCACAATGAAGTCATGAGGTTTTGGTTTGTGATTTTTTCACCGAATCTAGAGAAAGGGAAAGTTCTTTTTCTGTTTGGTTAAGAAATGATTTGCATTATAGTTAGTAGGGAATTGGCAGGAAGGAGAAAAAGTTTGTTTTCCTATATCAATAATGACTTCTGTGAGTGTTGTACCAGTGGCTTGCATGTCTTAGAAAATGAAATTAAACCTTTTGGAAAACAGTTTTCTTGGTCATACAGCATCATTGAGATAACAACTTCTGCCCCACATAAAATATTCCAGTATCGTGTTTGTCATCAATGTTGTTGTTTATGTGCTTCATCTAGAAATTAGCTCCTCTTAAAAAAGATGTTTTATTATGGAACTGCCTGAGTATCTTCTCTACGTTCCAGTGCTGGATGATGTCTTTTTGCAGTTTCTTTCCCAAAGGCTGGGTGCTTGTGATGAGGATACAATATTCAGTCAGTCTGCCTTAGGTCTGGAAGGATACAGCTCAGAGGGTTCCTATTTCACTTGTCAAAGGAGGTTTAGATGCTCCAAAAGGTGGAAATCCAGTAGTGAAAGAAAGCTCAGGTTATTTTTGTTGCCAGTTACTTGTGGCAGAGTTGAATGCATGCAAGCCTCAAAGGTGAAAGCNACTTGTGGCAGAGTTGAGTGCATGCAAGCCTCAAAGGTGAAAGCTGTGTTCGAGGGGAAACCAGAAAGACTTCTTCCCTTGAATTCTATTTTCTGCTCATAGATTTTTAACAGAAAACACATGCTCTCTGAATTATGCAGAAGAAGATCTGCTGTGCTGGACACTCATGCTCTTACGTTGACTGTATCTGTACCGTTTGTGTTTCTGTAATAGAGTTGCTCAATATTTACAAAAGAAATCAAACATGTTTCCAAGGAGCTTAACTTCTCCCTTCTAAAGTAACCAGCTGCTGAAACAAATAATTAACGTTCACACAGCCCCACTTTTTAAAGCCTGACAGCTGTGTGAACCCACATTCTGCCATGTTCATTTATGGCATGTTTAACTACATTGTGACCTGTTCATATAACCCTAAATAATTAAAAACAGCCATTATGTTCATTCAGGGCTGGGCCTGAGCACATTACAGTGTGTCTGGGGGAGCTGAGGTCTCAAGGGTGCAGCTTCTGCTGTCTGTGAATACCAGAAGAGCCTTAAGTGGAAATAGGACTGGTAGTGGAAGAAAGGTGTCTTGTACTGTGTCCACCATCTACAACCCAGGTGTAGTTGGGGTGTTTTGAGGAGTTTTTGGTGGGAAGTTGTCTAGCTGTGTTGAGCTAAGAGCAGCTCAGCAGCTTGGTGCCCTGAGGTGAGTTAGTTGGTACCTTTCCCTGTAGAAATGTCTCTTCAGTCTGACTCCTTGTCTACAGCCTGCAGCGTGGAGAAAAAAGATTCACATCCCTGTATCAATTTGAACTTAGAATAACAGAGAAAGGAAGCACTTTTGGGAAGAGAAAAGAGAAGTAGGTACCATAGGTTCTACTGTAACAATTTGGAAGCAGTTGACTGGATATGTTGACTGATCAACAGTCAGTTGATTGAATTAGACCTTTTAATACAAACTGCAATTTTTTTTTGTTGTTGGTGGTTTTGTGTTGTTTTTTTGTTTTTTTTCTTCAATTAAAGACCACCAAGAATTGATATATCAAAATCAAGTCTCTGAAAGATAATGGTATTTTTTTTCCCAGATTCATTATTGCTTCTTCAAAATTATTAATGCAAGTGAATTTTGTATTTTAAATTCTCTTTCTCCTGTGAATTCGATTTTCTTTGCCTTAAACTTCAGGCTGAAGTATTTTATGGCTTCAGGTTTCCTTTCCAATTAAAACAATTATGCTGGCATGGGAAAAAAAATTCATAATGAACCCGCTGTGTTTGGGTGGTATATCTGTGGATGCCATCTTGGAAGGGTGTATATTTCTGGGAAGGAAGGGCAGAAATGAAAAAGCTCTCCTGAATTTTAGCCATGGTGGACTGTAAATTTCTTTTTCCTCTTACCATTTCTAGTTTTTAGCCATGTTAGAAAAAAAACCTCTTAGATTTTCATATGTTATCTGACAATTAAGCTAGGAGAGAAATATCAGTCATTCCTCTTATGTATTTGTGGGGATATGCACTTTTTTTATTTTTTATTGTGAGTGTGTACTGCTTAATGATATTTTTGGTATTTTTTTTCAGATGAAACAGGATATGTCATAAACCCTACTAAAATATCCTCCTAGCTTGAAAAGAGGTTTTGTTTTACATTAGTCTGCTGCTTGTCCTGTAATCATCTGAAAATGCAGAGGGGAGGGAAGGATTTTTGAAAACTCAGCTACTTAGTCTTCCTGTGATGAAAGAGATCTTAATTTACTTCTGAATGACAGAGAGGGGGTGTATGGTTGTTGGGGATTTTTTAATAAATAAAATATTTTTTAAAAAGCCCTTTTGATGCCGTTTTCCATCAAGGGGCTTGCTGAAGGGGAGGGGCCCAAACATCTGGATTACAGAGAAGCAAAGCAATCAACACTGGCAAGGTTTGCAGCCCCCTTGGTTTTTCCCAAAGGCCAGGGCCTTGCAAAGCACAGTTCCAGCTGAAGGCACTTTGGTGTGACCATGCTGCAAGGGAAGGACTTCGTTCTGCATGGCTTTCCTGGGAGCTCCTGGAAAGGTCTGGGTTTTTTTGGCTGCTTGGTTTTGTATTGCTTGTTTTGTATTGTTTTGGTTTTTGCTTGGTTCCCCCCCACCCGAAAACAAAAGGTTGTCTTTTGCATACAGCTCCTGCTTTACCTGAACCTCCAGCTTCCAGGTTTTTCTAGAAAGCATGACTGTTTTGGCCTGTAATTCAGGATAACATTTCCTGAGTTTTTTTACTCAAAGTCCCTGGAATCTGTAGGAATAGTTGAAATGATTAGGCCAGTTTGATGACACAGTGCTTTAGTGAGAATAACACCTTCAACACCTCTTCATCTGTTCACTTAGGAACAGCATTTCCTTGTGTTTCATGCTTTAGGCTTTCCACTGTAGAGTCCTGTACTTTGTGGGAGCTGTTTGCTGTGGATGACATTAGCAGTGGAAATAAAAACTGTACCTGGATCATATGAAATTATTTCCTACCTTTATAACTTTGAACCATTGTCTATTAAATGACTGAGGGAGCTGGTTCCAGACTTGTAGGAGAGTTCTGAATTTGCTGAAACTTTACATGTGGGATGAAAAGAAAACTTTTATTTAGACCAATGTAGCCCATATTGGTTAGTTGATTTATGTGCACCCAAGTTAAAATAGGTACGTGAAAGAACACTGGGACGTTATATGTTGTCCTCACAGCAGAAGTACAAAAGATCAAGCAAATGGTGGAATGGGGCCCTCAGAATTTCATTTCAGTGTTTTGAACAGTAGTTGACATCATAAATATTTTTGCCAAACAGCTCTGTAATTGGGTCATTATTTACCTATGCCAGGCACAAGAACAAATGAGTCCAACACGTTAGGGGCTCATGAACTGTACACAGGGCATGGATTACATTACATGCCCTATTGTTCAGTTTAAAATTAACATGCCATAATCCTCATTAAAACATCATATGTGATATTTCATTGTGGTTATTATACAGTTATCATTAACGCAAATTGTATTACAGAGTTACATTTAAGAATGTAGTGCACTGTAACAGTTGCATATATTTCAATTAGAAAGTAGATTATGCCTGTAGGACAATTAACAATTTCTTTCAGCCTGCAAGAAATTAAGGAAAAAAAGGTTTATTTGTTTGTTTCTTTTTAAAAGTTGTGGATTAGCTGAGATTTTTATTCTCTTTCATGCATCTTTCCCTTCTTATTTATGATCTTTTAGCTTTGAGACTGAATGTCAGGGTGAAGGTGAAAATAATGTCAGCAGGACAATCTCTACAAGGGGAAAATTAGTCCTGCTCTGAATACCATTTACTTTTTTTCTGTAAGTATAGAGAAAAATTAATTTTCTCTTCAGACAATCACTCTCCTTCTACTAGCTTAAAATTTACCATAGCTCTAGAAATTTAAATTTTGTGTGCCATATTCTTATCTTAGTCAGAGGAACCTTGAGCTTGTTTTTGCTGAGGAATTGGCTTGATAGCGTTGTCATCCTCCCCTCCTGAGTATCACCTGGGATTTGATTAAGAAAAATTTTCCTCAGTGCTGCTGTCCTCAAACGTTGCTGATGTAAAACATCAGGTTTAATTCTGGTCTCCTGCTGTTTCCAGCATTTATCCTCAGCTTGGCACTGATGTGCCCCTCAATATGAATCTCCCACAAAACCTCATATGTGAATTTTCTGTAGAATTTGTTCATCAGCATGTTATACATGAACAACAGCCACATAACATAGAATGCAAGTACATTCTATTCATTCATATGGGTTCAGGTGCTTTCTTTTTTTCCTGCTATTATGGAATGCTTTTGTTTTACAGAATAGCTGTAATAAAAGATGAATTTAATTTCAGTTATGAAGACTGGCGTAAAGATTTTGAGGGCTTGCATTACAGTTGAGATGCAAGTGAATGGTAGCTGCTCCTAAATATGTATCTTTGCTGCAGCTAGTTTGGTAGCATTCAAATTACAGACCTGTGAGATAGGTGTTCAATAGTGTGAGAGAGTTGAAGTTGTATTCATACATCTTGTGGGTAACAAATAGCTTTTGGTGATAAATATGAGAATGAAAGAGTGTAGCTATTGCTTCACTCCCATATACTTTGTGCAGTTGTGACTATATAATGAATATATTCACACCCAAGAGCTATTTGAGGCGGGGTCAAGTTAACCTTATTTGCTTGGTGTTGGCTATTGTAGTTTAAGGAAAATTTAGTTACCTGGGCATCTTCTCCCCTTTTCTCAGCTAGACACTTACTTGACCAAGGCATACCTAATACTTTCACTGAATGGTTTCTACCTCTAATGTGTTAGAATATGTTCTTTAGGATGGTCTGTATCTGTGAGAGCCATAAAGGTCTAATGGACAGTATCAGCATCTCAATATAGAAGGGAATATTTATGCTCAGTCACACAAAACCCCAGAGGCAATTTTGAAAAATGCCAGCTGAAGAATCTGACCAGGTACTTCTGCTGTGTTTAACAAGAAGGGTATTTAGGTAGAAAAACTACCAAGCTTATGTGAAAAGAAAAGGGCTCTTGATATAATCTCAAATTCTGTTAATTGCAAACTAAAGGTCACATCCTTTAGTTCTTACTTTCTTAATTTATACCACAGTAACCTAAGCACAAACTGGTTAGAAAGCAAGGGTTAGTTTGGGTCTCCAAGTTTTGAGTTTATTCTACTGAATAAGAAAATGTGCACAAAAGAATTGGCTAGTTTAGGGGATGCAGTCAGTTTTCACTTTTGTTTTCAATCAGAGAAAAATGGAAGACTAACAGTCTAGAAAATGGCTTTGGTAAGCAGGAAATCATGACAGATAATTTCCAGATATCTCTAGGAATCACCTTTCTAGTAGAAAGGCGATCTTAACTACATTTATTTATAGTAGTATTATACCTCAAGGGAATTAGATACAAAGAAGAAAAAACTGATAAATTCAATACATTGGCTTGAAGTGTTGTGCAGAAATTAATAATGTTTTTGCAGTATCCTCAGCTATCTCATTCATTGTTCATGACTTGTCCTTGTTTGATTGATGAACATTAAATAAAAATAAATCCTTCCTAAATATGTCGAGTAAGTCTTTTGGCTGAAGTAATTGGCATGAGAATAAAAATATGCCAGGCTGGGTTCCCAGCAACACAGCTTGTCTTTGAAGGAGATGTGGAAATATATTGATATTTTGCACAGGATTCACACTGTTATTAGGAAGAATAGCATTATCATTTAAAATTAGGTAAAAAATACATTCCAAAGAATGAAATATATACTTTACTGTATACTCTTGCTATTTCTAGCTTCATTCAACTTGGATGATTCAAGGCTCTGGTTGAAACTGGAAATACAATAATGCAAGTGTTGTACAATACCATGACAGAATATCTTCTATCTAAAGTGTGAGCTGAGACTGGAAGTTGTAGATGTCTCATTTGTTTACCTCTGCATAACTTATTGTTAAACAGAAGAAATTAAAAGCCTCAAGTAATATTTCTCACTGCAGAGGTGAATTGCAGTCTGGAAGAGAGTGCAGCCATATTTCTGGTGATGAATGTCATACATATTTATTAGTCCTCACTTAAAAGATTACTGTTAAGTCGGTATCATTCATGTAAAGTTATCAGAGTGTTTTACTAATATGAAAATATAAAATCTGTTGACTTTCAGGTGTGCTTATAATACTTGCAAAAATGATAAAGGGTTTTGAATCACCACCTTCTGCAAACCTTGGTAGTGACAATAGAAGTTGAGATACTCTTTTGAATCTGACAATCTAAGGCCAGCTAGGCATAGGAGAAGATTTTCTGTCCTAATTTGTTTGAAGGCAGGAGTGCTTCAATTTCCTTTCACTAAAACCCTCCTAAAACCTTTGTGGCTTTTGGAGGATTAACAGAACTTTAGTGCATCTATGATAGATTTGATTTTTAGATTTCAGCAGCTGGTACTTTACCTCAGACTGACTGTGTTCATCTTTCCTCCCTGTAGATATGCATATTATAGAATATTCATTTTAAAATCTTCATCCAGGTCAGGTAGATCTTGGCAGAGAAATAAAAATGTAATCTTTTTATCATTGTTGTTCCTACTGTGATTTTTAAAGATCACATGCTTTCAGCTGTTTGGATGAAAATATCTTCTGCAGAAATTAAGTAGAAAAGTAAGGTGATGTAAAAACAAAATTAAATTTCTTGTATCCAAAGTTATCTTTAAAACAAATGTAATCAATTATGATAACTATAATAATAATTTCTTTTATCCAAACTATTCCTTTAAACCAATTCATAACTTATTGACTTGTACACAGGAGACTGAAAACAGGGATAATTCAGAGGTGACACTAGTCTGTATCCCATCTTCACCCTGGGAAGCTCCTAAGGAGTGCATTAAGACATCTCTGCAGTTCCTTTGCCCAAGAGCTGGATGAAAAGATCTGCAGGGTAGTGAAGAAACTAAAGTGTTTTCCTGACTAAGTCGTTAAAGATTGGATCTTGCTGGTGTTGACATGCACAAGCAAAAGCTAATACGATATGATGTTATTTCAGATTTTTTTGGAGCAGTGGTGACAGCTTCAGAGGCTGCTCAGTGGTGAATGTGGAGGTGAGAACAGAAGCTGCTCTGAGCTGAGGAAACACCTTGCTGACTGGCAGGTACAGGGAGGCCACCCTTCTCAAAACCCCTGTGCTTGCTCATCTTGATGCAAAGCCTCTCTCTGCACATAGCAGGTGAATTTATATAACATTTAACCCTTCCACAAAGCAGTCCCTGTTAGAAACTGTGTTGCTCCTTCTTCACACATCTGCAAGATCTCCTGGGCAAAGGTGAGGGTTGAGACTGCCTTTCTCTTCTATTCTCTACTGTATTCACTTCATGTTTCCCAACAGTAGTAAAGATGAGTGGTCCTGTAGAAGAATTCCTGAGGATAGTGACCCTTTGTATCATTCACCTACAGACTTCATTGCCCAAGCTTTGATTTTTATCTGCTGAGAGGAGTGACCTGGAGCCCCTCTGTAGCCGAGGATCCAGGGGCTATGTCGTGAAAGACTTCAGATCCTGGAACATTCAACCGGCATTTCACAAACTTTTATCCTGGTACTTCTGAGACACGGACCCCTTTTGCTTATTTAAAAAAGTGCAAAAGCTGTTGATTATAGCACCCTTAATAGCTCTAAATGTGTTTCTGCATTTACATACTTCTCTCTAGCAGCGAATCGGCTGGAAGTGCTCTCCAGTGAACTCACTCTCTGCCTGCAGTTCCTGAGTGCTGATTGCTCTCATTATCTGTGGGAAGCTCTACTTCGCCACTCAGTGTTCACTGTGAAAACATTCACTGTTGACAGTGATGTAGTGCATCTAATTCCTGCTCAGACCTCAAGTGAGGTTTTGTTTTGTGCAGTGATATTCCTTTTAAAAAAAATATGAAATTATCCTGATGTACAAATCTAAATCAACTGCTTGCTTTTTTTTTTCCTTAACTCTTTACTCAGTTTTGTCTTAAGCTAAAATAAGCTTTAAAATATTTAAAATCTGTGTTAATTTTTTAGCAAGAGTATCTGTGGTGACAAATACATTTTAAGCTAGCATGAGTTAGAGAGAGGGCACAATCTCCTGCACGTGCAACAACTCTCAGTACTGTTGAGACTCAGCTTCTTTTCTTTTTTTCTTTTATAGATATAGGTAATACCTGGTGTGCAGAGGTAAATCAGCAAAGGCAGCCTTCATTATGACAAACTGATTTGCCAGGGTATATAGGTGAGTTTGATGGAGATAAACAGTTCTATCTATTGCTTCAGTAAAGTTTTTTCAGTGAGGAAATTGGGTTTTCTGTTCTCCTATTCAATGCCAGAATAAATTAGTGACCAAACAAAAAGCATACCACAATTTTCTCCACAGGTATTTTGGGAGCAATAGGTCTTTCTCTTTCCTTAAAGAAGAGCTATTACAAAAAAAAAGAAAAAAGAGAGATGGTGCACAGCACTGTAGAAGAATTTTTGGACATAGATGTGGTCTCTTCAATATTGGACCACAGTAAAAATCCTGCGTATTTTGAGATTATCACCCAGACATTTAATTTGGAGAATAAAGTCTTTCAGAAAAATACAAAATGGGGTAAGTGCCCTTTGGAACACCTTGGTTTCTGAAAGTGGGTAGAAAATAGTAATGAAAGGAGGTGTCAAAGCCCAAGAAAAATACTGTTTCATATATTCTAAGGGTGTTTTCTCTCTTCCCCCGCCCCCTCACATTTAGTGCTCCACAGGAACTTTTTCTGTCATACTTCAGTTTAAAATTAAATATTCCCAAAGCAATAAACTTTCAAATGAAAGAAAACTTAATAAGGATATAGATTTTCGCAGGCTTAGTTGTAGGGAAATGAAGGGCAAATTCCCACCTTTTGAGGCTTCTCTTATGGGAAGTAAGTCAGAAAGATATGGGCGGGATACATGGGCCTGGTTGTAGGCAGTAAAGTTTGCAGTGGAGCTCCCCAGCAAGCTGGAAGGGAACAGGACGTGTTTGTGAGTGACCGAGTGCGTTGGCAGGCACTGGGTACTGTGCTTGCCTTTGTCCTTGCACTTGAGTCACGTCCGTCAGGGCACGGCACGCAGCCTCAAGGAACTGAAAAAGTTTCACAGGTGGGAAAAGAAGTGTATTTTCCCCTCAAGAGCAATATTCATTGGCACTTCAACACCTTTGTGGTTTCCTAATAGTAGCAGCTGTAGAGCTTCTATTTCCAGCATTTCTTGAAACACTCTTGGGATGAACCTGAATGATCTGCATTTTGTTCACATTCCCTGAGGCGTTGCTTTCCCTGAGCCTACCCAAATGTAAATATAAAAAATGGGCCTGACATCTCTACAATTATAACCAGTTTTTCCTATCATACTGTAAGTATGATGTACTCTGTGTAGGCAGGACTGTGTTGTGTTTTACTGTGTACTATGCATCATCCCTGCTTGAATTGTTAATCACAATGAAGTAGCAATAATATGCCTGGTTTTGAGCCACTGATACAAAACATGTAAATGGGTCTTTTTTGCCTTCAGTTGAGGCTTGTTCTAAGAAAATAACTGATTTCTGCATGGAGGAAATCCCTTCTTTACCCAGCTGGTATTTGTTTTTAATATACAAGCTAACCATATGCCTGTCCTCCAGGAAGATACAGGATCTTAAAATTTTCCTGCCTCTTCCCCTAAGAGCTACTTGATCTCCCAAGTACTCAGAGGGCTTCCAGTCAGTTTATTTAAGGCCTAAACATCTAGGGAAGGCAGATCAAAGTAAGATCTTACAGAAGTGGAAGGTGGTACTTACCATATGAAACATTTCAGCAAGTCGATTTTTTAAGTGTTTATACTCTGCAATCATAGATTTCATTCTCTCACGCGAGTGAATTTGCAAGCTTCAAGTTGAGCACATCCAAGTGGACTCGTTGCATGGAATAAAGGGCACAAGTTGACAATGCCTCATCATATCTGAGAGGGTACCTCTTGATAATGGTGATAAACTTCTGGAGAGGTGCTTTATGGTGTTCTGTAGTCTTCAACTCTTACAGTATGGCCCTTTGTCTCCAAATCTTGTTGACTACAGCTTTCATAAATCTTCATCTGGATTGTTGCCTAGTTTCTATTTTTTGACTAATTTTTAATATTAGGAGTTCTGCCCTCATTTTGTTTAACAAGAAGGAGTGGGTATATGTGATATGCTGCAATCTTCCTGCCACTGTGGCTTCGTGCTTGTGACAGAAGAAAGATGTTTGTATTTCTTCCATTTCTTCTTCAGCTGTCCTGGGAATGGGGTCCTGCACTATCAGTGTAGGCTTTTTTCTTTTGTTTTGTGCTGTTCTTTGGTGCTTCACATATACACCAACCTCTAGACAATATTTCTGTTACAATACTGTGTGATCATTTGGCAAAAGACTTGCTACTGCTATGCCCTCTGCTTAGGTTGTATATAGGTAACCTCTTACTGCAAAGTACCTTTTGAATACTTTATCCTTCTTTTCATTCAAGCACACAGAATGCTTATTCCTATCAAAAAGGAAGAGAAATCCTTCAAATGAAAACAAACCCAGAGGCATTTTGGCCAAGCATTGAGTTGTTGGTTCTGAACATTCTTTTGGGATTGTTATAGCTTCCTGTTCAGTGGCATTAAAAAAATCCTTAAATTCAATGTGCAGCCTTAAAATATAAACTGATACAGCAAAACCAGTTGCTTTCTTCCCTGTGCTAAGCTGTGTTGAACTGTATTGGCTGAAAGAGAAGACATTCCTATAAAATTACCCCAAGAGTTTATTGCTAGTAGTAATGCACAGAATTTTGACTGTACCTGTACCAGCAGGAATCTTCTGGGATGGGGCATATCTTCTGTTTTAATTTAGCCCTCATAACATCTTGACCACTGTACTAGTTTCTGTTTGTTTTCACCAGGAACAGTTTTTGCAATATTCCTTGTTAAAGCCTCTGCATGGCACTTGTCATCAAAACCTAACAGCTGAAAATAGCAGAGCAGTTAAAAATAACTGAAGGATTCTTGGTGGGGGAGGGCAGTGGTGGAAATAGGTGCCATGATATCCTTCTACCCCTTTAAGCTATTTTCATTTAAAATTGGAGGTAGAAACATGTAGGTTCTATAAGCATTTTACAGGGCTTGTATAACTCTTGGGGCTATGTGCAATTTGCTGGGAGTGACAGATGATTGATTTTGTGCTAAGAGAAAGTGGATGGTTGCATTTGTGAGTATTTGAGTTCAAAAGTCCAGAAGTTAGGTGTGTGAAAAAAAACTTTATGATGAGGACATGCATTTTGGCAGATACAAAATTAAGCAGAGGATGTGTCTAATTATTACTAAGTTCCTGGGATATGCTTTTTTTTATTTTGTTTTTTTTAAGTACTTTCTTTTCTCTGTGAAAGCTACTAAAATAAAATAAAAAATTATACCTTCTGCTACATCTTGCTATTTCTGTGTGAGGAAGCATCACATCTCTGTTGGATACAGGCAAAAAGAAAGAAATAGGAAAGATTAATCACCTAGGGTATTTGTTGGTTATGTTTGTAGCCTTTTGCTTTGTTAAGTGAATAGGTGTTTGCATCTTGATGATATTGGATCAAAGGGAAAGCTGGACTTTTCAGTTGTTTTAAATATTCTAAAATGTGTATTTCTTGTTTCTGTTGGTGGGCATTTTTTTTCTTTTAATTTTTAAAGTCTTTTGTTCTCAAAATAATCAGGTGGTGTTTTTCCCTAATTTGCTTATTATATTTACTTTGTCAGTCACATTCCTCAGAAAAGTGAGATGAGGAGTTTAATGCAAAAATGCTGCTTCAGAGAAGCAGGTGGTTCATGCATTTCACATAAAAGACCAATGTGGGAGTTTTGTTTGAGTTTTTTCGTTTGTTCTTTGTTTTGTTTTGGTTTTTTTTTAAGTAAAATGTGTTGGGTGTTTCCGTTCTTCTTTTTTGACTTCTTTGAAGTGGGGAAATAATCTAGATATTGTTGCACTTGTACAGTTATCTGACCTTTTTTATTGATCATAAAATTCTCTAAAGTTCAGTCTGATACATGTAGTGCTGAGTGCTGTCTCTGGTCTCCACATCAGCAGTTTTTTTATAATTTTTCTGGGCCTCATGGAAAATTTTCTGAAGGAAGAAGGTTTCTTTGTTGACAGCTACTCCTCTACCAAATCATTCTTTTATTGCTTGTTGTCTGGTCTGTGAGGCTTGCAGAGAACCAATGGGTTCTCTGGGTTAAGCATGTGATAATACTCTGAGAAAATTCTACCCTGCTGTGCTGTGGTCAGAGCAGTATCTCAGGTCACTCATCTTTTAAAAACTACATCTGTCAATTGAAGCTCTTTTGTCACTGTTTCCTCGTTACTTGCCTTTCTACTGATGCTGGCAGATAGCAGCACTCTCCATGCTTGGTTCCAGATCTCCTCCTTCCAGACTTGCAAGATACTTATGAGTGAACCTTGCCAGCTTTGCTAGGGGAGAATTGACATGGCTCACGGATGGTTTCAGCTTTGTGCAGCAGCAGCACAAAGGAGATTTTTTGTCTGCATTTTTTTCCCTCCCTAAAATAGAAACCAAATATAATAGCTTAATTTTAATATTAAAAATACTTGATCCATCTCTGTTATGTCTCCTTTTCCTAGTTGTTTATGAGCAATAGTCCAGAGTTGGCAGCACAACACGGGCGTGTCACTGTTTGGAGGTCTGGATTGATAATGGAGTGAATGAAAGAGGTGGAGTGAGATTCATAGGGATGTGAATTTTCTTTTCAATTTAAGGGGCTGAATTAGGAACATAAGCCCCTTTTCAACTCTTTTTCCCCCCCATTTTATCAGCAAAGCTTTACTTATGTGCATTTATGTAGCACTGCTGTTCAGAGTCTTGGGGGGATCTTTAAATAACACCTTTGTTAGGGTTCTTATGCAGGAAAAGTACAGGAAGGAATATTTTCAGAATTGCCTTTAGGGGAGCTGGATATAGTCAGTGCTGACCCTGCAAATGCACAGAAATGAAAATAATGGTTGGATTACAGTAATTCACAGTGCAGGAAGGAAGCACAAGATTGCACATTAAAAAAATAAAATAGTTCCTCATGCACATTAAAAAAAAACAAAGTAGTTCCTCATGCATTTAAAAAATATTGCAAATTCTTCCTTGTATTTTTTTTGTTGTTACTACTTGCTCTTCTCTTAAAGAAACCCACCTATACTCATTTAAAAAAAAAAAAACAAAAAGCAGATAAATAAAAGATGACAAATAATCAATTAAAATAAAAACCCAAAACCTAAAAACAAAAAACCCAGACCTTGAATCAGTTTTCCAGTACTTTATACAACAACAGTCCATTGTGTCTGCTGTAAGTATAGCTGTGCAGAGTTGTAGAGCCTGAGTTATTCTGGAGGTCAAACAAAGTAACAGTCCCTTCAATCCTCAGAAATCCATAGATCCAGACACAGAGCAAGACCTCCATTAGGCAGGAGTTTCTTTCCATGCCACCCACAATTAATAGCCTGTTGTGAATAATCCCAAGTATAAATGAATCCTCTGGGATTTGGGTTTGTGTCTTTTTGAGTTGGTGATGAAACAAAGCCTGTAGTGAAATGCAATGCCTGGATCGAAAAAGTCGGTGACAGTATTTGGTGCATCTAGTTCAGCAAGTAAGACCTTCCTTTGCTGTTGATGAAATCACCTGCAAAATCATAAAGAAATGGCCTAAAGGCAAACTTACTTTTAGTGTTATGTGATGGTTCAGTTTTTAGCAAGTCTAGCAAAAATGAAGGCGTGATACAGTGGAGGACTGAAAAATACAGCAGATGAAGCTCTGGCTCGGAGCACGTTGTCATGGAGAGATGTGCACTCTCTCTGCACTGCAGTGTCTCGTTGTAAAGGCACAACTGGAGGTCCTGGAAGGAATTATGTCAGGGGCTTCTCCATCCCAGTGGCAGCAAAGATGGGCAGCAAAGGTGCTTTGCTGCAGTGCTCTATGCAAGTCTTCCACTGCTGCTTTCCAAGGCTGGGGAAAAGGATGAGCCAGGAGCAGCAGTGTAGGCCTTTCTTCTCTTTGTGTTGTGTCGTAAGCTTCCACTGTGAAACCAGCTGTTCCCAGATCCTTTGGGAAGCAGGGAGGAAGGAGCTACTGGGTAAGACTGAGTGTGTAATCTCTCACGAGGCTGCAGAGTGCATCAGAATAATGGGATGTAAAAGACCTGTGGGTCCAGAGGTTGGAGGGACCTGTGGTTTAATGCAAGAAAAGGGATGAAGACAGTTGACTATAAATCTTAAGAGTCATCTAGAACAGAATCAACCACCTTCAAGTATAAAAGATAAGAAGTAATAAGAATTTAGTAAAAGCAAAACGTGGTCCAGTCCTGGAGAACCTTTAAGAACAATGTAAATGATATTGGTTGGTAAATTTCACAAAACAAACAAACACAGCTTGTCATGTTTAAAAATAAAACTTTGCTTTTAGAATACCAGGTTTTTCCAGGTCCGAACTGAAAAGAAATTCCAGTCTGTAGTTTGTGTGAGTCAGATGATGAAATGAGAAAAATAACCTTCTCTTACATCAAGCATGTAAATGGCAGGTCTGTCACACAGCTGGGTGAAAATAATTCAGACTTCCAGTGTAAGGTCTTAAAATGAGAAATTAAGAAAAAGAAAATCCAAATAAAATACTTGTTTAAATAAGTTATTCGAGTGAAAGTTCCTTCTAGAATATCCATGAGATTTAATTATGCATTATTTAGATCTCTTCCCCCAAGATGGAAATGCAGATACATTGACACTTGTTCAAATAACAGTTGGATACTTTTATTTTACTGCAATACTTTTCTGTCTTAGTCATTGATTGAAGCTCTTTCAATACCCAGTCTGTTGAGTTATAGAGATATAGCTACACCTTATTTCACATGCCAAATTTATATGAAAGTGTAACTATATTTGAATTTGTTTAAAATAAATGTGACTGATATTATACGTACAAAACTTGTGTCGAGAAAGAGTGGTTAGCAGAATTGGAAATGAACTAGCTTTCAAAATAAAACAAGTTCTGAAATTATAAAACTTTTCCTCTTGTACAATGACCTATATTTCGATGGGGTATATGTTGAACTATGCAATGCTACTTGGTTATTAGAAGAAATTAAAAGCTGTTTGCTCAGGGTTGAATAATAATATAAAATATGAAAGCAGTACTTGGAGACCCAGTCTCTATTTATGTGATCAAAAGGCACTTTTTCTTAGTAGGGTCTCTGCTATTAAGCAAAGTATTATGATAGCAAAAGTTGCCAGAAATCCATTTCGATTACATAAGGTGTGAAAAACTTGATTATGAATGAGTAAGCACACTCTGGTTGGCATGGAAATACAGAAGCTAATTTTGCACCAGTCATGTTTTCATGCTGCAGTGGCTTGACTTATTAGCTGTTGCTTTCCCATTAGCTCCAAAATCCAACCTTCTCCCTCCACGCTTCCAAAAATACTAAGTTGTGCTTGCAGGAAGAATGCAGTAAAACTGTATCTTGTTTGAACACAGGCGACTCACTTTCTAACTTGTATCCTTCGCCCATTGGAACGTGAGGTTTTCAGATTACATAACTAAGAGGGCTGGAAAGTAAACAGAACTCTCAGAATACTCTAGGTCTTTTTTGTATGCCAGGTTTTCTGAAAAGCTGCTTTTCTTCCAGCTCTGCCTGAATATTCTGGGTCTGTGTGATTTTTATGGAGAAGTTGTTTCTGAGAGCAGACTCGAGTTGCACTGATCTGGATGGTCCTGTGCAGAATCAGTGGCTTGGGCATACGGAGGACACAATGGAATCTGAGTCATAAATACATCTGGCCATAAACTGCAGCTGTACTTTTCCACTGAGGCTGTAAGGCAGGGTTGGGTACAAGCTTGCAGAGGGAAAGACCTGATGTCTCTCCTAAGTGGAAAGAAAATTAAATATTTTGGCCTCTTAGTGTTTCAAAAGAGATAATTTCTCCTTTGCAAGAAATATAAATAGTTGGACATATACTTTCAAGTAGATATGTCTCAAGAATGCCCATCTGACCACTTGACAGGTAGAACTAATTCAGTATTCAGTTACTGTTTGAGATGCTGTTAAAGCTTACAAAAGATTTTATTTTCAGGGCATAATTAC
The DNA here is from genome assembly GCA_013399455.1 of Anthoscopus minutus. NCBI lineage: Eukaryota > Metazoa > Chordata > Aves > Passeriformes > Paridae > Anthoscopus > Anthoscopus minutus. The sequence goes on from VWYI01019409.1 coordinate 19,659, forward strand.
ATGTCTGCCTTGTTTTACTACATTAACAGTGTAAGTCAAGTTTCTAAAGGTTGCCAGTGACATGAATTACTATGAAGCTGAGAGTCTCTGCAGTGACAGAGAGTATTTTTAATAAAAATGCACTTTCCAAGAAATGAAAGCCTTTGACTCATATAGAAATGTCATGGATATATGGATCTCTTAGGAAACTTAAGTAGTTTTGGTTTTTTAAAATTTTAAATTATTTAAAATATAGAAGTTGTCCCCTGTAGTACATATATCATGCAGTGATGAAGCTTTCCAGATGAAGTCTTATTCCCTTGAACTTCTCAGACCAGCAGTGTAAGAACATTCTTTCATCTAACATTTACTGAATTTGATACTTGGGGAGGAGGCAGGGGGCTGGCAGATTGGGCCAGAGGTAGGGGACTTGAAACCAAATAACATGATTCTGTTGAATGATTTGAGTATGGCTTAGTGCATCTCTACAAGGTCTTACTGGAGTCAGTAAAGCTATATGATAGCACAAGTTGGCTGTTGTGATTATTCTTACAGGATTAATGTTGTAGCTCTGCATTCAAAGTGCTTTGCAGCTACCCACATGTGCCTTGTACATACCACTTGGTAGGCAGGTCTAGTGATGGGGAAAGGCAATGCTATTTAATACATTTTTCCCCTGTGAATTTTCTTGATTCTACAATCTGTTAATAAAATTAAAAAGAGTATTTTCGTGCTAATTGTCATTAAATCTTTCAAATTTCAGAGAAGGGGCTTGGAGTCTTTAGCAGATGGTTGAAAATGAAATACACTTTGGGGGAAACAGAAGCTCTGCCAAATCTGGACCTTGAACAGAACTAGTCAAATAAACAGAAGTGAGACACAGCAGGGATGGTTTGGAATAGGCTTTATTATGACCAGAAAGCTTCAGGCTGTGAATGACCTAATCACCCTAAGCTCCAGACATATACCTAAATTAGCTTCCACTCTACCAGTCCTCATAGTACTCCATTTTTCTTTACTCAAACACCATTCTAACAGATATGAGCTCTTTAAAAAATGAAAGGCTGTAACTGTCCATGCTTGTCCTCTTTTCCTTGTATTTGTCCTGGTCAACTCTCTTAATGCCTGCATTCTTAATTTTCTCCTTTAGTTTTCCCATCCTTTTCCCTGACTCTATTATGGCAATTTTCATGCATTTGTTGAGTTTCAAATGATTTGTTGTTCAATGAGAACAAGAAAAAAGAGTAATGGTAGCAAAGCTCCTCAGTGTTGAGGGACTCGGGAAGGCTGTTCAGTACCCTCTTAACCAAAAGGATTTCTGTGTGACCTTTTCTCCTGCCTCATTTCCATCTCTGCAGTATGAGGATAAAGTAACGTGCCCTGCCAGAGGAAGGGAAGCCATGCCTAATGGCTATAAAGCACCATTCCAAAGGGGTCCCTTGCTGTCTGCATTTGCTACCCTGTCTGGTCCCTAATGCACTTAGGACTGCTGTTTACAACTGGAATAACAAACAAACTTGGGCTTGCTTCTGTTCATTTAACCAGACTTGGCTTGATTTGCTGTGTGCGGCCCACGGCTCCGATCCAACAATGGCTGCAGAGCGTGTCCGTGAATGTCACACAGACCTGGGCTTGTGCTGGAGACACTGGTGCAAGCAAGAAACTGAAATGGAACAACACAACTCTGATCGTGCTCAAGCATTAGCCAGGGCAATGAAAAAATGCTATAAACATCCTCTAGGTAATAGCCAAATAAAGGCTGCATAGCGTCATGTTGGTCTTCAATGTTTATGAAATTCAAATGGCAACAGCTTGTGTGTCACTGTGGTGTGAGTTTGATTCATAAATTGGCCTAGCATTATTTAAAAAATACTGTATTGTGTATATGTATGTTATATACCAGTATATATTATGTGTAGCAATATACTGAACATATATCTTTATAAAACTTTCACACTTGAAACTTTTTATTCATAAATCATACAGTCTCATGATCTTTGAATCAGTCTCTGCCTTGTACCAACAGACACGACTTTTCAAAATCTTTTTGTGAAAAGAAAGGTTACCTTTGAGAGTAGGAGAGCCTCATTAGGGATTTTCATGTGGGTACATAAATAATCACTTTAATTTATGAGTCACTATTGCTCTGAAATTCAAGAGGACAGGAATTAACCTGGTATAGTAGGTGTTGGTTTGCACAGCCTGAGGTGGTATTCCTAAATTCTGCTACATTATCATGGTTTTAACGTGAATTTAGTGATTCACACAAAGAGATGTAGGGGATCATGTAATTTCCCTTTGTCGTTCTGGTTTCAAGTGACTATAGTTGTAATGATTTACTGGAATCCTAATTCCCCTAACAATTAGTAGGCACACTGGAGCCCACTGGGTTTTATTCAGAGCTTATTGAAGCTAATGGAGGGGAAAAAAATCCCTTTGACCTCATTTGGCATTGGCTCAAGCTCTTTGCAGTTGAAGCTGATGGCTTCATCAAAATCCACTTAACCTTCCAGGGATGAGCGTGGGACAGGGACTGGTGGTCAGGTCATTCTGGAGCTTCATGGGTCTGCTGGGAGGGGCTTCTATGCTTTCCCCTCATTATTCTCTTTGTTACCATGTAGGTGAAAGGAGCAATTTCAACAGTAGCAGAAGCCAGTGTGATGTCCTGTGTAGTCTCTAGCAATGTCGTCCAACCTCAGCAGTCTTTGGGTAACCCAGGATTCATACAGTTAATAATAAGTGTAACAGAGAATATGCCTTAGAATTAACATTCTGACCTGTTAGTTTTCCTCGTTTTCCCAATTTGAAACATCCTGATGTTAAAAAAAAAAGTATATATCTCCCTCCCCTTTCATTATTTAATCATATTCCTGATTTTTTCATGTTTTAGATGTGCCTTTCCAATGAACAAACCTACACAAATAAACACCTAAATATAAGTAACTATATATAGCATGTTGGTTTGGAACTGGTTTCTATTAAAAGAAAAAAAACAATTAGGAATAATACAGATGAAAACAAGAAAAAGATCAGCATTCCTTAAGTCTTCCTCAAAAATGTGACAAATTCCACACAATCATCTCTTTAAATGCTCTGCAGTATCATATAAACAAAATTTAGAGATGTTATTATCATATTAAAGTTTTTCTTGTGTCCTGGAAAAATAATTTATCTGAAGTTCCCCTGACTCCATTCAGCTTAGTAGGACACAGAAGGAAGGTTTACATAGAGTTTCTCCAAGTTAAAGCCCATCAGGACACCACAAGAACTTTGCTATTCCTGATTACCACATTTTGTTGTATGAAAGGATAGACTTTAGGAACTCAAGCTTGTTTCACTGCCCCTAAGGATTAGGGAAGAGCCTTGCTAAGACAAACGTGAGTCTGAACCTGGTCTTAGGCAAGCTGCTGTAGGGAACCCTGTGTGATCTCCTGGGCTGCCTGCCAACTTCAACCACTCTTTGATTCTGAGTTTCATAGTGACCCCCTTCAATAGCAAGGAAAGCAGTAAGATCTGCTTGTTGACTCCTCCGGGGCAAAACTGAAGGGGAAGACTTCTTTCACCTTTTCTTTGGGCTGATGTACTGGGTTATGATGCTGCAAATAACTGCTTTGGGGATAACCAGGCTTTGCATTTCATGGAGACATTGGCCATGGATCTTCTGAAATCATATTCCTGTCCCTTTGATTAGTGCTAGCAGCAGGGAAAGCTGTTTCCACCACTGAGGGATACATTTTCAAAGCAATGTGTTGGGCTTTGGAATGTGACACCATTAAATGTTAACATGCAATTTCAAATAAGGAGCCTCAAGACTAGAGGTAACTCTTTGATCTTTAAAAAACTTGCCTCATAGAAGAGAGAGCTTGAATGTAGACTTACATCAGCAAACACTTGCAGGTAATTAGATTTTAGTTTCAGGGCTGCAGGACTTTTCAGAAATTATTCAGATTTCAAAAGGCTCAAAATAAACATCAATTTCTATTTATCTCAAGGGATTGAGAGGGGCATAAAACAAACCTTTAATGGCCTGAGCCATTGCTTTGTTTAAGAGATAAAACCTGTGGGAGTTTGTGTGTTAAAGTCGGATGCAAACCAGAAGAAATCCCAGCAGGATCTGAATTAGATTTAGAGTGAGGAAGAAAATACACAGCTGAGCTTTCCTCTCTTGTTTAAAAGATATTACCCTAATATATACAGTTGTTTTGTTTTTAAAAATGTCTAGATTGAGCCATAATTATATGTGAAAGCATTTGAACTAGTCATTCAGTATTGAAGGAACTGGATCTGTCTAAACAAAATGATGTGCAATTAGGGAGCATGGGGGAGTTGACTGTTTGCCATATCTGAAAATAAAGTTATCAAATTATCACCCAAGTTGTTCCACATCTGACAACTGTATCTAGAAAGGCTTCTTATGGTAACTTTGCAAAGATGGCTCAGGTTTGTATACTGTTTGTGACAGAGAGCAATGAAACATAGGAGTTTGGTTGGTTTGATTTTTTTTTATTGAGACTTTTATGGTTTTTTGTTTGCAAAGTTCCTCACAAGGAGGACTACTGATCAAAAGTGAACGTTTTTCCTTGTTGGATGAAAAATGGCATCTTTAGACAACACAAAAGGTAGCTGACTGTTAGAGTTCTCCTGGCATTCAAACTGATACTGATTCAAACTGATCAATACTTTAAATCAAAACTGCCATCATGTTGAACTTTGCCATTTTGGTTTTAGTTGCTTGAATTTTCACTGTGTTTTTTAAAATGAAGAATGCCTGGTTTTGTTTACTCACAAGTGAAAGAAATACTGCACTGCAATCCTCAGTGTATTTTATAGCTGTTATTTATTAATTCTGTAATTAATGTAGATGAACTTGCTGCAGAACAAGTTCTGCATAATCCTCGTGTGGACAGTCCTACTTGTTCTGGATATGTTCTTTTTTTTTCTCTTACTCTGTATTCCCATAGGTTATGAGAGTTTCCTCCTCCACCGTTCTGTGTTAAATCCAGGAGTTACTGTCTGTCTCTAAATATAATGTAGAAAACACTATATGAGTTCAAATTAACATGATAATTAGCAGATATGTTTGCAGAGTGTTAGGAAACACCTTCCACCTCAAAGAAAATACAGTGTTAGAGATGCTGAAGTGGGTTTGAATTATGGGCCAGAAATACAGTGATGTTAAGGCTGAGGACTGTGGTCATACAGTGCCACGAGTCTTATTCAGAGTGTGGGATTAGAGCCTAAGGTTGCATAAGTTTGTAATGAAGACTGTAGCATCAATATAGTCTCAAATACAGATTTTCAACATAATCACAGGTAGTTAGAAAAGTTTGTGTATAAACTGTTTTGCCTGTTTGCTATCATGCTAAATCTAAGAGATCTGTATGTTTCTTTTCTCCTGTGGCACTAAAAATGCCACTGTGACTGATGAAGAGAGAACACAGTGCCCTAAGAAATGCCTGGAAGAAAATTTTCATCTTTTAACAGACATCAAAGCTGCATTCACCTTGCTTTTGAATGGGAATTTTGAACTTTTTTCAATCCTATCCCTTATCTAAACCATTAACTTGCATAGAAGAGTCTTAAAAATTGCTGTTTCGGGGCTAAATAAGGCATTTTTGTTGGAGGTTATTGAGACATGAAATGATTACTTATCATCCCTTGAAATGACATTACATTTGAATGCAATGGTACATGGGCACTTACAGCTACCTTCATCTCTGTTAATCCTTGCTCGCAGCCTGCAAATTGAACATTCTCTTGGCCTTATGGGATGCACTGAAATTCTCAGAGTTATAATTGGTTTTCAATGTGCCATCCTGCACGTTGCACAGAGACTCCCCTCCAAACTGAAAACATTTGGTGAACCCCTCCAAACAGAACACATTTAGTGAATCATGCTGCATATTCTTTCCCCTTTAATCAGTTTTATCCATGAATTCACCAAAGATTCAAAGAGAAAATAAAAATTGAATTCATTTTATCATGATTGATTTGAAAATTCAGGGGAATACCTCTTGCTTATTGATGACTTTTAAATTGCTGTGCATTGTTAGCTGGGCAGGCCTGTGAAATTCATCAGCATTCCACAATCTGCCTCTGTTGTTTGCTTACAGATAGCAGCTCTAAATTTAGATGTGCACAATGTAACCTTACTAGACAAAGTTTTGGCATTGTCTGAAAGTCTTTGCAAGGTCTGGATGTATAAATGAGACCTTTTCCGCAGAGGTCCATTGGAACCAGAGAAGAAAAATCTTCTTTAGGAAGGCAAAAGCAGCAGCCTGATTGAGTTTCCCACATGATGGGTATTCTCTAACCTCATTGCTCTTCTGAAGCAGTGATTGGGTTAAAAAGAGACAGAATGGGAATGAGACATCACACTCATGCAGATGTCCTGGGTCTTGCTCCAAGGTGGAGGTAAACTGTATGACTTCAAAGAAACTGGGGGTATGTGAAACATGGTACTGTGCTGGGGAAGACAAGAACTTGCAAAGGGCTAATTCTCCCTTAATTTTCCTTGCATTTATCTGTGAATTAATGAAAATTGTGTGACTCCCCAAAAGGAAGATATCATGATAACTGGATTCTTGTTTTTCCTCTCTGAGGTACCCCAGCTAGCACTGTGCATCTCTACAAAGGGAGAGTCTTCACTTACAGGTCTGATCTTAGGTGTCCATGGCCACAGGTGTGATGGTGATAAGCAGCTGGTGTTGAGATGCTCCACTGAAGTTTGCAGCAGTGCTGCCACAAGCACGTTAAATCTGAAGGTGATTCAAAATGTGAAAAATAAGATAAATATCCATCTATATGAAAGATTCCTTCACCTTGGAGAGTTGGGAGAAAAGCCTGGAGAAAAGAAGATTCAGGGCAGTCCTTATCACTAACTACAGCTACCTGAAAGGGGGTTGCAGCCAGGTGGGCATTGGCCTCTCCCAGGAAACCAGTAACAAGACAAGAAGAAATGGCCTCAGGCTGTGCCAGAGGAGGTTCAGGTTGGACATTAGGAAGAATTTCTTTGCTGACAGGGTGGTTAGGCATTGGAATGGGCTGGCCAGGGAAGTGGTGGAGTCACCATCCCTGGAAGTGTTCAAGAAATGACTGCACAGGGCACTGCTGTGGTGTAGTTGATGTGGTGATGTTCATTCAAAGGTTTGACTCTATGTTCCCACAGGTCTTTTTCAACCTTAATGGTTCTGTGATTCTGTTCCATGATTCTAAGTAGTCAGAACTATGTTTCTGTCTCATTTGGCTGAACATTAAGTGATAGAAGATGTAATGGCTCTACTTAAATAATTGAAATTATTCTTTTTCTAAATTTTACTAGAAAATGGATCATTTTTCTATGTGTGGTATTAGTTACCTAAAATGGTAACTTTCTCCCACCTGCAAATAATGCACTTGCGTTTCCCAAACTGGTTTTCATGTTTTAGTCATGAAGATAACCTATGTGCTGCTGCTTTTGTGCAGAATTTTTTTGCTTATTTCTCTCCTGCTTGTTTGTTTGGGTTTTTCCTCAATAAACCTTATTCTCTGTGAAACAGGTATTTACATTCCATTTAAAAAATTGTATTTAGAAAACTTAGAAAAACTGCTTCACCAATGAATTCTTGAACAATTTTAACACTGAGTAACATCAGCAGAAAATCTGCTGTACCCCCTCTGCATTTTAATTTTCTGTAGGTGAATGGCTTTAGAATTCAGTACCGCTGGCTCTGATCATTCTTGTGTTTTTCTTCTAACAATGATCCTGGCAGCCTTCTTGATGGATGCACATACATTAACATTTTTTTCCTGAAAATTTAGTGTTTTAATTCTATTATCGTATCTTAAGAGAAATGCTATTCTGTTTTTTTTTTTAGAATCCATGCTTTAATTGAATGCACCCTGAACTCCTTCAGTGATGGCCTCTGGTGAACAGAGCATGCTTGCAGCAAAGTCTGATGCTTTTGAAAGGCATCATGTTTCTCTTTAAGTTATTGAGTGCTACTAAAACTTCTTAAATGTTAAAAGACGGTCTTGATCTTTGGTTTATATAAACTTTCAAACTCTGTTTGAAATGCATGATTAACAAGTCTCATCTAGGCCAAGATAAAAAAATTACTTGTGATGATGTGATGCTATGTGGTCAGAGAAAAGGGCATTCATGTTCTTACATT
>VWYI01019409.1:27821-171780 GCA_013399455.1 Anthoscopus minutus
TTTTTTTCATTATGTAGTAAAAACTGCCCTGTGCTGACAAAGTCACTTGCCTGTGTTTTCCTGTACAGAAAAGTCAGCTCAGGATACATTTCCCTACTATGCTGTGAGGGGATTTATACTGTCACTTCACTAAAGTGTGTTAAATGTCAAAAGGGCAGATTTCAGGTATAAAACTTGCTTCATCTGTCATGTCAGCTTTGTGGGTTTCTGCTCTCAGGTCAAAGATCAAAGCACTCTTACGTTAACAGGATATCAGAAATGGGAAAAGGGAGAGGCAAATAGGCACAAGAAGCATTATATTCTGAGAAGAAAGTAGTAAGAATCTCTGGCAACTGCTGTTACACCTGCTGAGAGGAAATCACAGGTTTGGACAATAATATGCTTTTGCAAGTTGTTCATTGAAATACAAATGTTGGAAGGCTGAGTCAGCACATCCTTTTGTTAGGCTCCTTTTTTGTTTTCCATGTAGAGAAATTTCATTAATTTTTGAGTGTCAAAAATTGATTTCTGTGGTGGATTTGCTATTTATCGACAAGAGCTCATTCCTGTCTGACAATGAGCCTCTGATCTAATGAAAAGTGTGTAGCACAAGATAAAGTGATGGTACCTTCATTTTGTAGCTGTGGACATAACTCAGCTAAATGACATGGACTAGGACAGAGCTGAAATCGGAGAACACTTCTTCCTTTAACTTCAGATAATTCTTTAACTATGTTTTGTTGGTAATTGGCTTTGTCTGATGTTCTTTCACCCTCTTAAAACAATAATTGCTTCTGCATATTAGTTTACTGAAACTGCACTGATGACTATTTGAAATTCATAGTTTGAGCCCTGTTGCTCTGTTCCTCAAATGCAATTCTACTTCATTATTGTGAGTAGGAGTTGCATAGCAGACATGCTTGTTTCAGTAAAAAAATAAGACTCAGTACTGCATCACTTTTATGAGAGCCCCTTGAGTCATTCAAAATCAGACTTGGCCACTTTTTGAGAGACAAGGTTATATGTGCACATTGTATCATAAAAGATACTCTATAAATGCACTGATTGAGTAATACTTTTAGTCTTTACAGGCATATGAAAGAACACTTATGTAATTTACAGTTGCTTGGGAAGAGCTCATGATTAGCTTAACTATTGACGTTTATTCGCAGTATAGCGCGGAAAGAAAAAGAAACGTTGTGTTGTTAAGTACTTTCTCTAGTGTGTTATATCTTGAAAAATATGCCATGCATTTCAGCTAACAGATGGAGTTCACAGCTGTGCATGTACGTGTAGCCAGTCTCTAGGAAAAAAAAAAAAAGGAAAAAAGAAGGAATTTCTTTTTACAGAAAAACAGGTTGTTTGGGGTTTATTTTATTTTTTCTCATCATGTTTTCAAGCATCATTTACTAAGGTCGTTAAATTGGTAGTAGAACCTTGTTGTAGGTGGTAGTTCCCGTGAGGGGCTTTTTATAGGGACTGTTGATACGGAAATAATCTCCCAATCTCTTCCAAATCTGTAGCCATACTCCATGTTACTGCACTTCCTGTGTCTTTTGTGTATGTATTATTTTTTTTTCACCCCTCACACAATCTCCTCCTCCTCCCATGCACATGAATCTCATTGGACTATAACAGTGAAGGTTAATTTCCACAGTAAGTCCAAGTATGCAACTTTTGCTTTTTCAAAGGAGAATTGTACCTACAGAAGGCAGGAGAAGAACAGATGAAGTGAAAAGCATCAGTGGTCACTCCTGAGGACTGTTAAGGGGCATAGTACAAAATGCATGGTTTACATCTTTAAAGCAAAGTACGCCATTAAGTTGGTAATGCTAAGAGGAATTTTATCTGGCCTATAAATACCAGTGAATTTTTTCAACCTCAAATCCCAGTACAGAGACAATTTACAATTGCAATCAAAATGATGCACACAATTTAGCTTCAGTACCGTCTGTAACTCTACTGGTATTTTAATAATGAATAAAATTATATCTTGGCAACAAAAGTCTCACTGAAATAATATACCTTTAATTTCCCGGTGAGACCTCTTAAGACTAAGCTACAAGGCCTCTGGTTTACCCTGAAATCTCCTTCATGTTTATTACAAAATGGACATATCTATATTTAAATAGCTATCAGTGTGTAAAAGATCTGTAATTCTGTGAAGTCTTTGTTAAACTCCCGTAGAAATTCAGAGATTGTGGCTCAGGCAGGGGTTTGCACAGCTGGTCACAAGCACTCCTGCCCTCACTGCACCTCTTGCATCAGCTTCAGCAGAGATGTATGAGCAATTGCAGGAGCTTTTTGGCGATGTGCTAGGCCCTGTGTTCTTGAAGTAGAGGTGCAGAGGGCACCTTCCCTTAAAATGCTTTTATTACCATGGGTTAGAGCAGAAGGCATGACAGTTACACTCTTCTGATTTTGTCTTTTTGACTTCATCAGGGGACCTAACTACACCATTCTCTGGGTTATAATTCTCTCCTTTTTCACCTTCAATTTTTGTATTTTGCAGAGAGGAGGCAATCTTGGCTCTGTTAATAGTTCACATGCTATGTCCTGTCCCCCAGCCTTCCCTCAGTTGCCTTGCTGGGTGAACCAGTCTGGTGTTCCTACTCTGAGTGCTGCTTTCGTGGTAATTATAATTATTTTGTGATGCTTATGGATGCTAATAGAGTAGCTGCAGCATAGATCTGAGTCTTATTCTGGCTTGTCAAATACTTTGCTTGATGGTGATATGAGAATGTTGGTTGTAAGTACCAGTATAAATAATTATTTATTATAATGATAGGAGATCTTGGCAAACTATCACATTAAAAAAATGCAAACTTCTCAGCATTTTCTGCACATTTGTCCTGATGAAGTTGCAGCAGTACCAAAAGCAGTTAGAGGCTGATGTTTGGAAAATCTGCGGAGCCCAGAGACTGGAGATGTTTCACTGTAGGGGTCCTCTTTATCAAAGCTTTTGTTCAGGAAATGTTAGTGACCTTTCTGGATAGCCATCACAAGTGGAAATCAATGTGTTTTGTCCCACTGACTCTTCAGGTGAACCAGGGAAATAGGAGCAGGTCTGTTAACATATCTCAGTTTAGTCCTGGGTGATAACCCTGCCTGTGTTCCAAGGACTGAAGCCCTGCAACAAACCTGCTCTAAGAAGCATTGGTGTGACCACGATGGGTTCCTGGGGTTTGTGATTTTATAAACATCAGTGCCCACTAATCAAAAATTTTCTAAATTTGTTCTAATTGCTGCTGCTGAAGGCTGTCTTAGCCTAGAAGAAGATTATAAACTGGGTCATGCCAAGCCTACCAACACCAGTGTGAAATGTGTGCTGGAAGAACTAGTAAAATTAGTATAAATTTCTGATTTCTGTGCAAAATCTGTTTTGGTAATACATTAGTTGTATTTGAGAAACCTGCTGTTCTTCAAGAGCATTTGAGATACTGTCTCTTTAAGACTCTTTTTCAGTTATTTTTTCATACATGTCACAGATGTTGAAGGCCTTCACAACATACAGAGCTTAATCAGGTATTTGGGCAAAAGGCCTTCTCTGAAATTCCATCTTGTGTACTGTTAGCTAAAGCTGGTATTATCTGGCAGATTTCAAAGAAGCCTGAGTTAGTGTCTAGGTGACACTTGAATGATTTTGAACTGATAACAGTTATACTTGTGGAATTGTCCAAAGCATTCTGTAAAAAAATTAAAATATATGGGCAAAGAGTAAGATATTTCCTTATTTTTATTTGGAGAGTAATTAAATCTACAATAAAAAGAATCAAACCAATCAGTAAAACAACTTCATAGTATAAAAATAAAATGGTAATAGATCAACTTTTTTTTTGATAGTTTTATTATTATTTTCTAAAAACCATTAGTGAATAAAACTGAGAAAATTCGGGTTGATATATGTAACTATTTTTTTAAATTCCAGAAGATTTCTTTTGAAATTTCTAGTAAACTCATGACACTGTAAATGCTGTCACTAACTTATTTTTCAGAAATTGGCGTATTCAAGGTCAGCATCCTTTTCTCAAATGCAAATCAACATTTGTTGATGCTGTTGCATGATTTGCATAAAAAAATTGGCTTATAGGCATAATTAGACCCTCTTTTTCATTATTTTTTGCTAATTATCTTGTCAAGGAAAACATAGGAGAAAACAACCGAACAACTGGCTAGTAAGTACACATTTGTGAGTTTCCAGATGTTTTAAATTATTTTGTAGTGTAGAATTATTCATTGTTAAAACCAATATTTTTAATAGGCATACAATGCAGTTAACGCCAAGAACCAAAGTTCCTGTTCTGACAGACAAACTTCTAAAGCAAATGGAGAAATAGTTCGGGCAGTGTAGGTAAGGAGCTGTAAATTTGGGAGCACCTGAAATAATGTGGTTTTTTTTCTGTCACATCATGTATGGGGTATGAAGCCTCTTCAAATGTGCGTGCTGGGATTCAGGATCCCAGTGAACGAAATGTGTGAATGGGAATGTGTGGTGGGAATCAGGAAATTATGGTTTTGCTTTTGGTTTTATCATGGATCTCTGATCTTGCAATAGCACAAAATTCTTCATCTCTTTCTTGTCTGCATCCATCACAAAAGGAAACATAATAATAACATCCTTTATTGGAGAGTTTTTAATCCTGAGAGGTGTGTCTTTGGTGGTTGGTTTTTTGCTTTTCAATATTGCCTTCTCATGGAAGCAGGGCCAATGAAGTGACCCTCTCTGTACATGCCCATTCCGCCTTTCGAACTCTGTCCCCTCTTTCAGCTAAGTTTTACAAAGAGATATGAGTCTCAGATGTGTACAGGTAGGGTCTCTGACACAGGGTGTATCAGAGCTGTTCTGCAAATGATCTGGATTGCTGTCCATGTACAAGTTGACTGGTGCATGCCAAGCACTTTGCTGTACTCTGGCATTTCTTTTGGCATGTAAAAACGGCTATAATCTGCAATGTAGGTCTGTGCATGCAGAGCTCTTGGTTCAGCCCAGTGCAAAGTTGGTTTTGACTGAGTGAAGGGCGGAAGAGTTACCTTGCATCTTGTCAGAGTATCCATTCAAAAATAATCTTCACTTGGAGGAAATTCCTGCATGAACTCTGAGTCAATTAGTCGTTACTCTCTTATCAGTTGAAAGTTGGGCTGTGTTAGTTCTGGTGCTCTCAGAACTATCATCAATTTTTTAATACCGTCCTAAATCCTGAGGCCTTAAACTTAAATGATTTTATAGTTAGATATTAATTCAGGGAAAGTTTCCTTGCTGGCAGTTCAGCTGATTTTTCTTTCTTTTCCTTTTTTTTTTTTTTCCTCTCTTTTAGAACAAAACAAAATAAGGATCCCAGAATTTAGGGTAGAAATGATGTTGCACTGCTGTAGCAGCAGAGATACAGATGAATGTTCACTAAGACAGAAGCAAAGGATATGGTAATTTAGAAAAACATATCATAGTTACAGGAGCCAATTGTCACTTCTCAGCCTGGAGCCCTGGAGATCCCAGGGCAAACCTTAAATATGTTGCTCTGAAATAGTTTCTTCTTGCTGTGATGCTGAGATACTTGGTGTCCCGTAGGTATCCAGTCCTACCTTTGGGGAACAGTGATGGATGTGCTGAGTTCTCTTGTGGCCCAGGAGCACCCACAGGGAACTGGAGAGAGCCAGCAGTCTAGACACCGTTCACAGTGAAATCTCTCTGTTCATTTATTTCCAGCCTCATATTTTATGTGTTGCTGAGTAGTCCTGTAGATCTTTCCATTAGGATTTTGGACCTTCTTTTGAGAGGTTTCCAACCGCTCAGCTGATTTTATGGAATGAAGAAGCTTGGGTGAATTCAGTGCTCTTATGAACTCACCATTTCCAGTCTTTGTTTAAATATCTGTTCAGGTCACGAGTAAGAGTGAATTTAAGACCCTCAATTTTCAGTTGTTTTGTTTGGGATTTTTTTAGGTCTGAATAGAACAGTTATGACCTGATCTCATGGTGTACCAAGAGACTGGCACTCCACATACCCTTCAGAATTTCTCTTTGAGATTCAAAGGGTGTAAGTCATAGGGAATCTACTCAGGACCATGATACTTGTTTTGTAGGTTGATTATCCTCGTAGCTACAACATCAGTGAAGACTTGTCCCTAATTTGTATATCTTGCAGATCTTGCTAGGCCTTTTTGCTCCTGGGAATCAAAGAGATAGAAAGGGTTTTGTGTAGAGGTTTGGTTTTTGAGATCCATCATTCAATGCACTGATATAAGTTATATTGATTACATTGATTTTCTTTCATATAGAGATGGATTTTGATTGCAAAAGTATCTGAGTCGTTTTAGAGAGTCATTGTAGAAAGAGATGAGAAATATTTTAATGTAATCTATTTCAATATGGAAAAGGTATCACTCAGGTTTGGAATATTCTAAATTAGTTTTCATAAGTATCAAACAAGTTTTGCTTTTATTCTTTGACTTTTGTGGCCTCTCCTTCCCTCCCTACTCTCTCCCCCCCTCATCCTTGCAAACTGCAATATTTACTCTCTGAGTGCAAGAGCACTGTGGTGGCCTGAGATCCTGGTGACCTGCAGGCCTTTTCCAGCAATTAGGTCCATGTTTGCTCCATGGGAGATTCAATTAAAAATGAGAGGGATTTATTATTATTCCCTACTGAAACCTCACATTATGTTCTTGAGTGTTTATGTGACAGCACTGTAATGAGAAAATTTACTTTATTTAATTCCATCCCTGTTCAAACATTATGGGCTCAAAAATTCCACTCGACTGGAATGTGAGTGTTAGCATATCCCATCTGTCCTCAGAAGCAGAGATGAAAGAAAGAGGGGAGAAACATAGAGGCTGCTTAAGTGAGTGAACAGAACTAATTTGGCTCTGCAGGTTTGTGTGAGCTTGGGGGAGAGATGATGGAGGTGTTCAGATTTTGAGATTTTAGTGCAGCCTGAGACACCTGTGATGCGCAGGACACACTTACATGTTGCAAAAACCCCATGGCATGGTGCTGTGTGCCACTTCCACTCAGAAATGTGAAGTTGTAACTCCTACATTGCATACCTCTTCTGTGGAAAAACTGTGATGGACACAGAACACCTGGGCTGTTCTCTGAGGTCTGCCAGGGCATTACTGCACTCTTCCAGTGGCTTTTGCAACAAAAGTCAATACTGCAGAGTAGACAGTCAAATCTGATTCACTGAAAGGACATTTTCCAGTTTTTCCAGCATTTGATATCTTAACAGCAGCTCCCATGTGGTTACTGTCCCACCAGACTGGGACATTCTGGAGGATTAATTTAATTTCTCACACATGAATTCAAGTAGAAATGTGGTGTGTGTCCACTCTCTGCCTACTAGGTAGAAAAAGCACCACCTGCAAATAGCATAAGTTGGCTTATGTGTTGCTCATATGATGACCTCTGTATGTTTTGTTTCTTTGTTTTCCTTTTTAGATAATTGTGATGATGCATTGGTATCTCCATTACCTCCAGCTGCCCTTACCAGTTCCTCTGAGCTCTTCAGTACTCACAGTCCCAGCTTTGCAAAACTCAACAGGCGAGATGGTAAGGTTGCAGCATGAAATGCCTAAACTATTAATTTTAATCACTTTTATAAAGAATAACTTCCTATGCTGTTTGTATGCAGTGCATTCAGAGCCGAGCTGAATAGAGCTATTAATTTATGCTACCGAGTGTGCTATGTAGGAGCAATTTCCCCCTTTATTAGAGAAAGCTTCTATTAATTTTGAAGTTCTCCACTTCTCTTGTAGAAATATCGTTAAGGAAGTTCAGATAGTCTTTTTGCTTTGGATGAGTTCCCATATTTTAAGAGTTTAAAGGTCGTTAGGTTTGAGGCCCTATTCTAAAATGTAGGTGTTAAAGACAATAGCAACTAGGTATAAAATTTTAGTGGAATTCAATGATTACACAACTGCAGAAATAGTGAATGTGAAAAACAACTTTTCAAATGTTTGCCATCAAGAGTGTTTGAGGTCCAGATAATGAGTTTACACACCAGGTGGAACTGAATGAAGCATATGAATATGAAGCATAGTACCAGAAAGGAGAAGTTGTCAGTATTTAGAGCATCATTTGACATCTTGTTGCAAATTTGGATTGTTGGCTCTCATTTCCAAAGCAGAGCCTCTAAAAGTGAAAAGCCCTGCATTATCATATTACATATGAATTTCTTTTTAGAAAATAGTAGAAAGATCACTACTAGAAAAAAGTTTTAAATTGAAAATAAATAATATTTTTCATTCTTAAACATCCCTGAAGTGTGTTTTAATCAAACATGATTTGATAAATCTATTGAAAGACAGTAAAGGGCTCTCTTTTACATGCTTGGAACTAATTATAAGGAGTTGCTTAGCCATTAAAGAAGTTTTAAACACTGAGCATGTCATTTGAGTTTGCCCTGCCTTTGTCTCCAGCTGCAGGCTGGGATGGTGACTAGCTACGCTTATATGATTGTGCAGATAGCTCTAATAGCTTTACCAGCTAATTTTATCTGTAGAAAAGAGGCAGAGGTTCAAAATCAGTATTGCAAGTCCAGCGCTGGCTGTATTCTATATTAAAGAGATATTTACAATGTTGGAAATTGACAGCAGCTTCAATTTAAGGTCAGAAATTGAAACAGTTCTTAGTTAACTGCAGTAGTTTTATCATGTAGTGAGGGGTAAGATATTATAGTTTTTCAGCAATCCAGTTGGTCCATGCTGTCTTTTAGCACTAGTCATGGGAACAGGAGACAAGTATTGAAACCAAGCGCTATGTAAGGGGGTTGTTTCAGCAACTTTTGTTTTATGTTTTGAATGCTTATGTGATAACTGATGAGCTGAGGCCAACAAAGGGACCTAGAAGCTAAACTCTACCTTGTCTGATCCTTTTGCTGCATGGACTTATGTAGGAATGTGCAGATGTAGTGCTGGCAGAGTTCATATGGGGACTTGCTGTGGCTTAAACCCCAAAAACAACGAAGCCCCACCAGCATGGCCTTACCCACAGCCAAAGTCCTTTCAGAAGTAAACTTGCTCCTGCCTTTCCCATGGCTGCAGTCCCTGCTTTGTGGTGGGCTTAGCCACAGCCACATGCTTTGACATACTCCAGCATAGCCTCTTGCACAGCCACAGTGCTTTAGGGAGTACCTCCTCCAGTGTGAGCTTACCCTTGGACCACAATCCCTTCAGAGGTACCAGCTCTGGTGCAGATGTAACCACAGTCACAGGCACTTTGAGATGTACATGCTTTGGCATGGGCTTCTTCACAGCCACAGACACCTGGGCTGTCCATTTGCAGCAGGGACTTGTCCACAGGTCACGGCCCATTTGGCTTGAGTTCACACTGGAGTTCCAGCCTACCCAGGGCACAGGAGCAGCAGAGATGCAATGGCAGGAGCATGGGCACTGCTGTTATCAAAATGTTCCCAGGCTCAGTCAAATGATAAACAGTACAGCAAGAAGCAAAAGCAAAAAGTGGCTACTAATGAGCAGTAGACTTAACAATCAGCAAGGGAAGTGAGCCCCATGGCAAACACAGAAGCTGCTGATTAATAGCTAACCAGCAGTAGCAGCTGTAAATTCAATCTAGTACATTCCAATCAAATCTGTAATTATCTGGAGCCCTTTGAGGCCCGAGTTGGGCACATGTCATGGACAAACCCCAGCAGCTCGGCTCTACACAGCCACTCTCTCTGCCAGGTGGGATGGGGGAGAGAATCACAAGAGTAAAAGTGAAGCCATCCCTCTGAACATGCCCCTTTTCCTCCTGCTTCATCCTCCAGCTTTAAATGCTGAGCATGATGCTATATTGGATGGGATATCCCTGAGATCAGTTTGGGTCAGCTGTCCTGGCTGTGTCCACTCTAAAATTTTGCTTCCCCCTACCCTCCTTACTAGTGGAGTGATGTGAGGAGCAGAAAAATCCTTGGCCTGTGTGTAAGCAGTTCTCAGCAACAACAGAAATATCTCTGTATTATCAACACTATTTCCAGCACAATTAGTCCTATACCAGCTACTGTGTAGAGAACTAAGTCTGCTCTTGCCAGAGCAGTGCCTGACCTTGTGCTAGAGGAGTAAGCAGTGGTAGATGGTGGCTGTAGAAACTTTCACTGACTTGTCACTTGAATGCAGAGTAGATATCTTTACAGGAAATAATATTTCCTAAAAAGGACTGGGCTGTGGCTTTCTGATAATGTTAAATGTTTTGATGAGTTGTATTAGCTTTGATTGTAATTGATAAGACAGTGCTGCAAGGAACAGAGCCTCCGGGTAGAAAGCCAAATGAATATATTTGTTAATGTAAACATGAATGCAACAAGAGAAGATGAATTTGTAAAGCACAGCCCAGTCCTTTATTTACAGAAAGCTCTAATTCGTCAAGTTTATTCAGTAATAGATAACAATAAGTAAAAGGCTGTTGTTTAAAAAAAAGGCCTGCAGTAGTGTGGAATGTGTCATTTAAAAAAAAAAACACACAAAGTACTAATGACTAAAGCTTTGTGTGAACAACTGAAAGCGCTTAATTAAAATGCTGATAAATCTGTACTGGTAATGCTAAAGAGCTAGTTTAATTCTGATAAATATGATTCTGAGGTATGAAATATTTTATTTACCCATGAGAGGGATTTATCAGCTTTTTTGTATACAGTGAATAAATAATGAAAAATAACAAGAAAATTGCTAAGTATGACTGCATCACCTAAGATTTTTCAGTTCTTATTAGCGCTCAGTCTGAGTAGTCAGTATAGGCAATTATGTATGAAAATATAAAGCATATATAGTGTCAAAAAGAATTTGTTTTCTGGCCAGGAAGTGTTTGATCTGGGCATTAAAGTAAAATTCTGCAGCAGGGAAGCACTTAGTTGCAGTGGGAAGTCCATGAGTTTTTAGTGCTATATAAAGCCATTTGAGCTGTTTGTAAGGCATATAGGGTGGAAATAATAATTCCCTTTGCTTTGTAATAATCAACTAAAAATAAGTATGGACATCCTGAGCAGCCCTGGGGAATATCAAAAAGCATTGACTATGTAACACCAGGCTTAAATGCAATTTTTGAAACAACTATGGGAAAATGTACAAACAGTCTGAAAAAGAAACAAAAGTATTTGATCACATATGGGTCTCCAACTAAGAAACCATCAGATCCTTGCTCTCTACATATTTCTAACATGTTTTGTTGCTGTGGAGAATATCATGGAGAATATCAGATTCCTATGGGATTGTTTCTCCACTGGGGTATTTTCCCAATACTGTGTTGAATGCCTCCTTTGAAATGATCCCCAGAAGATGTGAAATGTGTGAGCTGTGAGGAAGGATGGAGTAGTACAGTGTGCAGAACACTGTTGATGGCAGTGGGAACCTGGTGGGCAGAAGAGGGAAATACTGAGCATCCTATCTCCCTCTATTTTGTGTGAGAGACAATGTGACATCTTAACACACCTGGAACAGGTGCGCAGATCTGATGGGCATAATCAAAGCCAAAGTTTTTGTCTGGTTTGTGTTTATGCCACACTTAATAAAAGTAATATCTTCATAATCTTCAGTATCAATAATCTTCAATATCTTTGTGCCCAATTGGATGGAAAAGGACGTTGGGTTATGCTTGTATCTTTTCAGAGGAGTCGATGTTCTCTAAGTTGTGTCTTCAGGAGCCTGTGGTGTTGCCTATTAGAGCCTTGTGCTTTGTCCTGGGCCTGTGCTGGCAAACAGTCCACAGGGCAAGCATCAAAGTGGGTAGAGGAGCAAAGGGCTCTAAATAGTTGCTCTGCTTCGGTTGTGCTTTTTTGCTACTAAGTAAAAAAAAGTACAGGATGGATTGCTAGCACACTATCAGGAATGATGTGCATAAAAGAAGTGTGCAGACACAGATTGCTGGAAAAAATGCAAATATCCCTTGTGCCACCTGCTCTGTATACCAGAGTAAATGTGGAGGAAAAAGAACACTTACTGATTTTTGGCACTCACAGCAGTATTTGGTGAGGATTTGGGATGACCACAGAAGCAAGCAGAAACTACGAGTTTGCTTTATTAGAAGTGAGAGAGGCCCAGTGGGAAAAGCTTCAGTTCTGCCCTCAGTCATGCAGCTTTGGTGTTGCAGGGATTTTTGCTGCCATTCTTACTAGCAGTAGAATAACTGTGGAAATGGTGGAAGGTTTGGGAGAGGGAAACAGGAGAAAATATAGGGAGCAGCTGCTGTTCTGTGAAGACATGGCCTGTAACTGAATCTTTTTTGCAAGTCCAGCTTTGGAGAGGTGATGCTTTGATCCGGTGCTGTGTCTGCACTGCTTACATCTAAAGAGTGACATTCCCAGCAGACAAATGTGCTCGTGTAAAAAGAGATGCAGTTTGGAGACACCATGTAATCTATGATTTTAGGGCTCAAACTCAACGCAGATCTCCCAAATTTCTGTTCAGTCTGTATCCTTTGTTTGACTTCAAAATTACAAGCCTGTGGTGTTGTGCTCAAGCTGGAAAATAGCATTGCACAGTAAAGCCAAACACTTTTATGGAAAGCATATCACATTCCTGCCATTTCTAGCAGCAGAAGGGAGAAAGCATACAGTAGGTATTTATTTATGATGTTTGACACACTACTGGGAAGCAACTGTGCTAAAAGGCTTGGCTTAAGAACTTATGTATAAACTAGAACATAGAAAGCAAAGGTTTTGTGGGTTTTTTTAATGGAAAACTCACCAAATATTTTTGTTATCAGTTATTTTCCTTCATCTAGTTGTCATTCTCTATGTTGAATGAAGGAAAGATGAAAATGCCAACTTTCTTTTAATATGTGCTGAAAACATCTAGAATAGGCTCTTTTGAGTCATGAATAGAACACTTTTTCCAGAACTTCTGGAACAGATTTTTATATCATATCAGTTCCTGGAATAAAACTGGGAGGAAAAAAAGAAAAAAGAACCAACTATTGTGTTCAGCGTCTATTTTAAATACTGGATATTACAATCCAAAGGAAATTTGCCCTTGGTTCCCATGTGCAATAATCACGATTGTGTGTAGGAGAAATCTGTAGTTTGTTGTGTTTGAATACAGCTCCGTAGTTTGTACTTTAAAGGCAGACAACATACTTTCTATATGGCACTTAAAATTCCAAAATAAAAAAAAAAGGTAATGTGAGAGGTAACCTTGTTAGGACTTTTAACAGGAGGTATTATAGTCTTACATAAGCTATATATAGGTATGGAATTAAAAGACCTATGAAGTAGTCAAAGAAGAAATCAGTGATGAAATTCCTAGTATTCTCATTAGGTGTTTCATGTCATCCTCATAGGACAGAGTATTGTATTTAAGGCAGGTAAAATAATCAGTGATTATGAAGATTGGAAAGAGTAAATCATGGCACTAAGGAGCAGTATGCATTGGTTTGGTTGCAAACTCTTTTCCCTGAAGAGTTCTTGTAGAGGAATGAAGGCTGAGTCATCCAGGGCAGCAGGAACAATACTTCATTCCTGGTGTGGAATAGATGTGGTTCTGTATTGGGAGGTCAGATAAATCCTATATTAAAAAATTGTAAATAGTGACAATTCTTAAACAAAAGGATTTCAGTTGTAAGTTGGAGAGTACAATGCCGTGCAGGAAAAACAAGATGTTTGTAAAAGTGCAGCGTTATTGAAATTGGGTTAATTGATAGAAACCACATTTATTAATCTTTCAACTCTATTCACTTCAATGAACTTTTCATGGGGCAACTTTGAGACAGATCAGTTTAGTATTATTCCCAATCTGGTTGTGTTCACTGTAATCATACTGGAGTTCTTTTCCAAACTTCATTAGTAATGGCAAAACAAAAAGGTGTTGGGTTGCAGAGGTAGTGGCAGCATCAAAATTTGCTGTCTTGGCTGCTTGGTTGATGGCTTGTGTTTTTCTTAGCTGCATTGGTTGCTTATTGGTGAGGCTGTATTTAACACTGGGTGTGTACAGAGAATAAATGTGTGCAAGAAGAAACAAAGGAAAATAAACGTAGCCTGTAATTTTAGGGTGTAAAAGAAAGCAGGAGACTGTAAAATAATATATTCCAGTCTGGAATGATTTGCTTTTAAACCATAATCTCTCATTTATTGTAGTGAGCAAAGTGGTAAAATGCAAGCAGTGGTTGCAGTTCTGTTTCACTGGCTTGGTGCTACCACAGTGCTGTTTAATCTCCAAAGGAATTCAAGGGGTAGTGCAAAACTTTATTTTTAAAGGACAAATATGCATTACAAGCTCATGTCAGAGAAAGCCTACTTTCCAGTGTAAAAGCAGTCCTTTAGTTGTTCAATCAAATGGTTCCGAGCTTTACAACAAATTATCTGAAATGCTTTTATAAGCTGTAATTAAACCATTCTTTCAGATACTTAATAGGGCTCAAAAATAACTAACATATTTTGCATTTCTTTCAGAACACAGCAAAAAGGAAAATATCAAAGCAAACTTCAAGTTACGAGTCCACATTCCCAGAACTGCAAGGAAGGAATAGATATGATTTTCCTTTTTTTTTTTTTTTGTGATTGAGCGTGTGCCAACCTCATTGATGCTTGACAGCTGAAAAAGAATAAATTTCCTTAAGATGTCTTAGAAATTCGAAATTCCTCATGAGATTTAGGTTAATGGAGATAACCTGATGGAAACACACCTCATGGAGTATATTTCCAACTACTAAAATATGAAAAAGAGCTGTATGTTTAATTAGAGTCTTCGGTGATGACCTGAAATAATTTAATGGTTCTTTATCAAGCATCATTATTTCGTGCTCTTATTGTCACCTAAATTCTCTTCATCCAATCTTTCAGGAGCTGGTGGCTGGTCCCCACTGGAGTCCAACGAGCAGCAGTGGCTGCAGGTTGATCTGGGGGACAGAGTGGAGATCGTGGCGGTGGCCACGCAGGGCCGCTACGGGAGCTCGGACTGGGTGAGCAGCTACGCGCTCATGTTCAGCGACACCGGCCGCAACTGGAGGCAGTACAGACAGGACGACACCGTCTGGGTAGGTCTGGGTTGGCAGTGCCTGTGGCCCCACATCCCTCTGGTTCAGGCTCATTTGGGCATTTGGAGAAGCAGCTCCGGCTGCACATCTCAGAGAGCAGACCTGAGCGCCTCCACGGGGTGTTTTGATCCAAATGGGTTATGTCATGTGTAATGACAAGTCTGTGTAATACAAGTTTATGCCCTCAGGACTACATTGTTTTTCAGACTATGAGGATGATCAGGGCACTTAAAATGACCTGTGTGCTTTTGTGCGTGGTTGGCTCTGATTCAGGCACACCAGGGTAAATAGGGCTAATCACCTCCGTGCTTTCTCCAGGAAAGATGAAAATTAATTCTATGCCTTATATGTGTTTGCCCAGAACAAGAGAGATCATGCTGAGGAAGATGGGTGGTAAATTGCTCCTCAGCTGGAGAAGGCTGGAGCTGCAGCATGGGTTGTGGGATGATTTAGGAGACACACCAAAAGTGATCAAGGCTTTTTCTAATACTTTAATGCAGACTTGACCATTGCTGTGTCACAAGTGGCTGTACCAGGTGCTGTTGGTAGGAGTGCATGGGGCAGCAGTGGCACCACAGCTGTGGATGGAAAAGTTTACAAGCTTTCCTTTTGTACAGAAAATCTCAATCATTAGTGAATAAGTAAAAAATGGTGGGATTCTCCCCATGATATGTTGTGTTCTGTGGATCAATAGCCCTGCTAGCATGAAAATATGCAGTGTTTAAAGAAACAGATTCTTCACAAAAATAAAGGGGAGCATGTTAAGGATAACCAAGTAGACTTAAGTTTTTCTCTGGTTAATACTTTGTTTAAATGCTGTGTCATGAAAGCAGATTTTGCTTCCAGAACATAATGACTGTGAGTGATGGAGCTGGGGTACAGCAGGAAGAGGGGAGAAGAGCTGCTTAATTTTTCCCTGAGTGTGTGGTGGCAGTGGAGATGCATGTACAGGGCAGTGAAATTCTGTGCATCTAAAATCCATTGTATCATCACTTTGCTTTATCATGGTTTGATTCAGGGAATGCTAATGAAATCCTTCTTCCCTAAGAAATACACCTTTGGTCCTAAGATGGTCATAAAGTTATCAAGTGCTTCACCTGTCACTTAAAATGTTATGGTAGGCTGTCTTTGCTCTGATATTTATACATATATATATATATATATGTATTTAAAAGCAGTAGAATTTGGACTGAATATAGTGATCATTTAATCTGTCTCTTGACTTCCATCCCTGGGAATCTGAAATCCATACTGAGATATTTTTATAGATTTAGTGTCAGTTAAGTGCTTTTTGCCTGAAAATATAATGTGGCTTGTTAAAATTTTATATTAGGACAAATTAATTTTTTATTACATGTCAAACTTTTCAGTTCTTTTCTTTCTGGAAACACTTGAATTTTTATTTTATTTTGTAAATTTTTCTTCTTAAAGGGAAACTTGAAAAGACAACACAGAATTTACCATAGCAAATCTTAATGCCCTAAGGTTCCAATTAATGAGTTTCTGATCTGGCATCTAATATTACACATGAGAATAAGAACAATTCATTTAACAGTGAATTAGGATTTATGAGCAACTTGGACTCTCTTGTTTTACTAGAGTGATCAGGCATGAAGTTGATTCAGGGCAGATCCTGACACAAGTTCCAAAGCCTCAGCAGACTTGGATGCTTCCTTTCTGGAGAGATAATTTTTGTACATGTTTCTAATGGAAACCACCATAGACTACAGAGGATAATTTTCTATATAATTGAGGAAAAATGAAGTAGACTTTGGGTATGGAAAAGGAAACAAGGATTTGGATAATTTTCCCCTCACCTTAGTTTCTAGGAGTCACACTGACCAAGTGAGCCAGTAATGTAATTCCGGTCTGGAAGAACCATTTGCTCCATGTTCCCACGAGGGCCTGAAGGGTTTGTTAGGATGCCTCGCCAAACTTTCCTGGTGGAAATATCTGATAATGGAAATCCAAAGTAGGCTTATTTGACATTTCATTAGACACTTTAGTCCACCTAAACTGGCAAGTCTCATTAACACTTAGGAACTTGTATGTCTACCCATGGAATTAATGAAGAACAAGAATTCCTTCTGTATAATTTTTATTCTAACTAAAGAAAAAGTTGATTTTTTTTCCTGTCACTTTTGAATTTGCTTCACTGAATTAAATTAGATCTAGAGAGCCATTCAGAGCACAGAGGAAAGCCAAAGAGACTTTCAGAAGCATGTATAGAATTTTAATTACAAATTATGCAGGGTTCCTCTATTATTGGCAGTTATCCTTTCCTTAGGGTTTTTTCTAACTAAGAAGAAATATAGAAGTGTGCTGTCCAGCTGAATGTTAAAGGTTTTTTCAGACCCTTGGATGAAATGAGGACAAACACAACATGGTGCTTGTCCTAAACATCTGGCTCTTGAATAGCTGTAAGGGAAGTTCTGCATTGCATGCCCCTAGGAGAAAACCCTTGCCCTTGACTTAAGGTAGTGGACCATTTCACAGGGCTGGGAAAGCAGCCCCCCAGGGCAGCCTCCGCTGTCACAGTCTGTGGCAGTGTACACTGTACTAATCTGTTACAAGTGTGGTAGTTCCAGACTAGGAAATCTGTATCTGTGCTGGCTTTGGTTCAGTGCTTTTTTTTTCCCCCTCAGCAAGAATGAAAATATCCCTCAATTAAGACTGTTTCCAGCACCAACCCAAACCAGACCCCCATAGCAATTACACTGATATGAAGAAAATTAAGCATTATCCCCTTTTTTTTTTGGGGGGGTGGTTGGGATGGTCTGTCAAAGAAGGATTTAAGGCAGTAGTTTCCTCTATCAGGGTGGGGTGGCAAGTTATGAATCCTTAATTTCTACTCAACCCAAGTCAGATTTGATCTGCATTTTCTCCCAGCCCATGTGCATGACTCAGAGGGAAAGTCATAGTGTATTCCCAATTGGAGATTCTGCAGTGCTCTCTTGGAGGAACATGCTTTCCCCACTGCATGTCACAGGGACACTGACCACATTCGGTGGGAACAGCAGGAAGGCAGCAGGGCCTTCAATAATCCCCAAGTGAATCTGTCCAGATGAAACTTTCCTTAATGATCCCATGAATGTCTGATGGCCCCTAATGAAAGTGCTCTGATGCTCTGAGGAGCTGTTTCCAGCCCTGTGGGTGTAAGTTTGGTGCACCCATATTGCAGAGATGTTCTGCAGCGTGAGACCTGGGCACATAAGTTCTTTATTGGGCTGCCAATAAGACAGACGTTTGCACACCAGCATAGATGGCATATCACCAGTAAAAATCCCTTTCTCTTTATAAAGATTACAAGGCTTATTATCCTCCTCTCCCAGCTTGCATATAGGGCCCATCAACTTCCCTGTTAATGAGGACTGCATAGACAGATCGCGGGGAGAATCAGAAAACCTTTTAAGTTTTCACTCAGCCTGTGTTTATGATGTTAGTAAATTCTGCAGCTGGAGTTGAAGACAAGACAGATTAGCCATTTAAAACCAATTTTCCAACCCCATTTGTATTTAAATAATCTTGTTACAAAGGGACTCTGTGGTTCAGCGCAAACTAGACTTATAATTATATTTTCAATATGGATAAATCAGCTATGTGTGGACACACTAGATATTGATTGGGAGACATAAAACATAAATCTTATTGCTTGTAACAAGTAAATGATTTTTCAGTCTTTTTAAGTGTTGAATAATTCAGAATTTGCTTTACCTGCATACACATCATAGCTTGAGTCAGTCCAAATAGTGTATTTTACTGGGAAAAAAGTGTGGGTTGTGATACAATGCTATTTCATTTTAGATAGCAATTTTTATGCTATCTATATTGAAAAATACTTTACAAAGCTGAGAAACCCAATTATGTATGAAGGCACAAAGGAAGGGATGAAACAGGTATAGATGTATGCAATAGAAGGAGAAAAGAGATGTTCTTTATACAAAGTTCTGAAAGGAGAAGGGGAAGTTGTGGAATTGGAGATAAAGGGAGACTGCTCTGACAGTGGCAGAGAAAGCTTTTATGTTAGAACAATGAATCTGTGCAGAAAGGGAATGAAGAGGGAAAATGGCATAGATAGCAAGGAGATAGTTCACACTCTCTGCAGTCCTGTGCACATATAGTGCAGATTGAGCAGGAGTGTGCTGGCTAGTAATGGTCAGCTGTTATCAGCTGACTTGGTTGGTGGATGTTCTGATAAATCTGCTGTCCACTGCACATGGAAGGCAGAAGGTGGCTCTGGGTGGGAGAAGGGCTATGAGCCTTAACCTCAGAGCTACATCACAAGACCTGAAGTGCTTCTCTAGTGTTGGACCATGGCACCTCGGTCATGCAGGGAATAAATGCAGTGCCCCAGCGGTGTCGTGCTTCTCGCAGGTGCAAGGATGCTGTGTGAGGGCTGGAGAGTTGGCAGGAGGCTGAGGATGCCTTAGGAATATCTAATTTCCAGGGGAGCAGGAAAAGTGTTTAATAGAGGTGATAAAGATCCCTTGCATTCCCTTTCATCAGGAAACTTCTTACTTGCACGTGTGAGCTTTTGCTGAACCAGAGGCTTTTCTAATGAAATCTAGAGGAGGGTCACCCGTAATTGGCTTATAAATCTACAGGGGTGCTGTAAACTTTCCTATTCCACCCTGGCTGGATAATGACTCTGGAACTGTTTTGGTGAGTTAATTATTGTGAACATAGTTAGAATATTAATCTTCTTGTCAGATTTATAATTGTGCTAATTTATTCTAAAACGTCTTTTAGCTCCTGGTCCTAACACCCTCCAAGCAAGACCAGTGCAAATTTCCTCATGTAGGAATGAGAAGTCCCACATTGTTTGCTTGGGTTAGAGAATGAGTCTCTGCTTGCCTTGTTATAATGCTTCCTGCTATACTAGTATTAAGATATATTTAAACTCCTTTATGCACAGTAATTATTGCCAGTCAAATAGGTGCTAAGCAGTAAGAATCTATGGATTATTTCCTTTTCTATCACCTTTGCTCTAAGAAAAGAAAAAGAAGAAACAAAAAGCCAATTGCTACTTTCAAGTAGGAATGAAGAAAGTAATTCAGGCTTGCTGCAGGGAAGCAAGGTTTTCCTGAAGTTTTCATTACTATGGTATTACAGATTTTGAAGAGGCAACCATTATCCTTTTGTTGTAATTAGGACTGTTCAGATTTAAGACTGCCTGATTGTGAGATGCTGTTTGGATGTTACTGATTTGCTTCTAATTCTGGTTTTGCTTACTGAGCTGGCTGCAAACGTGGCCTACTGAGTACATTCTCAGGAAATCTGTCTTTCTTGGTATTGCCAGGGCGATTCTTCTGTTGGGAGGATAATTCAAAGTGTCAGTATATCTTTATTTGTTAAGTGCACTCTGTATGGATTTATGTCTGAATGAATTAGATATACTTAGATTTCAAATAACCCTTTACTGTTGAGATACTTGAGTTAGCCTTAAGCTAACTAAATTTTGTATGAATTTCGAGACCTTACAATCTGCTTTTATTGTTGGTTAACTGTAAAGTGATATTAAGGTGGAGTCTAGAGAATTTCATGCTGATATTAACATGCTATCCATCAGCAATTCTCAGTAATTTTCAGTAATTCTTCAGTAATTCTCTGTGCTTGGCGTTTGGCAGCAATTCACTCTGATCCAGAAAAAATGGTAAGAAACATGGTTATTGACAGTTTGTGCTGTTGTTACTGACTTCCCAGTCTTATGCCTTTGCAAATTGCCCAAAATGAAAATTTTCTGTGACCACACAGGAAGGCTGAGAAATGTTCTCTAATTTCTCATTCCTACATTCCAGATCTTCTCTGTTATCTTGTCTCTCCACTGCTTTGTGCTAGCAACTATAGGGTATGGCTCCACAGGGTTGGCCCTAATGAACCAGAGTGGGAAGAGTGGTTGCCATGGGTCTGGTTTGTGATGTCAGGTCCCAAAACATTAAGTGTCTTCCAACTATCTGCAGCCTTGTTTGTCTGCCACAAAGCTGTTGTTTTCCCCTCCAGATAGAGGGGAAAAATTTGTTTGTGGCATGCCAGGATGGTTAATGTTGAAAACGAGACATTTCCTCTTAGATGGTGGAGTTTAGCCAGCAACTCTATTATATGAGTAGACCAAGTTTCATTATTTTTGTTTGCAAATTATGTTTCATGGTATGTGAAGGCTTAAATCAGTGCCTTTATAAATTCTGAATAAATATGGAACAAATAGTTCTGTAATACATATGCCTACAGAGCTCAGTGAGTTTCTTTGCTGTTGTTTGGTACATTTTTGGATCAACTGAGTGGCTCTAGCTATCTGAAAAAAACCAATTCTTTTGTGGGAAACCAACTAGCAAGAGTACTCTTACTGTACTGTTATGTACTGTAAAATAAAACAAATTTCTTGTTGCTAAAGTGTGTCACTTCTCTTGATTCACTGTTAGATTAGATTAATCCAAATAAATAAACTGGTTTGAGTTGCAGTGTTCAGGTCTTCAGTAGCTGTTACAAGATTGTACTGATTTTGCTCTGAGCCCTTTCTAAATGTTGGATTAGTCCTATAGTGAGAAGCTCATGAGCAGGGAAATAGAAACCTGTTGCTTGTGGCTAGTGAAAATGGTACACGAGAAAGAGAGGCAAGCAATGAACAAACCATTGCAAATCCCTCCAGGGCTGGCAGAGAGGTGTGATCTTAATGTAGACCACAGGTTTATTGATGAGACATACTTGCAAACTGATTGGAAAGAGGAGAAAGGAGAGAAATGGAGATGAGGGGAGAGAGAGGCAGATGGAGAGGTAGAAAGCTGTGGTCAGTGACCAGAACTTTGGTATCTAAGATGGAAGTAAAGAACAGTTTCATTACATCTTCAGTCAGCATCAGCAGAAACCAAGGGTCTTTCATTTCCGCTCATCCTTGTCTTTTTGCCTTGGTCAGGAGATTTTTATTCCACTTTGGGTTAATGTACGCACTGTTCCCTGCTGTTGGACACCTGCCAGCTGCAGAGATGCCCCTACGAGCTGTTCCTGAGCTACTTTCTTGAAAAAGTGTCGTTCTCACAGAAACTTTTTTTAGCCCTAAAATTGGATCTTTGCATAGTGACAATGCAGGAATGGGGAGATGGAAAAACAGATAGATCAGATGATTTATGGGGAATACCCTGATTTATTAAAACTTTAATTTTCTTAGGCTATTTGTCAAAGGTCCCATGTTCTGCAAGTGTCTTTGGTTGTGTGGTTATTCTGATGTATTACTCCTTTATGGTCTGATTGGGAGCCTGTTGCTGTCCCTTGGGCTCTTTCCCCTCAGGGATTCCCAAACTGTAAGGATAATAAAATGTTCTTCCTTGAATGAAAACAGGTGCCAATGCCTTTTTTTGCTTTTTCTTCTCAACTGATGTGTAAGCTAAGGTGACCTTGTTATATATTTAAAAAAAAAGTGTAATCACACAATTAGAATTGTCTGATAAGTAATATTTTCTTGCTTTTATGAAGCTTCTGTAATGATATCATCTTATGATGGAAATATGATCTTTGCAGAATTCCATCCTCCCAAAACTCTAGTCATTTCAGCTAATACGGATTTATTTTTTTTTTTAGGCTAAGGAGGGGACTTTTTACCTTGTATAAAGAACTTTAAAATTATTTGTTTTCATTGTCATTAAGAAATTACTTTTATGAGATGTATTTTTTTTAACTGCCCATGCCTGTACTGGGATATTCCAAGTCTGACAACAGTGTTTCTCTAATGATTAATATAGAAAAAATACAAATAGTTAATATATTTTATTAGATACTTTCCCTGGCTATAAAAGAAAGAACTATTAGTGAAAATAGTGATATTTTAGAAAAATACTTATTATTCTTATTATGAAAGACCTCTTTTAATATGTTGCCCTTCCAGATGTGTAGTGCGTATTTTACATTCTTTCAGTGACTTCTAAATTTTAGTGCATGAGAACTTTCAAAACACTTAGATAATCATTAATCTTGAAGGTTATCATACCAATTGTACTTTTGATTCTCAAGGCTGTTTCTCAGGGAATGGGAAAAAACAGAAGTCCTTGACGGATCTCTTGAGGTACAGATAAGTAAGAACAAAATTTGTCTGTGGAATAACTAAGCCTGTCCATGTTCCTTTGAAATTTAACTTCACTGAAATTTTTCGATGTGTCTGACACTTTTGGGGAGCTGGCTCTGCAGGAGTTAGCTAACATTCGTGAGGTTAGTAATCAAACATGAAAATAAGCTATTAGCAAACCAAAGTATACAGTAAATCCTGACACAGCAGTACTTGAAGAATTTTTGCCCTTCAGGGAATAAATATACTGAGTTGAGGGTACAAATGCAATTCTGGAAACATGATGAAAGGTTCCATATATAGACACCTTTACAGCTTGAAGGAGAGATGGGATTTGACTCAAATAAAAACTAGTCAATTGTTGTGCTTGGAGAAACTAAATGTGAGTCACATTTTTATTTTAAATGTGCAGACTCCCATATGAGTGATAAGAATGGACAAATCTTCTCAGGAAAAGATTCTAGCTGTCTTGAGATGAAGTTTGCTAAACTTTGTGGAGAACTTGTATGGAAAGACTTTGCCTTGGAGTATTTCAAGCTTAGGTTCAGCTTGCAAAAATAATGTTTTCATTTACAGTAACTTTCATTTGGAAATTAGAATTTTAGAACCATTTTAAAATCCATGTCATGGTTGCCTCGGGGGAGTCTTTGTCTTGTTAGAAAGTCAAGAAAGCATCCAAACTTGTCCTAATTAATTTAGGAAAGCTGATCCAAAAGAATTTTACACCTTTTGCTTGGGAACCATTTTAAAGACTAAAGCAATTCTGGCAGTGACTAGCAATCGTCATTCTTCTTCCATGAATCCCCATGGACCCAAGAGGTGCAGGTCCTTTTGGCACTGGCATGATAGCCAATTTTGGCTGATGTTTTCAAATCTTTTCTCTGGGTGCTTTGGGGGAAAACTGAGATCCTTGAGATCACAGGGCAAGAGTTTACTTGTTATATCAAAAGAAAACTGTGCAGTCTGTATTCTGGATCTAGATTTTGTATTTATATTATACAGTTTGCTGACACAGGGGGCTTTCCAAACATCTAAAGCCTGTTTTACATCCTCTCTGTCAGACCTGAACCTTTGTTTTCTGCTGGGCACAAATGCTCATGCTGCACTACAGAGCTGGTCCACAGTTACTCATTTCTCCTTGCTGAGTCCTTCAGACCAAGAGTGTTTGTATGCCAGTCAGAATATGTGTGTGCCTGGTGGAAAAATCTTAATGTTAGCAGTATACATTAATGGTAATACTTGCAAATTCCATATGCTCAGCAGATGCTTTCTCATTTAGGCTTCAGTTAAAAAAAGTTAAATAGGATAAGGAAAGGAAAAATACTGAAAACATGTCTCCTGAGAAGCCTTCTGTGATCTGTTACTCAGTAAATTAATAGAGAGAGATTTTAGTCAGGAGAGCAGATACCAAGAATCATCTTCTTGAAGGGTACCTTACAAATACTGTCTTGCATCACACAGTACTTCAGGGAAAAGGCTTTGTCTGCAAGGAAGAGAACACACGTCAGTATTGTTCCCATAAAGCAGTCTCTGGAGAAAAACTGTTCTTTAGAGATTTAGGAAAGATTTCCACATCATGGCTTCTACATTGTTTTGCAATGGAATCATTGTTCAAGCATCTGTCACTTTGTTCATTATGTGTCTTTACAATGGGTAGTTTTCCTTGCTTTTAATTTGTGTTCCAGATGTATGTATTCAGGCTTTTATGTGCATCCAATATGTGATCCTTCATAAGCACTCTCTAATATCTTCACACTTTCTAACTTACGCTTATTTCTTGTTACAAATTCACAAGCACACTACCAAACCCATAAATGATTTATGCTGGAGAAGGTTTGAGATTAGTGCACTGATATGTGCAGCCTTTTCTTGGCTTTGTTTCCTCTGAAAGGGAGATCAAAACTCCTGTTTTAGTGTTGAGAATAGTTTTGTAATGTCTAAAATGGAGTTAGATCCCGGAGTTAGAACCCAAGTTTCTTATTACATCAACACAGAGAGCTGAAATGTGCAGCTAACTTTTGTAGGGAGCACTTAGTATTAAGAAATTACACCCAAAAAACCATAACAAAGTTCAGTCAGCCAAAGCCAGGGCTATCCCTATAGAAGGATTTCAAAGATTTCAAGTAGTTATGATTTGCGCCACAGTTATGTAGTTTATGATTGACACATTTACAGGTAGCAACTCCTTGTTGGCTGCAAATCTCAGATTTGGGTGCTATAAAAAGGAGAAAACATTCTGATTTGCTCTGCTATCCTACTGTCTTCAGAACCTGTAGGACTAATGAAAATATGCACACAGGGAAAGACAGCCACCCTTTAAGAAACTGACTCTTTGAAAGCTCATGGCCATGGAGGTCATGTCTAGTAGCTTCCAGATGTGTTGGCTAAATTTCCTCATAGGAGAAGGGGAGTTTTGAGTACTGCAGGAATGAAAAAGGCATCTTGATGCCTTATCCATTCTGCCATTTCCCCTCTTTTTACTTTTTTCTTCTCTCATTTTTGTTTTTCCCTTAACTTCTCTCTCACTAGACTGAGCCACAATAGACTGCTTTTGTTTTGGTTGCTTCTCCAGCTGGAGCATATATTACAGTGAAGAGGATAGGAGAGATTAACGTAGACAGCCTTTATTTATAGAATTCAGAGGTATGTTTAATTTCTCAGTGGAAATTATCAAGGGGAAAAGGATCTAAAGATAGTTATAGAGATTCTGGATGTTCTTAATACCTCTATTTTAGTGGGACACTACTTGTTACCTCTACTTAAAGCAAATAGTAACTGACTTTGAACAGTGCTTTCTAAAATCTGTGAGGTTATTCAGGTACAAGTAACTACTCATCTGAATGAAGGTTTTAGCCTGTGATCTGGCAAACATATGGGCACTTAACTCATGCATTTACATTTACAGAATGAGCCATGAAGCATAGCAATTTAGAAATGAGGAAATCTGAAATGTTGATTCCACATAACTCTGTAATAAAACTTCCAGTGATGCCAGGATTTCATCCCAAACCTGTAATTAGGTGTTCAACATAAGATATTGTAGAGTCGGGGCTTTGCAATTACGTACTTATTGAACTTGAAAGTTACTTACTTAGTTGTCTTACTTGCTCTGAAGTTTGTTTTTGCTCTTTTTTTTTTTCCCTCTGGAAAACTGTTTCCCAGCCAATTTGTTCATCTTGAGGGGCTTTCTTCTTGCCTACATTTTGTGGATGGCCAGAGTCATTAGAAGCAAATGCATACCTGCAGTCTGATTTTTAAAACTGCAGCAGCAGTAGCACATTTCTGTGAAATAAGGCCTTGATTTCACACTTTTCTTCACCTAACTTTGCTTCTTCTTTTCCCTCTGCCAAGCTGGAGGTCAGCTTTTAGTTCTTAGCCTTAGTAATTGAAGGCTTATAATGGTATCGATGTTTATGGACACTAGTTTATGTCCATGGACATTATTTGGTTATAGCCCTGTAAAATATGTGTGCTATTCCGACCTGAGAAATATGTGCATGTGGCTATGCATACATCATTATAAAGGTTAACAGAAATGGTGATCTGCAAGGAATATTCTTACGGAATTAAAGGCAGGTTTGAAGAGTTATTGGCAAACATACAGAGCAGTTGTGTGTCTATGTGTAAAAATAAATTAAATTCATAGAACAGTGGAGAAGCAAATCTGAGACATGGAGGAAAGGCAGAGTTTCAGGTGGCATTCATCCAGCCATATCTGCAAGAATGCAACGATGATGATTTATAATGACTCTGACGAAAATAATGATGATTTTGCTGCCACGTTTTTACCGTGGTCTTGGGAGAATAAGTAATTATGCAATGATCAGTTGATTCTACATATTCACAAATTTAGCTATTTATCATAATTGGTTTATTCCCTTGGAATTAGTCCAGACTTCTACTTCATGCAGTTGGTTGTAAAAGGGAGGTATAAGGAAGCAAATTTCCTTTAGCAGCATACACCAAATCAAATTTGATCTACACTAACAGAATCCTCATTATTGATTGCAGTAGTTGTTTATTCTTCCAGGTTTAGAAAAAAGCAACAAATAAAAAAAAGTAAATAAAAGTAATCCCTTACTCAGAAGCCATCTATGTCTGCTATTTGGAGATGCTTTCAGTGGGTATCAAAAAATTAACTGATTCAAAACACACCTTCTCTGTACTTTATCCACATTTTATCTGCTGGATGTTCAGTGGTCAAATTAGATTGAATTAGAGGGATTCAGGCTTTATGTTTAGTTTCATGCCTACCAAAGCCTTTCCCTGGTTGTTTCCCTCCTAATATTGTCATTCAAGGAAATAATCTGATTTCATGGCATCCAAAGCCCTTGTTACTTATGAAGCCATTTTATTCTTTACTGCGTTTTGGCAACTCTGTAGCCAGAAAATATGTTGTCCCAAGCCCTCTACTCTCCACAAAAAAAAAGATCATACCAAAACTAAAAATACCATTGACTTTGAGGTGAAAAGAAAGAGGCATGCTAAAGAGTAACTGAAGGATGTCCAGGTACACAGCCAAATTCCTAGATAAATGTTGATGCTGTTTGTATGTGAGTTTACAAAGTAACTAGAATCCTCTTGCTGCCTTCTAGGGACCCTTATGCATTCAGGCACAAAACCTAATACAGCATCAAATGGTCCCACAGGGTTTGCTTGTCTGGGCAGCAGCAGGCAGAGTGATAAACAAAATGTCACAGATGAAGGAGCAGTGCAGGCAGTCTTACATGTCTAGCAGCCATAGACAGTGAGCTGTGGCCTGTCTGTTATCAATTTGTCTTAAATCACGCAATTAGACAGCTTTCTTTATCACCTGCTAATCACTGTCTTCCTGGCCCAATTATACCTGCTAGCTTTCAAGCACATGGTTATATAAATGCGTTTACTCTAATTCAGATTTGGCAAATAGACTGAACTTTTTCCACGTTCTTGATAGCTGGTTACAAGCTGAAATTACAGCATTTATAGTGCTCAAATTACTGTTTCTTCATCTCTGTGCAGTCATATACTTCTTGCTACCTTGGGTCATTCTTCTAGGTCTTGATATGCCTTGGACTTCCCTCGAGGGCAAAAGCACAGCTGATCAACACCAAATGCTTCATTTCCTGAAGTATTCCCATGATATGGTGAGTGGCTGTGGCCAAGGGACACATTTAAGTTCCCCGTGGTTTTCTGATCTTCTGGCCCAGTGAGCCAGAATGAAAATACTCTTCTGTTAATGGCAAACAGTGATGGCTCCATGGTGAGCCTTTCTTCAGGTGAGATGCAGAGCTAAACCCGAGTCCCTCACTTCCAGATGAGCACAGGTGTTTCATTCTCAAGGTGATGTCTATTTCTTGTTGTCTTCTATTCTTTTCCAGCCATTTCCATTTGTAATGACAGCAAGGGCGCTGCTGGAGTTAGAGACCACTGCCTGTTTAGTAGGTCTGCCTTCAGGAGGTACAATATTAGCAGAAGCAGTAACAAAATATCTGACTGGTATCCAGAGAAACAGGGCTGCAGGACACTGGGGAACCTCTGTGTCTAACAGTCAAGAGTCCAGTCTCCTAGGTCAACCAGATGTTTGTTTTCCTGAGAGGTTAAGGATCCTGGCTTTAAATTTCAAAGGCTTAAATTTGCTCAAATCCTTCTGTGAATCTTTAGATGAATCTAGTTTTATGGTTACATAAATTTTTGGGCAGTGGTAGAAGGGAGTCTGTTCCACTGCAAAAGAACTGAAATAATATGGCAGTAGACTCAGGCAGATCAATATCACTCTTCTGTGCAATTTTTAAAAACCAAAGTTGCAGCAGAAAAGCCAGTTATTGCAATGCTACTTAATTCATTTAGCAATAGAGTGCATTGATTGATATTGTCATAAATAACAAGCCACTTCATCTGTGCCCCCTCACTGCCCTATCATATTACACGTACAGGCTAAGATGAAAAAACAGCTGCAGCCCTTCTGAGCCTCAGGCTAACAAGCCTTATTGATTGCACTTGTCGTGAGTAATCTAAAGCTAAAAGATAGCAGCCCATAGGATTTGTATCTAGGCATCATAGGCCAGGTTTGAACACACACCATTTTCTAGGTGGGTAGTGCCTGTGGAAGCTATGCTGATTTTTAGGCAGCTGACATGTTTCACTGGAAACAAGTGCAAGCAGAAGAATCATGTTCTGAACAGTGATTGGCAAAATCAATCCTAATTAGGCTGCAGATATGCAAGGCCACTTCTAGACCTGAGTCTTTTCTTGATCCCTTTTAATTATGTATTCAAAATCAAAATGACACCCTGAGCTATTATCTTGCTTGTTAAACCCACTCAGTCACTTGTTGTCTGAGCAAATGCATCTATGTTTCACTAAGCAGCATAAATGGTTGCCTCTGTCAGTCCCTTCGCTGAGGCAGCTGCAGCTGTGTCCTTCAGCATCTTGGATTCCAGGGATCACTGCAAAACTTTGGAGTAACTGTGCAAGTTGACTTCACTGTGCACTCAATGAAACTTGAATTGTCACTTGTTCTTTTCCTCTGTGGAGGCTTCAGAGATACCTTCTATACAGGTGTTAAATCCAAGCATTTTACAAGTATCTATAAGGGAGCAAAAGGTGTTTATTTTGTTTGCTTGGTATTTTATCTCACATACTCATTGCCTTGCACTTCCCAGAAAAAGGAAGAGAAGAACATGTTAGGTGTGGTTGCTTAGTGGCTTGAATTTACTAATTAGCAGGGCTGACAGTCAGGGGCAAGAGAGGAGCAAAGGCTGCTTAATCAGTGTGCATTAGGGGGCTAGTTCAGTATTGTAGACATGATCTTTTCTTTAAAAATCTGCTGCAGACACAGATTTCTTGGGCCACTGTGACATGCTGAGGTGTGAGATGGTCAGTGACACTGGGCAAAACACCTGAGCTAGCAGAAAATTCCCTCAACTTGCATATGGGTGAAATAGCAGGTAGAACAGGAAGGCAATAATAAATGTATTAAAACCATATTTATAAAATATTGATTTTTTTTTGAGAGTGATGAGCAGAATATTTTGAGGCAAGGTGTACTGTACTCCTGTGGTTGCTCATTCAGTAAAAAGCTAAACTATCTATGACAAAGAAAGCCAGAAAATTTTCAAGTGTTAAAGTAGGTGCTGTTGTGGGGCACAGTGAAGGTTATGCCAGTGAAGGTGTTTGCTTTACACGGAGATCAGCAGATTTCAGTGTTTGTTTAGATCAATGAGTCATCTTCCCTGCTTACAGAGACTGGTAGAGTCCCTTCTATAGAACCCCTCCATCTTTCATTTTACCTTTCTTTTCTAATTCTTTTTCTTGTGTAGTTTTGCTGCTTATATTATTTAGTCCTTCTACCAGCTTTGCTGGATGTAATTTCCTTGCATACTATTTGTTTTAGTGTTTTTATTAACTTTTACAGCACAAGTTTTGTTGCACTTAACTACTAAACATTAACGTGGCTCATACAAAAAATATAGTTCACTGTTTACTCTGAGAAGTAGCAAAGGGAATACCTTGTTACCATTCCTGTAAGAAATGCCATGAACTCCAGATTTCAGGAATAAAAAACAAGGAAAAAAAAGTCTTGGTTTCATAAAGCTTAATTCTTTTAAAGTCATTGTATACTAATTTTGCTAGAGAATATAATCACATAACTAGAGAGAATTTTTTTTCACTTTCCTTTGACTTTAGGATATAACTGAAAATTTTGGTCTACTACTAAAATGAAAGCTGTAAGTAGGGCTTTTATTTGTGTCTGTTATGACCTTGGACCTGTGCTCCCAACGGTCATTTCAGGGTTCATTAGTCCTTGTGTGCTGCAATTTTCTGGTAATGTTGGAGGCAGTTCTGGACCTGCTACCCAGTGGGCAAAACTTCAGAGGCCTCTTTGGAAATACTGAATAAAGCCATTCATGTTCTAATGTGCCACGGGTTAGTCAGAATTTGCTTTCTTCAGCTTGGGGTCTAGTTGTTCCAATATCAGTTGGGATACCTGGTGACTTTGTCACCAGTGCTGTCCAATTTTTTAAGCTGTTCTCATCATGGAAACCATTTGTTCTGGTGAGTGAGACATCCCCTGGATTCCCTTTAGCAAGGTCCTACCAAGTGTTCTCTCTGAGCAACACCTCCAGTGCAGGGATCTCAGTAGCAGCTGCAGAGGGAGCTGCAGGTGGAGCTTTGGGGGCAGGAGCCAACGACCCCCAGACTTTCCTGCCTTAGACTGTGAGGCCATAAATGCCCAGAGGTTCCTTTGTTCAGAGTCTGTCCTCGGAGACACCAGCTTAAGCTGTTATTTTGTTATTTGTTGCATCAAGATCAAATTATTTCACGAGGTGTTAGGGAAACCTGATCTGACTGTGAGTGTTGGGTGTGCTGCTGCGAACGCACCACGGTCCCAGCTCAGGCGGTGAGACTGTGACTGCCAGAGAGGCTCCTGGGCTCCTGGGCAGGGAAGGTCATTCCTTAACATCCTGGCCAAAGAGGCAGGGCTTGCAGGAAGGAGGGAGTCGCACACTGGACAGTGCAGTGTTGGCTGGTGAGGATACCTGGCCCCAAAGGATCCTATTGTGTGTGTGGGTACTGACAAAAACTTTAAGTTTGTTGTATTAAGTTTTACTATATTTAATTATTTGAACTGAGAAAAAAGCTTTATTTAACTTTTTGATAGATAATATAGATAAATATAGTTGCAAACATTGTAGATAATGCTATCTTTTTTTTTTAATTGAAAATTAAGGGGAGAAGCAAAAGATATGTTGGGCAGACAAAATATTAGGGCTGCCCAGTTGAGAGGCTGTGAAGTTATGTGGTACCACTTAAATTCATTACTGTATTGATGAATATACTTTATCAATTTTCAACATGTAGTCCTGCAGTGCTATTAATAATTTATGAATCCAGAATTACTAATACTTATTTATTACTCACTTTAGAAAATGAGTGTGACAAGGTTTACCAGTAGTATAAAAATCTCTCTGTCTTTTTTTTATTTTTGAGGCTTTATATATACTTTTTTTTTTTGGTTGGTTGGTTGGGTTTTTCTATTCTTTTTGGCCAAAGTCATGACCTTCAACTTTCCTGCAACACTGCTGGCTAATCACCAAGTTTCAAATTAATATTCTTCTGTGTAAGTGATCACTGCAGCATGACTTCACAAAGTTTGCTTGAATTTTAGCCTGGATTCATATAAGTCTAGATTTATAATGTATTTTTGCCAGGTGTCCAAGAAAGACGTTTCCTCTTTCTGAGGCTATCAGATACCCTCAAAATTCATATTCACATTAGCTGTAATTTTTTTCTTAGTTTTCATGATCCAGGTGGCCTGGAAGCATTAAGAGATATGTACTCACGCTCATGATCAGGGCTGGATCTGACCTTTTAATATCCATGACAAAAGAGAGGGTAAATAAATCCCTTCAGAAAGAACTTGACATTAATTCCACCTTATCTGCCCAAACCTGTCAAAGGTTACTACTCATCTGGGCTATTAAAATGCTAGTGTTTGCAGACTTGGAGAAAATTGCTGTCTTTCGGCAGAACAAGAGCCAGCAAGCCAGAAAAACAGTCAGAAAGTACAATTTTTTTCACTCTGCATTAGAAACTTGTTTTTAAGATTTTTCCTGTCAGCTTTCTCCAGATAACATTTATGAAAGTCATGTTTTGCAGTGATAACTTGATGGTGCACCAAATCTTCAGGATAATTAGCTACTCTATCTTTGATGTGCACTTTACACAGTGTATCATTACTTTTCAAAAGTGTTGTGGTGAATTTTCAGGAATACTGGCTTTCCCTCCAATTATTTGCAATAATACAAATTCTTTTATTTTAAACTGATGTGTAAGAATTATTACTGTAAAACTCTACACTGTTACTATTGCTACCCAGTAACAAAGGAACAGGAACCCAACTTGAAGAAACTGGAGCACAAACAGAAAAAAGACTTACGTGAAGACTTACAGAAGAAAGCTGAAGTCAAATACAGAAACGCGATTCAATGTTTATTTGTAGAATAATTTACTCTTGGGTAGCATTCCTTGTCTCATCACAGTGTGGCTGGATGGATGCACAAAGCCTAATCCTCTTTTCTCTTGGCTTTTCATTAAGGGAATGGAGGGAAACTGTTCTTAAAAATAAGGCCTTCATGATGAAAGAAACTGATGTATTTGATTTTTCTTTAAGAGCAATGTGGACTAAGAAATTTCCCAGGGTTTTCCAGCTACCCTAAATGCAAGACTTTGGAGAGACTGTAAAGCACATTTACCTATGCACCCTGACCTTTCCCAGCACAAATATCAGCATGAGCCACACCATCTTCCTCCCTGACACCTTTCATAGTGTGCTTGTTGCTGCTGGAAATCTGGATGCATTGGCCTGGAGGGGCACAGGCACTTCAAAAAGGAGTGGGGACAAATGAAGGGCCAGGGCAGTGGGGCTGCCTCTGAGGCTCATTTGTTCTGCAGTCCAAGCAGAGCATCTGTATTTGCATTTTCAGACTGCAGTGTGGATTTCTATAAAAAGAGTCTATTAGTAGTCGTGACTGATAACTTTAAAGATGCCCTTTCCTTATTGCAGGCTGATGTGCGTGTGGCAAACTATAAAGTCATGCATAACATTTATGATGGTGAAATACACCACTGGCATGCTACAGGATTTTGATTTGCTCCAGGAGCACGCTCTTGTCTCACATCAGCATTTTATGTAAATAGGATGGTTTTGTTTTTCCCACAGACAGTAAAAATAAGAATGTAGTTAATGTCCTCAACAAAATATATTAGAAAAGATTTTCACAAATGTATTTTTTTTTCCCTGAGGGAAAGCAGTTAGAGATGGCAGAACAAGAAGGCATTGCAAGAAACTTGTCCCATAGACACAGAGTTTTCTTCCTCTCGTTACTTTAAGTTAATGCTTAGCAGGACAAACTTTAATGCTGACCTCATATTCCTGAGTTACATGTGTAATTCAAACACATAAAAGTGCTGAGCAAAATCAGTGATATCATTTGATATCATTCTAAGTGCAGCCTGGTGTGTGCCTCCCTTCCCTTCTCATAGTAGCTGCTCCAGAGAAATGAGCAGCTTTGGTGTTTTCTCTCTCCAACAAAACTGACCACTCAGCAGATACTTTCTTTTTTTCCATTATGAGGCAATTGAAGTTTTACATTGCTTGGGATATGAACATAAAATTTTCATCCATATTTAATCAACCTGGAGGAATGTCCTTGACCGGGACTAGGGTGTCTTCTTCAGAGAAGGTATAGACTGGAATTTCCTTGATGGAAGTCACAGTGGGAATGTCTCTGGTGTTGTCACCACACTCCATTAAGAAGTTCCATGGTTTGATTATTATGAGACACTTTCTCTGTTTTCAGCTGCTGTTCTCTCTTTTTCTGTAACTCAGGTTAAAAAGGAAAGTTTATGCCATTGGGAAAAAGGGGCAGGCAACTCAGGAAGACTACAAGGATGTGGTGAGGTCATAGATGGGAGGAAGTTAGAGGGGCCAGATCCCAAATCCCTGGACTGTACTGTTAATTTCGTTATTCACAGTAGGTAACACTCAGCTGTACATATCAAAATCACAAATCTATAAATAATTGCTCATCTACACAACTATATACAAATACTAATAGCAAGGCTACAAAGCCAAGCAGAAAGTTAAGAAGTTAGGAAACAGCAGAACTGATGCCTGAGCAACATTACTCTGGTTAAGCATTTGCATTTTGACCTAGGACTTCAGGGGTCGTATTTATTTGCTTTTTTTCCCCCTGCACGGTGATGCTTAGAAGGGGAAAAATGGCTACAATTTTACTAACTCTCATATTAAGTGTGAGATAATTATAATAAGGGGCTCTTGCAGAACTCATGTAATAACCTTTATCTTTATTGCATAGATGGAAGGAAAGGTCAAGATCTGTTCAACTAGTATCTTTGTGCAGCAGACATAGTGTTAGCTCCATGCTTTATATACATAATATGTCTTCAGAGACTGCAAGGAAAGCAAACAGACCTCATCAATTTCTCTAATGATTCCTCTGAAAGATATTTTTTTTTTTATCTTGGTTTGTATTTTTAGCTCACTTTAACAACACCTCTATTACCAGGCTGTCAGAGACCTCGTACATAGAATTTATGTTGGCTTTCATAAAGAAAAATTAGATGCTATCTCAAGGACAGT
This sequence comes from Anthoscopus minutus, assembly GCA_013399455.1. NCBI lineage: Eukaryota > Metazoa > Chordata > Aves > Passeriformes > Paridae > Anthoscopus > Anthoscopus minutus. The sequence continues at coordinate 62,960 of VWYI01019409.1, forward strand.
CTCTACTTTTAATGTCATTAAAGCTAAATGAGTTATTGTTGATATTCACTGAGGAACAGCAAATAGAATTAGATGGAAAAAAATCTTAGTGATAAGATGATGTGCTGGCTGTAACTGTCCACTGCAGGGAAGAAGTAATTTATAAACATTGCTCTCTTTAATGTATAAGTAACCTGTACTTCATACTTTGTGGTTGATTCTATTAATCCTAGGGGAGGGGTGGAGGCTGTGGAGAAGGGGTGAGGATATTAGTTATAATACTCTGTATTTCTTAAATAGCACTGAGTGTGGGGCTGGGCAGTTCAGCCCCAGGCATCTTCAGCACCTCCAGATTCTGCAGAGGAAAAGGCACCTGGTCTGGGTCCCTTGGCTGTTGGAGAAAAGCAGAGCTCATTAAAAAAGGGAAAGAATTTAAGTGTGTTGCTGAAAGGTGGTGCTCCTCAGCACAACACTGAGTGACACCTCTGTTTTGAGGTCTGTGTGATGTTGCGCAGGATGGGTCAGGCTGGAAGCACAGGGCTCATCTGATCCAACCTCTGCTCAGCCAGCACCATCCCAGAGCACATGGCACTTGTTTGTGTCCAGACAGCTCCTGAGTATATCCGATAGTCCTGAAAATCCTCTATAACAACAATATCCAGTGAGGGGAACTCCACACCCTCTCTGGGCAGCCTTTTCCAGTGCTTGATCACTGCACAACAGAGAAATTCTTCCTCGTTTTCAGGTGGAACTTCATCTGCATCATGTTCTGCCCAGGAAGTTCCACCTGATGGTTTCTCAGGGTACAACTGGTTATGATTGAATGCTTTTCAAGTTTAGTATGAAAAGCTTTCTCTGTAAGGATAAAGAAGCAAAGGTAGGCCAGTGGTATTTCACACACTGCAAGATTCCCACATTTGCATATTTTGCACTTAACACTACAATGTTTGCTTTAAATAGAAAATTGAAAATTGCTTTGTAGAAAAGTGAGGAAACAAGCATAACAGGGTTGAAGATTTCCCTAGTCTTACCCAGCTTGCCCAGGCTCATAGGGAAAAGCAGAGAACTCTGTAGATGATAGAGAATTTTGTAAAAGGGTGTTTTCTATGGTAATCCCAACTATCTATAGATCTGTGGTACCGATGTCATCAGCTTTATTTCTTGTGCAACTGAGAGCTCTTCAGCTGTTAACTCCAAAGCTGGAGTGGAATGAATATGGAGGTCCCACAGCATATTCTATGGGCTCAAAGTGTCTGTGGGAAAAAAAAGAGAGATATTGAATTTCCCGGTAGGAAAGAAAGTGTTACATATGTCATTTTATGTCTGTGGAATAAAGACTGAGAAATTCTTTTAAGAAAGATGAAAAGCAGATGCATTTATATGTAACATCTTAATGCATAACTGTTTTGTTGGGGTATTGCACAGACCTATTGTTAATGAAAAAGAAATGTTAAAAGAACATTATTAAGCTATGAAGTTAGAAACCTGAAGGATAGAAAATGTCATTGCAAACTTAATTAGACCCCCTAATGTGTGTGCAGTGGGACGGGCTTTAATTACCTGATCACAAACTATTTTTTGCACAGCATCATCCATTCCTTTCAGCATAGGAACCGGATAGTCTTTAATTAATGAGCAATTATTCAATATTTTGTTTTCTCCTCAATATACCATCGTAAGTTTTACTCACTGTATGCTCTTCAAACCCAGATCCAGACCCCTAAGTATTAATTTCTTGATAGGAAATTCTTGTGAAGTGTACTTCATAAGAAAACGTATTTTAAAAATATTTGTTATTTTCATAGCATCCAAAAGAAATGATGGGTTATTATGATTTTTTTAGAAAGTTAATTGTGTCACAAGGAAAAATCATAAGTTAATTTGGAATCTTAAAGCACATAAAAATATTTCATGAGCTTATATACATTTAAAAAAAATCAATTTACTTAAGCTTCATATATTACCAGGTGAAAAAAATCAGATACCAGCATTTTAATAAGTTTTTTATCCTCCCTGCCAGCCCTGCCACCCCCGCCCCAGCAAAAGCTAAAAACAAGAGTTTGACCTGTTAAAAGACAAAAACAAGTGAGAGCAAGAGCATGCCTGATGCCAGAGAGAGCTGTTGCCTCCCTTGCTGTATCATTAAGGCACTGAGCTGCTCTCTTTCTGGTAGAAAGCCACATTTAAAATTGCTGCTGTGAATCAGAAAAACCAACCCTGGTTACAGTGAGAGGTAGCTTTTGGAATAAAATACCTCCTCTATTCCCAGGAATGGGTGCTGGGATTCATGGATGCTCTGCATTTAAAAGTCACTGGGTGGTGTGCAGGCACTGGGGCCTGAGCCTTTTGCTGATGAGCGAAGTCGTGCTCGCTCCTTCTTCTTCTTCTTGGCATGTCCATCTGTGTGGTTGTCCTCATACCCTGTCCACAAGGTGGCCTCTCCAAATAAATTAAGGCAAAATAGTATAAGTAGTTGCCTGAGAGGCAGGAGTGACTTGTCACTGAGACCACTCTCTCACTTCCAGACCAATCTCTTGATAAGAGGATTAGTGTTTCTAAGCAAGTGGAGAGAGGTAGGAGCACTAAATGACGCGAGCCAGAGCTTTATCCCTTAAGGCATAGTTCAAAACAAGTTTACAGATTTCTATTTAAATTCCCACATTCCAGGTGTGCATAAGGATCAACAAAGATTTGAGCCTAAAATTTCCAAAATGTGGTTGGAAGCCTTGAAATCAGTTACTCCGCCTTGCTGTCATAGAGTATAGGAACTCTTTCTATAAATCAGCATTTTTTGATTAAATGTAACCAGTATTTTAGAACAACTGTCTTCATGGTCTTTCTAGTTTGTCTCCATAAAGCTGGTATATTATAATTGCTAGTTCCATCTCTGAAGTGCAGGTAGGTTTAAAGTGTATTCTCACAGGCCTTGTGAAGGAAACTTAATTTTTCTGGCTTCCTCTCCTGTTGCTTATTTACTGTGACCCCCCTCTCTGCCCCCCAAGTCATGCAAGGATGAAGATATTAGTGGGAACACCTGCTTTATTGAGGAACTGCATCTAGCACTGGAGATTTCCAGAAACATTCCCCACTGCTGGCTGAAGCCAGGATCCTACAGAAATAATAAATGGCCATATAATGGAGAGGAGGGGAGGAGTTCACGGTAGACCCTACAGAAGTGCATGCTGATGCTTCCCACCTTTTTAATACCTGCTGGGCAGCCTTAATATTTTTGGCAAAGAATGGTGGATGAATGGATGTGTATGTGTTGGTGTGCAAGCATGCTGGTATCTTAAAGAAACCAAGTAAGAGTGGAATAAGCAAACCTGATTGTGTGATTTTTTTGAGTCTTGCATTGCTCAGAACTGGGGTGAGAGGTCCATATCTGCTGCTATTAAATGTCTGCAACAGGCAGGAGCACCTTGTTTTTCTTTGTCTGATCACTGGTGAAAGGCCCTGAAAAACTAGACCCTGTTTTTTTCAGAAAGACCACTGAAGCAAGGTAATAATTTTGAAATATGAAGAGCCACAGTAAAATTGATATTGTTTCTCCTGGTCAGCTCTATGAACTTTGCAATATTTTGGGTTGGATAAAACATTTGAATAATGGGCAAGGTCTAAGAAGAAAGATCCCAAGGGGAATGTAATCCTGGAGGTGCTCTTATCCTCCCTAGGGTGCCTCCTTACAAACATAACTTCTGTTTGCTGGGGAACAGAAAGTTGTGTCTGTGATGAAGAATTTAACATGCAAATTGTTTTTAACCGTGCCTTCAGTCAAAAGCGCACAGAGCAGCTACAAGGAAGAATAATAACAGAATAATTGCACTTAGATCCCCTTGAATGTGGCAATCCAGCTTGTATCAGTAATTTCAACTCTAGCCAGGGAGGCAGCATATTTATTTTGCCAAAGAAGTTACTCCAGGGTTAAGCAAGCATATATCCTTCAAAACCATTGCATTTATTTTATTTAACCTTAAGGAAAAATTGTTGTAGTCTCTCTTTAAAAATATGTAGAGATTCTGCACCTTTTAGGTGATATACTAGACTCTGAGTTTGTTTAATTCTTTTAACTGTTAATGTGACAGGACCCTGGGATCTATCACTGTGTATTCATTTAATTTATAGGTGAGAGACTCCCCCTAAAATGGCCTCCAAAAATATTGCACAACATCCAGGAGGATTCTTAGAGGTCTTCCTTCCTGCCTGCCTGCCTGCCTGCCTTGCCTTCCTTTTCTTCCTTCCTCTTTTCTTTATCAAAATCCATTAATTTCCTTTCACAAGCTGCTTATATTCTAAAAGTTTAATAACTTCACAACACCTCTATCCATTTTTGTCATCCCCTGTTTAGCCACTGCAGTTTCTATATACCTTGAAAACAATTTGTAAATTGAATTATAGAACTTTTCAGTTTTTAGCTCTTCTAAGTGATGTCAAGTTTCTTGACACCTGCAGTTAGTGGTAATAGCTTGCTGGATTCTGGATAATGGTTCTCTAGCAAGAAAGATAGTATGTTTCTACATTGCTATTACTTTATAGGATTTTTACAGAAGTGTAGAACAAGTTCTCAGCTAAGATCAGAGCTTTGTGCTGCCATGCACCAGAAACATCAATCAAGTGAGATGATTTGTCCTGAAGAGAAGCTGTAAGTAGGTGAAAAAGACTGACAAGGTATTATTTACCCCTATTTGACAGATGAGAAGTCAGGACCCAGGGACTGTCTGGATTAAGTGACAAAAAAATAAATGGCTTTTTGAGTCCTGGTGTCCTGTTATTGTTCAGTCCACAGAGTTGGATCTGGAGAATGTTAGAAATTTCTTATGGTTTATGCAGGTAATTTCTGTTGGCATGGGAGTGGGATGGAGAACCAGGGGAAAGATGGGCAAGCAGTGACTGTAGCATCTTGAGACAAGGCCAAGACAGCCACATAAACAGTGAGCTTGGTAAATGCACTTCAGATATCACCACAGAGACTGTGCCCAGCCTGAGAGCAGCTCAGGTACATTAAGCTACAGACTGGTGAGCTTTTTTCCTAGCATTTAACCTGCTAAATAGCTGTAATGGTTAATTCTGAAATACTTCTGTCTGGTTGTATAATGCAACTCTGGCAAATGCCAAAGTTAACAGAATCTATTATAAAATGCTTTTTCTCAGTGCTACTGAAAATCATGCTGGACTTCTTTTCTTAAATAAAAAAGAGAAAATAATGTTATTTGATAGGAGAATAACACAATGCTTTTGTGAGAAAGGCGGGTATTTTTTCAGTTCAATCAACACTGGAGGTTCATGTGCTTTTCCTCACTTTAGTGGGATCACAGGGACTTGAAATTGGCTGGAGATGCAACAGCTAAAGGTGTCACTTTGTGGCATTCATGTGGAAGTACGCTACACAGGAATGCTGAATTAGACCTCCTGCAGTGCAGCCCGGGATGAGCTGGAGCTGAGTGATTGTAGCAGCAGAATGAGAAGCAGTTCAATGGCACAGAAGGGGTATCATTTCTGTGGGTACCTCAGGATGTGTACAGAACAGGCTGGGCTGTTAGTGGAGATCACTTCTGAGAGGAAATATGATTTCCTGACTATCTCTAATAATGGTAAATCTAATTCATATTTTCATATTCATTGCTGAGTATTATGCAAACTTGGCAAGTCGTTAAGGACAAAACATAGAAACTAAGATACGAGAGGACTGAAGCACAAGAAATTGTAAAATCATAGATAGCAGCAAGCAGGAAGTTTGTGGGATAGGTGGAATGAGCACAGTGCTATCTAGGAAATTTTAGTGCCAGTGAAAGAGTTTTAGGTGTTGTTCAGTGTAAGGTGTCATACTACTGCAATAAATTAGATATATTTTCTTGTACACTATTTCAAGGGACAATGGACGGTAAAAGAATTGTGGAAAAACTCATACTGTATGCCTGTATTTCTGCACACTGAAGAATTTAAGCTGTCCCATTTTTTAAAAATGCTTGATGTCCATCCCCTTGCCTTACCTGAGTGCCTTTTAATACAGCTATTCACCACTAAAGGCAGTTTCAGCTGTATTGCTTCTTTTCTAAAAATAGACTGCAGGAACATCTTTGTTATCTGCAGTGTGAATTGTTTTAGTAGGAAGCTGCTTTGCTACAGTGTCATTTCTTAAATTGCATATTACTTTAACAACCACATCTACCCCAAACATAATGATTGTGACTGAAGAAATACAATTCTGAATCACAAAGTGGAATGTGTAAGAGTTTAGATGCAAGTGACACCATTTTTCGTTCTGCATCTATACCCAGGAGTTGTGATTACAGCAACATGCGTTGTCTTCTGTTTGCAGCAATGCCAAGCCAAGACCAGGCTGGATGGAGCTCTGAGTAACGTGGCTCAGTGGAAGGTGTTCCTGGCCATGGCTGTGGGGTTGGAACTGGATAATCTTTATAATGGATAATCCATTCCATCCCAAACCATTCTATCATTCTATGAAGCCAAAATTCAAGAGTAGATTAAAATATGTCGCATTGAAACGAGCACAATTTCAGTGATAAGAGAATGTATTGTTGAGAATCATTTTGGTGACATTCCTTAGTCATGTTCTGTACATATATCAGCAGCTGTAGTTTGGGTTTGTGAGAATTGTTGTTATTCAGATCAGCATAAACCTTGAGAGATGAGCTGGCTTTGTGCAGTCTCACAATGTGTTAACCACTGTTTGTTGCTTGAACAGTGTCCTTCACTCCTTCTCAGCCCATATTGCCGTGCAAATCCAAGACTTTGAAAATGGTTGCAAGAGCCTCCTGTGGCAAACAGGCAGAAAGGCAAGGACTGGCAGAGCCTCTGTGGAGGGCTGGTGGAGGATGTTGAGTTACCATGACAGAGACAAGTCAGTGGTGCAGTAGACACATCAAAAGCTTTGGCAGTGGTTGCTGCAGGCACATCTGAAATGGCTCTTTTAGCCCTAGAAAATTATGCTAGTCAGTCATCAGAGGGAGTCTGATGGGCAGAATTTCAGTGACCCAAACTGGCATTGCATGCAATCAGTAGGGCAGACTTTTACCCCTCAGCAAAGGTTTGTGACTCCTCAGTGTAGGTTAGGTAAGGCTTTCACAGCTAGGAATTGAGGAGCTGTGATGACAGCTATATACCATTTCCCACACATGCCACTCTCCCCCAGAGAAGGGGGAAAAAAAGCTCATATTTCCAAGCTGATATTAATTATGTTCTGATGAGTTCATAGTGGCGCAGTTAGTAATGTGTTTAAGAAACAAGATACAGTCATGTTATTGTTTCCCTATTCCATTTTTTTCTTGTTTTAGTCTATTTCCTGCATTTAATATAAAACAAACAAACACAAGAAAACACAGAAAAACTTGGAAGGCTAAAAATAAAAAAAAAAAATCACAGAACCTTTCCACTTACATAATTCAATTAAGCACATTCTTCCCATGATGCATTGAGAAATACATTATTGCAGACACAAAGCGCTTTGTAGTGTTGTATTATTAACTCCTTCTGGGGCCAGATGATTTTTTCCTGCCAGATTAGAAGGAAGGAGCAATAGGATGGAATGTCAATTAACCTAATTGCTATGGGTCTTTCAACACTAGGGCTTATGTGCATTCCCAGAATGGGGATACAAAAATATGTGCATTTAGGATTTCCAGATCTTTGGAGAGAGTTTAAAATGCCCTGGATATTACCCTAGTGAGAGCTGTATGCTCATCTGCCTGAGCGGTAAAAATAGGCTATTTTTATTTAATTGGGTGGTGGAAAGCTAGAGATTTCTCACATCAGTCTGATGGCAGATTCAAGATTTTACATATGTCAAAACAAAGCCATCTGGATTTGTTTATATTGCAGTTAGTCTTTTGCAGGAGTCCAAGTGGCTATTTGAGAGCCACTTATAGCATCAGCATAACAAATAAACACAGGTCATGTTACAGCCCTTTCCAGTTTCTTGGGTCAACGTGGAGAACCCTTTGCTTACACATCTGCAGGATGAGTGTGTGTTAGCCAGAGCTGCAGAAATGAAGACAGGGTCATCAAAAGTCACATCTAGACATATGAAATCATGTGAATTAAAAGACTGAGTCACAGTTTTAAACATTCTCACTGCCTTGTCTTTTATCTTCAATTCCTTCTGCTCTCAATCCTGTTGCATTATATGGGCATAAATTTTATTTTTGTGTTTACAAATGCAGGATTTATTCAACAGAAGATTGAGTTTTTTAGGGTGTTTAACATAAATAAAACATTTTATTTCTGAGTGAAGAAAACAAACAAAACCAAACATTCCCACTTGAAACAACAGAAATCTGTTTTAATTGATTGAAGGCAGTTAACAAGATTGATTTCTCAGCTCCCCTTCAATCCAGTTAGGAATGGTTCATTGTGCAAGTGATAAATTAAGATGGTTTTTGAAGTGGATCCTTGATTTGAGGTTATGAGTTTGTAACAAGTCATGACAGAGCAAAGCTATGAAATGGTACTGTTCCTCCTTTAAAGAGACCTCCAAGTCAGCTGGCAAAGCCTTTTCTATTTGTCTAGGGGGACAGCAATCTCTCAGTTTTATGACAGTTTGGGATGGGAATGGCTTAATAAAGCTCATTGAAAGAGAAATTAATACATAAATAATATATAATTAATGGTATCACCAGTATAGGTTAGTTTAGTTTGTAACATTTGTTAGCCAATGGGTCCAAAATCTTTCAAGTTTTTTTTCAATTTAATTGTCTTTAATTGTCGGAGGTCACAGGTAGGTTTTCCTGGCCCTATGCCAGTATTTCCTTTGTCTAGAGTTGGGCACAGATCAACTCACACATTATCCTAAGCACCAGGCGTGGAACTTGTTCTATGCAGCACATGAAGGTGCTTGAAGCAGTTTGTATTTGGCGTGATCTGATTGTGCCTTGGGTCATTATGGTGAGGAGGAGCAGAGTTTGTGATTTTTGACCCAATTGTGATGAAAACTTAATGCTTAGGGTGACCTTAGAAATAGACCATGCCTTTTCTATCTACCTTTATGGTACAAAATGAAAGAAAGAAGAGTTCATTTGCTTCAAATGTTCAGTTCTGTTTTCCTTATAGATAATGGGAGCTCTCATGAACATTAGGAGTGTGTCCTGGCCCTCCTGATTTCTGCCAGCTGCTCTCCATTGGGTGGGGGAGGATGGTAGTGTAGCTGTAAGACCTGGAAGCTGGAGTGTTCCCCACTTTGTCCCTCTGTATCTGTTTGGATTTGGAACTGGAAATAGCATTTGGATTGAGAACTTTGGAGAAAGTTGGCAAATCCCCGAGAGCTGCCAAGAGAGGTACTTCCTGGTACTGAGATAAAGCTCTGTGTCCTGGAGACTCAGAGGATAAATAAGTGATTGCCCTTGCTGGGATGCAGCTGAACATGTCTCAGCCATGGTAGAACAGTGGCATGAATTAGATGTATTAAACAAAGGTGCTGCTTTTGTAGCATCAATTTAGTCAAAATGTGAGGCTGATGATGGATGGGTGTTCATGCATCCTCCCCACCCCACACACCCCCTCTCCCTTTCTGCTCTCTCTGTGTTTTGGCTTGTCCCAACGTAACAACATGAGGTGGGTATTGCAGGAAGAGCTGTCTGGGTGCTTGCACAATTAAAGTATTCCAGAGATGAGGGAGCTGAGATGTTCACAATTGACTTTGTGCAGACTTGCTGGCATAAAGGTTTAAAATGCTGGTGGAAACTGGGCCAACTGGGCAAATTGGTTTCCTGAGGTTGCCAGCAGCTTTCTGGTGAATCCCCCTGCCCTCACCCCCAGGAGGGACCTGCAGGGTACATCCCGCCCAAAGGTAAAGATTTTATTTTTAAGAGCTGTCAGAAAATGTTAAAGTAATAATCTTCAGTCCTTTAATTCCAGATGAATTTGAGGCAGAAACATCTGTTTAAAGTAATGAATATATTCTGAGAAGTTAGGATGTCATTAAAATGAGCAGTAACATTAATTATTTTTCAGTAGTGTGGATGTCCATTCAGGTACTGACTCTTCCTAAGTGTGCTAGAGTTTGTAAGGATGGGCAGCTAGGAGGGAGGGGGAGGAAACTGATGGACCAATACCAGATCTGTGTTTGATTTCCAGATAACTTTGCAGTTATGATCCCTGGTTCTGACTAGTTAATTTATGGATACATTTTCTCTTTGAAAAACTACCAGTGTCAGTACTGGGGTTTTTTGTTTAAGGGAAAAGATAATTTTTGGTGACATTTTTCAAAGAGAAACTTTGAAATTAAATTTTACTTTTATTGTTTTTCAGATTTCTCCTGTTCAGTATAGTTATTGGAAAATAAGCCAATGAATAAATAGTTCACAAATAAAATTAGTTGGATATTTGTAGTTTGAGTTTTTTTTCATTTATTCAGTTTCCTATGAAATGTCACCAGTTTCAAATAAGAAATTTCTTTAATATGTTTCACTGGAGGGAAAGGAATAGATGTTTTTCAACTCTTCTGTCAGCATATGCTTTAAGACACTGAATAATTATGAATCTCAATATACCCCTTTATCTAACACCTTATATGTTTTATTAGTTTTGTGGTTTCTGAGGTTTTTTTTTCTTTAGAGGGTTGGTGAAGAGATCAGTACAATTTAGTGATAAATTTGACAATTCATATAGACAGACCTAGAAATCTGACAAGAAAACATGTCTGGAAATCCCTAGTAAAATAAAAGCTGCTGGGTCCACAAGTTTTCTGAAAATTATGTTGGATGTTTACCTTTCATGTTCTAGTAATCATGAATAATAATTCCCCACTCTCCTTCTATGTCTTTTATTTATTTTTTTATAGCTCCGTGTTGTATTCTGCTTCAGACATAATTTTTTTCAGGCTAAAAAATCCCAGTCTATTTAATTTTTCAACATTCTGAAGATATTTTTTATCATTGGCCTACTTTATGCCTGTTTTCTATGGGTTTTTTTCCAATTCAACTATATATTTGTCAAATGGAGAGACAAAAGCATCACAGTTTTCAAGTTGGGGGTCTCATAACTGTTAACATATAAAGTAATTTTATTGCTTTCTGGATGGCTAGTTCTCGTCTTTTTCTTGCAATTCCTAATAACTTCTCTGAGTTTTGGCCATTTTTGAATTCAAAACTGATGTTTGCATCCAGCAGTTTACAAGGCTTCAGGATTCCTGAATGACAGTAGCAGATTTCCACCCTATTTCAGATGGGGTGTGTGGTGAGGATGATTTTATCTGTGTGGTGTGGTGCTTTACATTTTCTGATCCTACTTATTTTCTGTTTTACTGCCTGGTCATTCCATAGCAATCAGATCCTTTTGCAGCTTTCAGTCAGTCTTTATTTTCAGAAGCCAACAACTTTTGTGTTATCATCAAGTTGTGTTAGTTCTTTGTACTCTGTGTTTTCTTTGATATGACATTTAGGAAGCTAGAAATAACATAGATCAGACTAGATCCCCATAAATGTACATTTTATTTTGTCACATATGTGCTTGGTTTGGTTGTTTTTTTTCCTTTCAGTAGTTTTCAAAAAAGTTGATGGAAGTGCAAGTGTGTGTTATCAATTATAGCATCATTATCAATCCATAAACTGATTCCTTTGAAGGCTAATAATAAATTTGTAAAGTCTGTATTTCCTCTTAAAAAACAAGATATCTTTTAGTCATTATATAATGATCTGCTTGTTTGTTTATTCTGATTTTTAAAATAATTTATCCTAATTTATGGATTTATTTGTAAGTGGGTTCCATCGTCTGTCTTAAGGCCTCTTAAAACATGCCCCTGCATTTTCCACCTTCTGTTTTTCTGCTAATGAAGTACATTTCCTTGATAGGATAGCCATCACAGCTAATAGTTGAGCAATTTGATACTGAATTTCTAAACTGGGGAAGAATATTAACTGAACTTAGTGGATTTTCTTTGTTTATTTTATATGCTAATTTGATACTTCAATTTAAAATAATTTTCTCACTCATAACTGAAAAAGAGCCTAGAGTTGGAAATACCCTAAGCTGTATCTTACACTTGGCTCTCTTGGCTCATCATCTCAGTGATGGCCTTGTCTTTTTCAAGGCTGTATTGCAGCATTTTTGTCAGGTTTTTCTTTGTTTTTGTTTTTTTTTTCTTATCACATGTTCAGAGAGGTATTTACTACTGGTTCTTATGCTTATATCAGAAGATATATAAATTTTTAAGTTCTGTGTTATGCTGGAATTCTGTATTTACAGAGCTGATCCAAATTTCCATTTTTATCCTTTAATTGTGACTTCTTCTTTAGAGGAAAGTCTTCCTACTTCAGATAGCTTCTCAGTCTCTGATTTTACCAGATGGTTTTTACTTCTTTCCTTTTAAAGAATTTTTTTTCTGTATCAGTGGTTTTGATTTATTTTAAATCTCCAATATGATGACTTTTAAATACTTATATGGTTCCCAAAATAATTTACACTGTTGCTACTTTTAATTTCTAACAAATCCTCGGTTTTAGAGTTTTTGTTTCTTGAAGTTCATCTCTTCTTTAAAATAATATTTTTAGTTTGTATGTAGTCCTGCATTTGTGTGTTGAATTACAATTTCGTGTGGACAGTGTTGCAGAGAAGCTTCCTGAGCAGCAGTGTTTTCATCCTGAGTGCTGGTTAAGTTGAAAGAACACATTGTGTCTGTGTGTTGGGTACTTTGCCTACCAACTCCAGCAGGTACACGTTTCTATTTTCTAAAATTTGGAGTTTAAGGTGATGGGACAATTACATTCCCTATTCAGAGGTAACAAAGGCTTCTCTCAGTTTGTTCTAGTCTTGGGACTTTTCTTAATGCCTTATCTAACATTGAGTGAAATAACATCACGTGGTCATGTTTCTGATAACCCAGACCTAACACACTAATATGGAAGAATTTCAATCCACAGAGATGTCAGTGTGGTCAATAGTAACTCATTGGCTTCTAACCTTTCTTTTAAATATAGCACCTTTCTTTTTACCAGTGTTTCCCACTGCATCCTTACAAACTTTGTACCTTTACTGCCTCCTCGATGCAGCAGCTTTCCACTCATATGTCTGCTGGGATGTGTTTTCTAACACACAGGGCATAATCCAGGTTAGTTACACTTCCAGGGTTAGCACATGTGCCTTTGACATAACCATAGAGACCTGTATTGACAGGCTTGGCCTAGATTTCTTTAGGCCATGCTTTACTGGTTAAAATGAGTGCATTTTGTCTGTCTCTCCTGTAATCAAGACTATGGACATTAGCACAATTCATTCCTCAGTAAATCACGTGAACACCAGTGTGGGGAGAAATTGGTCTCTTTGAAAATGCTAATCTGACACTCTCCAAGGATACCATGTAATAAATGATCAGGGAGCCTGTGGAATTGCTGCATTTTCCTTTAGTCCTAATGTGTTGATTTAGTGGTGTTTTAAAGAACTGCTGTCAAAGTTGTATGTTCTCCTCATGGGTACTGGTTCAGCACTGGTTCAGGTGTTCATTAGTGCTGTACTGCAGAATCCTGGTGAGTTCAAATGTGCATCAGACTGTAGCATTGATGCAGAAGCACTTGAGGGTATGTCAGTGTCCTTCTTTACTAGAAGTTAAATTTGTATATTTGCACAGTTCTCTTCTGTTTGCCAGAGAACAAGCTCATCTTTGAAGACTGAACTGTGAACATAAATCCTAGCCCAGCTTATTATTCAGGCCTTGCTGTGTACTAAGGGTTTGAAAGGAAATCCTGTAATAGGTTAATTTTCCTCTCAGTGGGTTGCATTGTCTAAAAACACTTGCTTCTTTCTTCCCTTCTTTGTTACTTTTCAAGGTGTAGCTACTCATACTTCTTTCAGGATAAAAAGAAAAATACCTTAAGCACAATGCCTTCATCTTAATATTTGCAAAAAAATGTTAGAGTTCTTATTTTGTGTTCTAAAGACGAGCTCTTTCATGCATCCTATTCATGGATCTTTTCTTTCACCTATGATCAGGAGATAAAAAGAATAAAAGAGCCCTGTGTGCTAGATTTCACACCTCAGGGGAAGAAGAGATTGTTAAGGAGCTATTGATTTCTTCTCTCCTCAACTCCCTCCTCTTTTGCCATACTTGCCCCCCTCCTCAACTCCCACCTCTTTTGCCATACTTAAATAGGAAATATTGATACCATTGGAGAGGCTTCTAAGATTTCTAGTTTTTAAGTGTTTACCTAGCTATGATTTAAAGAAAAACTGTATGGATGTGAAAGGGCAACTTACAAAAAGCAGCGTCACATACCTTGCTGTTAGAGAGCATCAAGAAACAGGTTCTCTAGGATGATCCTCCTTGAGGAAAGGGCAAATGAAATTTTTATTGAAGGTCCTAGGGATAGTCTAGTGTGATGCATCCCAGTTTGCACATTTGTAAAAACATCTATTGCAGAGAAACTCCTCTTGTTGAAAGAAACTATTTCCACCCTCCATCCCTTCATCCACATGGGGGTAATGCTCATTTCAAAAATTTTTCTTTTACAAACACTGAAATTTCAAACTCTCTGAGAAGTTCCCAAAATCTTCTAGTTTCTGAAATAAAAGTAGTAGAGCTGTTTTTATTGATGGTCTGATGCGATCTTGGACCTGCCAAGTGTGTCACGGCTCTGTATGTCCTACCATAACAGCAGGAACAGGTGTTATTTGTATGCAGCAAAAATTACACTTCAGAGTCAGAATTTCAGGCCTCCCCCTTGGACCGCTAACAGAAAGTTAACCTTTTTTCCTTTTTTTTTTTTTTTTTTGGGCTGTAGTTTAGAGAATGTTGTGATCTTTGGAGCCTACTGCTGAGGATTGTTTGGTGTGGTTGGTGTAATGAAATGTGTGGTTGAAACTTAATGGGCAGATACACATTTGGTCTTCATTGCACATTTGCCTTCCAAGATGCTGCAAAAGCTCATCTTACTCCATTGCAGGAGGAAGAGATGTGGTTTCTTTAAATTGCTTTAGTGTCCTCAAGATTAATTTAATGTGGTTCAGTGATGGACCTCAATGTGAAAGTGCAATGAGACAACACTCAAATGTAGGATGCTGCAAGCATTACAGTAACGCTTTTGTAGGAGGAAAGTATGTCAATTAAACTTAGCCTTCCTGTGGTAGAGACAAGTCTATGTACCTCACTAGGCCAAGATTATGGCCAATGTATGTGAGCAGAGTTTCACTGCCCTGAGAGGTGGGACTATGGCTTCACTGCCACCCACCTGGAAGAGCAGTAATGGGATAATAGTCTGAGGGCTGTACCAGGCTGGGAATTTTCCTGGTGATGCCCTTAACCCAGGGCCCAGGGAGGGCACAGACTTCCATATGAGGAGGATCTGTTCAGTGTATTGAACCCTCTGGCCCCCAAGGATGGGAGTTGCCTGCTACTATAACCCATGTTTTCTTCCTTTGGAAGGTGCTATGGGGTAGGGAGGAGGAGGGTATAACAAAAAATGTCTGGGTAGGCACCTGCATTTCAGTGCTTTATAGAACACTGGAGAAAATCAAATCTACCTGCTTTTCTTGGTTCACAGGATACTGCTTTACTGATCCAAATGCAAACACTATCAAACTTTGTAACAGCGAAATAATGTAAGATAATGAAGCACAGTATTCATCTGAGGTCACTGTTGCGTGGAATAACTAACACCTCTCTGGTGTCATCTTCACTGGATCTGTCTGGCAAATTGCAACCAGATTGATGCTGAGCACTTGGTATTTAAATGTACTTTGATGAAGCTAAACACAGGGAAGGTTCCCAGAGTTCCCCAACACTGCCAGATACAAACACATTCACTGCATTGTTAATCCCACTAATTTAATGTAAAGCATGAAGGTCTCAATGAGATTTATGCACAACAGCTGAAATCTATGATTTGTGTTGGCGGCAGAAGAGCAGTTTCAGTCTGTTGGCTAAGGTTAATCTAGTCAAGGTACTAGGGAAATATTTATCCTTGTTGTGATTTAGTTTAAAATACTATCTTTATGTAGGATTGCCTTTAAGATAAAGTGCAGGAGGCTGATCAGAAGCAGGAATTAGCTGCCGACTTTTAGCTTAGACTTGTAATTTACCGGTTTAATTTTGTTCTTTGCTTCTTGCTTCTATTATTATTTATTTATGTAGTAGTGGCGATATTAACAGCGATAAGAGCTTCACCTCCAGGTGCTCCAAAGACAAAACTGATTCTAAAATCTAAAGATAAGGATCCATTCTCCATCAATGAAATGCAATTTTGTGCAATACAACTTCACATATGTATGCAAAGGGTGTCTCAGCACGGTAAGGAAATTGCACTTGGTTCATTGCTGGGAAGAAGAAGGGCAACCTGCCCAGCTGCAGATTGGATAAGGCACTTGGGCTACATCTATACGAGGAAATGGAAGAAGACAGAGACCATTTTCTCATCCTGAGGTCAAATGATGTAACTCCTGTATTATCCATTTGGTAAATTTACTTTTCTTCAGAAGAGATCACTGTACTGAAGTTGCCTTTTGGGAAAGGTGTCTGGTGGATACAGAATCTCAGACTTTGCCAAGGTACAGTTTGGCAGACTCCGGAAACAGATTGACACTAATTCAAACTGTTTAAAGATCAAACTACCCATTTCAGTATAGAAAGGTGCTGCTGAACAAAACAAGAAAATAAATTAGAATTTTCTAAGGGTCAATCAGAACAGGGAAATAAAATATGCAAACATTTAAAAAGTTCTCCAACATTTTGTTTCATTTTCTTTGTCCTAAACAGGACACTGTCCTTAAGGGACCCAAGAAACTTCATGTTTCTAATGTCACCATCATTACACACATTTTTTATTTTGATACAGACCTATTTAAAAAAGAATATTATATTGATTGTCTCAATGGCTATTCTTTAATTATTTTTTAAATGCTTTTGCTTGCAAAATACTTTGATGATGTAAAAATGATGGGTTTTATTTGAAATGCTGTGATTAGTTCTACCAACTGTCAACAGGAGGATAATAAGCAGCATCCTTAATATATATGTAGTTTACTTTGGGCAGTCATGTATCTGATGTTAATGATGTTGTTAACAGCATTTGTTCCAGTATTTGGAAAGTAACTAACCAGACAGGCAGGTATGAATGCAGTGTAATGGGGTGGATTAGCAGCAAATAACCTTCTCACTTGGACAGATCATTTAGGGAAGTGATGAATTAGCATGGACCCTGACACATTACGGCATCTCCTCTCCCCTGCTTGTACCAAAACTGCCAGTAGCTCAGAGGTGTCTAAATAATGCTCAGGAGCCCAGGTGGACGCTGCATTGCAGGAGCACAGCAGGCAGTCCCTCAATATGTAACAAGTGTAATGCAGTCCCAGTAGGACTCCTGCTTGATCAGGAGTCATTTTAATCCCTGCTGTATAGGGAAGTTTAACTACCTCTTTGTAGACTTTTTTTTTTTTTTTTCCCGTTAGTGAGTAGAGGGATGAGATGGAAAGCTGTCACTTCCTCAGATAATATGTTATGGGAGGATAATTTTGACAGGTGCCTCTTCTATTCTTTCCCCCCCTGCTCCTCCCTAATAGCAGCTCTGACAGTGTGCCAGGGGATATTGTTTCTGTTATTGTCTGACAGTGTGCCAGGGGATATTATTTCTGAGGTTCTTGTCAAGGGTGGTGTTTCACGGAGAAAAATGTAGCTGCTGTTGGGAAAGAAGAAACATAAGCAGAAAGAAGGCTTGTCTTTATGAAGATAGGATAGGGTTTAGACTGGCTTGAGGCACAGTATTCAAGCTGGAAGCTGAAGCATGAGTCTCGAAACAGGCAAATCAGCACAAAAGCTGTTAACCAGAAATAATGTTTACCTTTTGTCATGAAGACTGTGGTGCATTTATAGGAAAGAGACATGAAGTAGAAAGAGATGCTCAGAGGTGACTGATGTGCTAAGTGGACACAACCTGCCCTCTAGCTTTTGGTCCCTAGACCAGGCTGACAGCTGTTTTCTCTTGGGCTCCGGCTGAAACCTGCTTAAATTGGTGGAAAAAATCTCCCATTTGCTCTCCGAAGCAGGCAGGTTCCTCCAAGTAAACTTACTTTGTTTCTATAGATGCTTTGAAAGAATAGTGAAGGAAAATGTAACTTGCTTTTTGAGAAAGAGAGGTGGGAAAACAGAGTACTTAGGTTTGCCATCCATGTACCAAATGTAGCTGTGTGATGTTGAAAACAGAGCTCTAAACTTCTGCTCTTAAAGGAGCTGAGCAGTCTTCCTTGTCATCCTTTCTTTCTCCCCATGGTCTGGCCCCCTCTAACAGCAAAATAATTTTTTTAAGGCCAGATGCTGAAAGAGAACAACTCCCAGGGGCCAGGTCCTGCTGTGAACTCCTGAGCTGGGCAGCTGCCCTGAGCTCACTCTCCAAACGAGGAGGAGCTTTTAGCAGCTCCCAGTCTGGGCACAGGGCGATGGAGATGACAGCAAAACTATTTCACCGTGTTTCTTTGTGACAAGATATTAACAGTTCTGGCTTGATCTGTTAGGCAGGATTTTTTCCTTTACATAAGCAAAGCAACATTTTTCACCACTAGCTTTCACAAGATCCAGAAACAGTAAAATGTGAAAAAACCCCAAACATTTAGACTTTGAAATTATATTTTAGTTTTTATATCTTTTTGTGGTTTAGGGCTGAGCTGAGGTGAAAGGAGAAAATTTCTACAATTGCCTGAACTGATAGTTACTTTTGTTTTGCAGCAGAAACTAAATTTATTTTTTAATTTTCATTGTTGCAGAAATCTGTAGCCACAAACCTGTCCAGGCCTAAGGTGCAACTAGCAAGCACTGATGGGGTATAATTTTTCTGTGAAAAGAAACCATGTAGCATCCCATTAAAATCAGAGGGTGCTGAGTTTCTGTATGGTGTGTTTATGGCAGTATTGTGCCTTTGTCATGGTAGCCCTCAGTCTCTTTCCACACATACACACAGAGACCTAGGACCCCTGACATAATTTTAGTCACTGGCTTCCTCAAAACCTGGATTTAGTACTCACACCCTACAGCCCCACTGAGTTTCATTCCAGGTAACACAGACTTCAGCAGAACTGAAATCCTTTGGAGAAAAAAGCCAGAGTTTGTTTCAGCCTGAAAAATGTGAAAAGCTAGACAATGCTTTCTCCTTCCTCTTTCAGTTTTTCATGTTGTTTCTTCATTGAAAATTCCTGCTTTCCTTAAAGTGCATCTACACTCAAGTACTTGGGAGCCATTCCCCAGGAAGTATGTTCTGTATCACAGCACAAATTCCTAGATCATGATCTTTCTTGTCTGGCTAAGGAGTTTAAAGGGGAGAATGACATTGTTTTACTCATAAGTACTGCAGTTTGGGGATTTATGACAGTCTTAGCTGCTTTCTGTCTCCCTTTGGTTCGTTCACTTAGCTCTGGATAGCTTGAATCAAGTGCCCTCTTGTCCTTTTTCTTCAGGCATTGCAGACAGCCCACTGTGATGTCACAGGTGAGATTTGAAGGTGGAGTGCTCTTTCCGTGCTTCTATTTCTTTTACTGAAGGTTGAAATGTCGTAAATTGCTAACGTCTGTGTCGTGTGCCCTCTGCACATTTATAATCTGATTATTTCTTTCCCCTCAATTCAGCTCTTCAGAGTTACTGTGGCAGAAATGACAGTTTTTAATATGTCTTAAAATGCCTCCTGTGGAAGGTAGTTAGTTAACCTCAGGTCTGCCTGCTCGCTGTACAGGGCTGAGGGCTGTGCCGACGCTGCTGCTTGCATGCTCGTTTGGGACCCATCCTTTTACTCGCCTAACGAAGTGGGAGAGCAAAATGGATTCAGCGGAGCCACTCTGAGAACCACCTTCTGCAAGGCTGTAAATAAGTTACTATTTGGTGTGCAGAGAGTTCTTGCTGAAAAAACGCCCTGCATCTGATCTTATCTTTTGAATTAATTAGGCTTTCATGAGCAGACACTTGCACCCAATTTCCACTTGTCTGTTGGGAGATGGAGACCAGTCTAAGAGTTTGGCAAAGGATGATATAAGGCTCATCAAGTCTCACTGGTATGATCTGGAATAGCTCTGAATTAATGCATGAGGTAAAGAAACAAATATGTGTCTTCAGGGTTATCAAACAACTGTAATATTTCACTGCAGTTGTGTGACATTTTCCTGAACTGCCCTTGAAAAGCTTTTGGGATCCCTGTGAATGGAAGAGTTGTAAAAATAGCTCATTTAGTTGAATCATTGTTTTTCCTGAGGGACTCATCCATGCAAATTCCAGGCAACAACAGCAGTTTTGAGAGACATGCTTCTTTTCAAAATTTTCTCTTTCATTTAAACTGGAATTCCATTTTGTCCTGTTTGACTACAGTCCATGAACTAGGTGAGCTGAGCATTGGGAGGGGCATTGTATATGCTTGTCTCATTGCCATTCTTCCCTACATGCTGACAGCTGCTGCCCAGGAGGCAGCACTGAGCCGGTCGGACCCTGCTCCAAACCACTGCAGCTGCTCTCCCCTCACCTTTTCATGCCAGTGGGACCTGCCTTTGCTGGCTCATAAAAAAAGCCTCATAAAAGATTACTGTGGTGCCATGGTCTGTGTCACAGCAGAGCACCGTGCAGCCAGGCATTGTGAAACAAGCTTGGTCTGAGGGGCAGCCCTGGCCAGCTGTTAACCTTGTGGCTGCTGGCACTGGGGAAAAGCTTTTGCCTTCAAGAAGCTGGTGGCAAAATCTGGCTCTAATGGAGGTCTCTGCCTCATAGAATGCCAGAGGCAGAATTTCCCATGTAAATCATCAGTCTGTTGTGTTTACAGGGTTTGTTAAAGGACACAGATTGAAGCTCTGTGCTCCCTCCCAGAGCAACTGTGTTGCATGGGAAATGCAAGTGCTCTGTTTTCTGCACTTGTCATTTTGTTCTCGGGAATTAATCCTTATCAACAAAAAGTTGTAATAGAGGCCATTTCTCAAGAGGACTTCTGCCATTCTCACCGATAGCTTTACTGTTAATCAATATTTGAACCTCCAGGGGTGTGAAATCTGGTACTGCATCCTTGTTTCATCTACTGAAATGGATGGGTTTTTTTTGTGTCAGCTGTGGATCTCAAGTTTTCAAGTGACTGTCTATGGCAACTGGTATTATTCAATCAATGGTCTACAGCCCACAGGTGGTCCATAAAGCATCAAAAGGTGATCTGTATAGCAGTGGGAGCTGGAAAGGAAAATCAAAACAATCCTGAAGGCCCACACACAGTGATGCCCCGCCGGTAGCAGCGAGCAGGGATGTGCCAGCAGCACACAGAGCCATCTCACAGGCACAGATCAATGGGTACAGCATTGCCTGTGGATGTCCTTTCCTCAAAAGTCATTAGCTCTTTCCTTATGAGAGAGGCTTGAGAAAAAAGTGCTGTAAGGGCTGTATTGGACTTCTGATTAGTTTATTTTTACCAGTGTGGCTCTTTCAGTGTGGGAAGGATGCTTCCATATAATTGCCCATCAGGTTTGGAGTGAATTGATCTGGAGGCTGGATGTGAAAAATTCTGGTTCTTGCTTGAGGTGTTGAGGGAAGAAGATACCTAGCAGAGATGCCAGGGAGTAGGCAGTGAGATCGGCTTGCAATGGGTGTGGTACAGGTGAATCTTTTCCCTGGCAAAACCACAACCTCCTTGATGTTACAGACAGTCCCTAGAGTATGCTGGACACCCTAGATTGTTTCACAGTATTAAGGTGTATTTTTCTTTTGTCTCTTACTTTTCACCTTTACTTTCACTCTAGTCACTGAATTTTTCTTCACAATCGGGAGGACTGGAAACCCTGTGTTACCCCTTTCTTTTTTTTAAATCTTATTAAAGGTGAGACATTTAAATAATCCCAGGATTCCAACAACATGAGCCTTTGGAGCAAGCAGACAGAAAACAACAGTCTCCTTTTTGCATCTTATATATCCATATGTGTCTTACTAAAAATATGAGGACTGCCACCGCTATGATTGTGAGGCTTACTCTCTACTGACAATTTCATTACTGATAAGAATGAGATTTTTCACTTGAAATATAAGGAAAAAAAATCTCTGAAAGTCTCTTCTGGAATTTGAAATCAGCTCCTATGTGGAAAGCAGTATGGGTAAGATTAAGACATATCTAAGTACTGTTTGTTCCACACCTCAAAACATATCTGCTGTATTTGGTTAATTTTGAATAAACATCAGCAAGAATCTCCATTAAAAAAATATAGCTTAATTTGTGAGACATGAGTTAGCTGTCACATAATACTTGTAGAAAATAAGATCTTGTGCATAAAAAAATCAGAAATAGAGATATAGGAAAAACAAAGCTTTGAGGACAACTGGGATAACCACATTTTTTTCCCTTTTCAGCCTGATAGGCTCCTAATGGAAATAATTTTACAGATCTGTAATGGATTAACCCCAACCATTACCTGAGCCCCACACAGATGCTCACTCTTCCCTTGTGGAATGGGGGAGAGCATTGAAAGATTAAACATGAGAAAACTCATGTGTTAAGATAAAGACAGTTTAATGGGTAAAGCAAAAGCCACCCACAATTTTGGAAGCAGAACAGAGTTCATCCTCCACTTCCCATGGGCAGGGAGCTGTTCAGCCATTCCCAGGACATCCAGGCTGCATCACATGTAATGATGACACAGAAATACAAATTCCATCACTCTGAACATCCCCCTGTCCTTCTTCTCCCAGCTTTGTGGGATGGGATATCCCAGTGGTCAGCTGGGGTCAGCTGTCCTGGCTGTGACCCCTCCCATCTTCCCTTGCCCTCCAGTCTCCTCACTGGTGGGATAAGGAGCAGAAGAGTCCTTGACTCTGTGCAAGCACTGCTTGGCAATAACTAAATCACCTCTGTATTATCAATGCTGTTTCCAGTACAAATCCAAAACACAGCCCCATACAAACTACTCTGAAGAAAATTAACTACACTTCAGCCAAAATCAGCACATGATCATATGCTTTGAAGAGTGGTTTTTCAAGGAGGTAACTGGAATTGTGAGAGATTGTTTCAGTAAAGTTATTCTTCTTCAGAGGCAGGCAGTAACCACAATGAAATGCACAGAATGTTTTAAGAAGGGAGATATATGTGGTCTTTTTACATTCATGACTGGGTGGAAAATAAGGCTTATTGTATATAGAAGAGAATTTCCCCAAGTTACAGTTTTTAAGGTGAAATGAAATAAACATGGTATGGTTTCAAAGAATTGTGCCTTAGAAATGTTCCAGAATATTTGTTTAATATAGTTCTAATAAAACAATTGAACGTTTGGTTTAGTAAAACAAGAATACACTGAACTTGAGGTTTTGCATCATCTATAATAACATTTGAAATTGTATTGGAATGCTTGCATTTGAGGGGAAAAAAATGAGTGGAGAGGAGCTCCTAATCTCTTTAACATATCCTTCAACCATCAAAATGAATTGTAGGTCTATTTTAATGGACTTACTCCAATTTTGCTCACAATTGCTTCGTGTAGGTGAAGGGTGCCAATTTTTCTACTGCAGCAGCATTTTAAACTTTTTGTGATGAAATTTTATGCTTACAAAATGCAGGACTTGTTTTACAAATATGGCTCTCCTGTGAGATTATCTTTTTGTGTGTTCTCTGGTTTTCATGTTTTACAAAACTGTTAGCTTCAAATTTCAATCCTGGCTGAATTACTCAAATGTTCTGAGGATTGTAGGAAGCCTGTGATATTCCTGGACCAGTATTACAGATAAGGGTGTAAAGATGAATTGAAAATGCTTCAGGCAGAAATACAGCCTTGATGTTTTTCTGCAGGTTTGTCTTTGAAATCCCTCGGTCATTCTTTATCCATGAGAGAATTTCCTCTTGTTAAGTTATAATTCTGACTAGGGCCATTAATTTTGGCTTGCTGTTGCAGGCAATTAATTAAAGAGGTAAGGAAAAAATTAAATTATCATTACTGTTTGCGTGCTTTAGCTCTCTCAGGTGCAAACACAGTCAAAATGCTGATTCTCCTGTGTACTTACTCAGGCTTTTATCTCTTCCTGTTCCTTGCTTCAGTTTTCTATTGGGCATCTGGAAGTACACTGTCCTGTTCTTCTTCCCAGACTCTGAAGAACTTCAGTGGTTTGTGTCTGTCATGTAGTACTTCCATGAGTGCACCAAAGGCTAAATCGAGCCCCATCCTTCATTGTGCTGATGGGACTCTGACTGTTTTAGGGTTTGATGGAGTATTATAGTGCATGGGAATAGCCTGGGTTGGGAAAAATTGTACAGCGTCTTTAGTATCATCCCCATCTACAACCTGCTTTTTGTAGCTCTGTATATACATCCCCCACTCTGCTGAGGTGCTCTGTGTGCTTCTGTCTCCCTTGTTTCCCTTCATAAGACATGCAGCACTTAGAATAAAACTTGACAATCAATTTAAATAATTTTAAGTAATTTCTGAGACTAAGAATTGTGAAGAGTGGTGACAGTTCACAGCCTTTGTTCAGAGTGCTGCACTCATCTCTTGTTGCCTAATGTCTCACCAAGGCTCTTTGTCCTTCAGGCTTTCACAGGGAACAGCAATGCTGACAGTGTGGTTCACCACAAACTGCTGCACTCCATGAAAGCTCGATTCCTGCGCTTCATCCCTCTGGAGTGGAATGCTGGTGGGCAGATAGGACTGAGAGTTGAGGTCTTCGGCTGCTCTTACAGTAAGTGGCTGCATCTTAACCCACATTTTGTCAAAGAGCTTTTACTTGGTACTGGCTGTGCTGTGTAAAGAGTGCAGTAAAAGTTTAATGAGTTAAAATGTAGCATGAAATACATTGCCATTGTTTATTTTTTTCAGTAGTTGTTCTTGCCTTTTTGCCCAGGGATGTGCTGCCCATATCGCTCAGCTTTTGAAGCCTCCTCTGGGCTGAGCCCACCACAGAACAATTTGCTGCCTCTGGGAGTGTCAGGCAGTCAGATGCTGCAAAACAACCTACCCACAGGAGGTCACAAAACTAATCTTTATAGGGCTATATTTGCCTAAACAGTTTGTTTCTGAGTTTAAGGCAAGTTACTTAGTTGTGAAATGCTGTGGATTTTGCAGCTCTGGTTGTCCTTGAGGCTGATGACTTTATGGGTTCAGAGCGTGGAGAACCTGTCTGCTGATTGTGTAAAGCTGCTTTTACATGACAGCTTTCTTTGGCCACTCTTAAGAAGATATAGTCTGTAGTGTTTTTGGCTTTGGAGCAGCCTGCAAAATATTGCTGGCTTGAGGTGTTTTGGCAACAAATCTTGCTGTAGTGCTGCAGATGTATGACCATGGCAGACTGTGAATGTAAGGGAAAGGACTGATGCTCCTCCATTGCAGAAAAGGAAAGTCCACTCAGGTGCTGGGGCTGGAGCTCTGATCGCTCTGAGTGCCCTGGCCGTGGGCTGAGAGGGAGACACACCCTGGGAGAGACCCAAGATGCAGCCGGAGCAGGCAATGGCTCAATAATTTTTGGTTCTCAGTCAGTCAAGGACGAGGGTGAGGCCTTTTGTTACAAAGTGGCTTTTATTTCTTCCGATGGAACCCACGGGAATAGTAAAAGGAGAAAATGCAGGGCTGCAGCAATTTAAGAATGGGGGAGGTCCAAGGGAGGGTACAAATCTTTAACCAGTTGGGGATAACCTGGGAAGGGGTACAAGCAGGGTTCACAAAAGCATAATCCAATGGGGAAAGCAGGGGAAAGGGAACAGGTCACATGAACTAATAGAAGGTCGAGTTTTAGGGAATTTTCAAAGGGGGTTTCCAGGCAGGGGGTTGGCACAAGGGAAGATTGAGAAGGAATTTACTGGAGTAAGGGACAGGCATCAGGCTAGATTGACAGTGGGGTAGTAGGAGGGTGCAGGCTAGGACTAAATCATTAACCTGGGAAACAACAAAACATACCATTTACAAAAAACCCCTCATTACAACAACTCATGAGGAAATACAAGTCCGATATTTGTTTCTCAGGTAACTTAGTGTTAATTTTTGTGACTTAGGATGCTGCTGGAAATTGGGGAGATTTTGTTGTGGAGAGTTCAGGGAATTAACAGCATTTTACCAATAAATGTGACATGGTGTGGCACAAGTCACCATTGTGTGACACCACTGTACTGGTTCATCTCCCCATTTAGCTTAGGCTCTTATCTGTTCCTCTCAAGCACAGATAATGGACTGTAACAGAATAAGCATGAAAACTATTTGAGTGACAACTTAAATTCATCTAAGCTAAATGAAAGAGAAGTTTTTTTAAACTTTTTGCTTCACATGTTCCCACTGAACAAAGACACAACTCCAGGACTCTCTTGGGGCCTTGTTCCTGCACATGGATCTTAGGACTGCTTCACATGGTTTCACAGGAAGATTCTTATGGTCTCTATGTAGGTCCATCACATCCATTCAGCTTCTTCTAGATGCTGTTTCTCCACCTGTACAGGCGCTGTGGACTGGTCTACAACAGCCTGGTCTGGATGCACAGTCATTAGGGCAAGAGACCTGTTCCAGGTATATTAGTGAACATTTAAACTGAAAGATGAAATTCAAAATTAACTGCCCATGGTGACATAATTGTGAAGCAGCCAGCTAATCTGTTTTCAAGGCTTTGTTCTATTAATGATGCCCAAACATCTGCAGTGATATTTGAACAGTCCAAACAGTTGTGTAACAAATAGAACTTGAACTTTGGGAAAATTAAAACTTTTGTGGCTGATTTTTCTTTTTTTGGTGCTAGTCCATGTGATGTACTACATGAGCACTACTTTCATGTCAGACTGTGGTTGTATTTTCTATGATACAAAGGGTTCAGAGTCACTCACAGGCTGAGTTGCCTTCTGTTATCATCTAAGGCTTCATCTTTGTCCTGCACCCTGCGGTTGCAGGAAACAAAAGTGCTTGTGCAGAATTAAGGTATGAGATTAAAGCGAGACAGAAAAGAAATAAAGGGATTCATAAAACTTTTAAAGAGTGTTGAAATATTCATTCCATTTATATAAATGTGCCATTCACATCTCTCTCTGGCAAATTGCATATGCCAAGCAATACCTGTCTACAAGTTGTGCTTATATAGTTTCACTGACTTGGCTACACACCCAGACACACCAGCACTGTAAAAAAGATGTTTGATCATTCATAAAATGTCATCTTTAGTGGTATACTGGCAGAGTATCTGCTGCAGATCTTGAGCAGGTGTGCAACTACAGAACTGCATTTTGTAATGTTGATAGAAACTCATCCCCTGTGTTCAGTTGTAGCACAAGAAGTATTTATAATCTGGGAAAAAAAAATTAAAAAGTACAAACCTTAAGTTTCTAGAGACAGGCTGTTGAACAAGCCAGGTAGGAAACTGAGATAGTAGAGCAAATATATTGAACATGCATCATCTCCATGCATGTGTCTATATGCATATGAGAGAAGGGATGTGATGCTGAGAGTAGAAACAGCATCAGATGATACAAATCCATCTGTAAGAGCCACCTATGGCTTCCATGCTGCCTTTTTAGGTGTATGTGGCAGACTTGTGGCAGCAGAAGGCTCTGTTATTTTCAGTGATGACTGCTTAGTACGGGGCACATGGAAGGCATCTGGTCTTGTAGGTCACCTGCCTGCCAGGTGACACTCTGCCAGGACAGAGCAACCAAACATACTGAGGGATCCTGCTGTGTGCACTGGATGCCAAATGGGGTAACTTAGCCTGTGATAGCACTGTGCTGCTGAATGGCACTTGCTGTTTTTTATTGCTTCTGCTAGAAATAATTGACTATGAATTTATTCCTCAAGTCTCCCTGTGAAACAAAAGAGCTTTCACTTTTTGTCCTTTTTTTTTTTCTCCTTCCCTTTTTCTTTTTACCCTCTATTTGGCTGCCAGTTGACATGTTGACATTGTTTCTTTGGAAAAATAAAAATATGTTTTTGAATAGAAAAACTGTTTCAGATTGAGTGTACCTAATCCTATCCCATATGGATCGAAATTCCTATGAATAAAGGACTCCAAGGCCATCATATAAGCTGTAATTCACAGACAGCCTGCTAATTGTTTACTTTCTTCAGAAAGTATATATTTAAACGAAAATTGATTGCATTTATTTGAAATTCCTGTAAAGATCTCATCTGGTATCCTCAAAATAGGTACTGAAATAGGAAGGAGATGATGATCTGAGATCATACATTAATGTTTCCTGTTCAGAAAAGGATTGATGATGAGTTCTGTGGAAAGTTCCATGCAGAAATATGTACAAGTCCCTGCTGTCCCTTTGCAGCAGTGGCTCCAGCATTGTATTTGTAACAGATAAGCAGAGCTGCAGCAGAGGACATGCTCAGACAAATGGCAAACCAATTGCTTTTGATGCTGGAGGTGTCAAGGGGTGACAAGTGTATCTTTATACTTGGGAAAAGCCTTGTTAGCTTAGCACAAGAAAAAAGAAAATTGCTGACACAATTGCTTTTATAGGATAAGATTTATAGCTGCATTGAAGATGCTGATCATATTCTATAACTGGTTAACAGCCCAAGGTGCATCAGCAGAATTGGGTGTATGTGCAGTTAACAGGCTGGGATACCACAGGAGAAACAATGATAGGGTGTGAGACAGGGTGTCTTCTGAGAGCAAAATTCTTCATTTGCAGTTCAGGACTCTGATTTCTCATATTTTACTGTCATTGCTTCAGGGAAGATGATCTGATATTGTGCTTTTTTATTAAATGTTATTTTTACTGGATTCTTTTTCTGTCTCTTTTTTTTTCTTTTACCCTACCTTCCTTCATCCTCTTCTTTTTCTTTCTATGAGGTAGAAAAGAACTCATTGCAGAGAGCTGCTTAATGTCTGATGGTCATTGACTAGTAGTGTTTCTAATCAAATACACAAGGTAAATACCCAAATGATTACTTACCCAGATGTAGCAGAGATTTGTGATAGGGATAAAACTGCATGGCAAAAGAGTCACATCTGAAGTAGTCATCCACATTCATCCTTTGGGTTTTGTGTCTGAGAGGGAGGTGGGCATGGCTTTAGGGTCATTCAAGCCAGTAATCTGTGACTGGCCAGGGCACACATCTGTTCAAGCCAGGAGCTGTCCTCTTCCCTTCTGCCAGGAGATAAAGATTCTGTTCATTGGTGCAAGTGCAAGACTGGAAGTTCTGTCTCACATGGCAACTGTTCCTAGAGTTATTCCTGTTTTAGAATATCTTTGCTAAGTGAGTGTTCACTTTTCCCAAAGTCACAGGAGGAAGAACTGTTTTCTAAAGCATGGCTGTATATCCTCTCTGCTGCTGGGAGCAGATTGCTGCACGAGTAAACTCTGTGCTCTCCTACTGCTGCCAGCCTGTCAGCAGCCTTGTTGATGAGGACAATGTAGAGAAGAGCCCAGAATGAGTAAAGTCTGTCTTCAGGGAGTGTAAGAACACCATCAGGCAGTGCAGCATGAAATCACATGTTGTGTTTTAGTCTGTTATTACTACAGATTTTCTGAGACTTGAAACATTTTGGATCCTCATCCTCTTGTTGCAAGAAGATTGTGGACATACATGGACTAAATGAACACTAAGCAAACACTGAGCAGGTTTTCTGGAGTGGCTGTTTTTAACAGGAACCAACGATTTGTTGTCATGCAAACTGCCACTAATGGCTTTTGGCTGCCAATGTTAGCATTTATTTGACATACTCCCCTTTCATTCAGGGCTATTTACTGGCCAGTGTGCTCACAACTGATAATTAGTGAAACAGAGCTTTTCAGAAACAACTTTTCCTTTGTGATATACTCTGTAAATGTCAGTAGTAGAGCTCTTCAAGAAATCATGTTTTGCTGTGGCTTAGTGGAGAGTTAAGAGCAAGAACCAAAGTGTGCATTTAGACTGGATAGAGCCTTGGATCTTAGAAAAAAGATTTTAAAAGGGCTGCTTTTGCAGCAACATTGAACAAGTGAACCCTTGCTCTTCAAGTACCTTCGGTTTTAAGGGCTAGGAGAAAAATCAACTTTAGTTGCAAAATGCTCTGGAAATCAAAGACTGTAAATTCTTTATAAGCCATTTCCTAATTCTGCCTGTGTTCAAATAAAACCATTTTTGTAATACACTTCTGATTTACTTTAACCAAATTGTAGTATTTAATGTAGTTAGGGGAAATTCAGAAGAACTAAACTACCAATTTAGTTTCCCTCTATAGAAACTGGTAGTCAAGGTGCCAATAGAGAGAAGTCAGCAATTCTGAAGGAGCTATTTCTTAAGACCTAATTCAGAAGTTAAAAACAGATGGCAGGAATACTTTTGTATTTGTAATAATTACTAAACTAGCAGCTGTTCCACAAATGATGGGAAACGTTATCATTCTGACATCACAGAATAATAAGTTGGTCTTAGTTTATTCAGGAGAGACTTTTCCGCAGGACTAAGTTTCTTTGCAGTTTTATTCTCATAAAAAAATTCAGTTGCCTTCTGATTTGGAATTGAGTTGGGTATGGAGTTACAGAATTTTGCACCAAATTTAAATGTTGTGCTCCTGTAAGTTTGTAAGTGTGCCATCAAACTTCTTTACAAACTGTCATACTGACAGGCAGAAATTTTCATGGTAGTTTCTATGGTAACAGACTGTTAACAGCTGTTTTATTTTCTGAGCTTTTAAGAGTTTTTAATTGCAAACCTCTTTAAATTTTTAACTAAGAAAAAAAAAGTTAGAACTCTTCAACCCTTCCCCTCTAGCTCTTATTTGTTTTGGTTTTTCAAAAGGAGCAGATGAAACTAGTGTTAATGCTTAAAAGGATAAAAGAACTCTCAGTGGAGTTTGGGTGACTTAAATTACTGACTTGAATCACACTACAGTTGCTGACTGGAAGTCTTGACCATATGAACCACTCAGTTATTTTTCAGAAGAAAGTACAAAACCGATAGCTTTGGTTTATCATTGAAATGAATGGTTTGCAAACAAAAATAGTCAATGTTCTTTCTTCCGGGGCAGTAGGAAGGGGTAACTTGTCTTTGTGCATGTGCCTCAGTAGTTAGGTAGTTTAGTAAACCTCTGTTCAGATTCTCCATTGTCTCGTATTCTTAATTTTTAATATATTTCTTAATGACAGGAAATACCAATTGACAGAATTTATATTTTATACATAAATTGTGTTAAATTGCAGTTGGATAGAAATGAGAATTGAAGCAATATGTGTCAGTCAGATGTTTGTGTACAACATACTAGTTAAAAGTATTTAAAGCTACCTGAAATATTCTGGTTATAGATACATTTAAAGTTTTGTTTAAAAATATGTTTTGCTTAAAAGACCACTTTATAAAGAAGAGAGAGTACTGCAGGCTGCTGCTGCCAAAGAAAATACTAATTGCAACTGAGGAACAGAAAGCTTGTTTCCTACCAGAATGATTGGGATTTTCGAGGCTGGCTGAAGGGGAAAATATGTTTCTAATAGGATTTTCAAAGGTGTATAATCAGTTTAGATGCCCAGTTCCCATGAAATCTCTTCAAAAGCTTTTTGAATTGATATTTGACTATTCCTGCCAGCCTAGTTAATTTACATGCAGAAGCATGGCTGGTAAATGCCCATCACAAGCAAGCAACCAGCCCTCGGAGGCTGAGGGGATTTGAATGCAGAGGTGGATGCAGGCATGGCTGACATGCAGGAACAGCTCAACAGACACTTGTGAAGCTACAAAAGTGGAGTGAGTATTGAAGTGTTCAAAGTAATGAATAACATCCTGAATGCATTTGAGATGAACAGCAAATGTGGCAAGGGATGTTCTGGAGATCTGAATATGATGGAAGGCACCTGTTCTGTTCTCAAAAGTTAAATGAGAGAGAAGTGTTGTGTGAGGGAAGCAAGTGTAGGGGAGTTCTGGTTTTATTCTCATGTTCCCTTTCTCCAGCAGAGGGAGAGGATTGGAAATGGATGAAATGGGGTTGCCCAAATGACCTATTCGTCCTGTGGATGTACACTCGGGACAATACCTGACTCCAAATTGTATTTGAAAAGATCCTGAAAAAAATACAGTCCCTCTTCTGATGCTGCCCCTCCTTGCCATTTTGCCATTTTCTTTCTTCCAGAGTCAGATATTGCAGACTTTGATGGCAGAAGTTCACTTCTCTACAGGTTCAATCAGAAGCTTATGAGCACATTCAAAGACGTTGTTTCCTTGAAGTTCAAGAGCATGCAGGGGGATGGAGTCTTATTCCATGGAGAAGGACAGCGTGGAGACTACATAACCTTGGAACTGCAGAAAGGAAAGCTCTCCTTGCACATCAACCTGGGTAAGGCTAACTAGGATTACTGGTTTGCATATAAATCTATTATTTATATTAGACAGTATCTGCAAAATCTAGCTGATACCAACAGAACATTCTGTGTGTTGATGTGATGCAGGACATGGTAGCTGAGCCAAGAAGAGACCTTGGCTTCTCTAACTAGTGGTGAGCAAGGCAGAACTCCTCAATGGCTAGTTCTGATTTTTCACATACCTCTTTCCTTTTTTTTCTTTTTTTTGCATGTGTGTGTGGGTTTTTTGTATTATTTTTAAGAACAGCATTCTCAGGAAGTGGTCTTCAGATGGCAGAAAAGATTTATTTTTGGGTTGCATCTAATTTTTTTCCATTCATTCAGTGATTCAGAGCTGAGCTGAGAATACAGAATTTCAATGATAACATTCTGGTCAAAGCATTGTGCACACTGCAGTATGTTTCCTTCTTGAAAACTGTGAATATTCCTTCTTCAATATCTGTAGGCAATCACTGTATGGCGATGTTGGACCAGAGCATCAGGGGAAAGGCTGGCTTAATTTCTTTCTGCAGAAGGATACTGTTTTTTTTTCCCTGGTGAATACACTGAAGCACTTTGATAATGGTAGGGACTACTGCAGCAGGAGTGATCTCCCAGCATTACTGCAAAATCTTCACTGGCTTCATCTGTGGGTATCCCATGGTACTGGCCTCAGCAGTCTCTGCTGACTCATGTTTCTCATACTGAAGGGTTTGAGTTGGGCATTTTTCCCCTTGTCCTTAATTATATTTGTTTTAAAAACCAGTAACTATTTTCCACAGCTGTTGGACTTCATTTTTACATAAGCTCATTAATTGTTGGGTCCCCAAATTTTGCTTTTTTTCTTTCCTTTTCTCTTTTTCAGCAAAGATTAGAAATGATAATGCATCATTTTCTGATTTGGGATTTGGATGTTACTTGGACCAAAAAACATCCAGAAGCTCTAAATGGGGGAATCTACTCCACTAAATTGTCCTCTTACAAATGTTCTGTGCTAGGATAAGAATATAGTACAGTTAATTATATTATGTAACTTCTTCCAGAGGAGAGATACTGTTATGAATGTGTATTCTGAGATGAGCTGAAATTTTTTGCTTCAGCTGTAACCCCAAGTGTACAAAATTTTAGCCATTTCATTTCTCTTTTTCTATTTATATGTCATGGGCAAGGGTTTTGATGACTTCTCTCAAATCTGCTTGCATCTTGCCTGGCAGTTTTGGAGGCACGTGTTCTCTCCATTCTGCAGGAATGTATAAAAGGATACACACTGACTTTCAGTGAGAGGCTCTAAGTGTTCAGACATGTAGCCAGATAGAAAACAGAACAGTTCTTGAAATTAACAGGTTAGAGCCTGTTATTCTTATATATTCTTATGATTTGTGATCTCTACTTTTGGAGAGCTAGGCGAGGTTTAAGAATTTTTGAAAGCTGAACAAAACACTCTTACTGTTTCACTGACTTGTGCCTTTTTTTTTCCCCTGTGAAAATGGACAGGTACAATTTTCTTGTTAAAATGCAGAAAGCACAGGGTTGACAGTGAAGTGTCAGGAGTGTTCTGTTAATGTGATCAGACAGATTTTGGTGCTACTCAAAGGAAGCTCTTAAGCCACCAAGACCAAAAAGGCCTGGTAGAACCAAGGGTACAGAGAAAGTAGTAATGCCCTGCCTGTTGCAATGTGTGGGTGCAGCATCAGTAACACCTCCTGGTTCATCAAAAGGATTTCACAGGGAAAAAAATGTGTGTGAAGGGGGTGTATGTGAATAAGAGACCCAAGGAATCTAAGGCAGTCTTTGAAAAGGTAGTTCCAAAGGTCTGTTTCCAAGAGCTCTGGCTTTTATCCTGGAGCTCTGTTCTGTGCTTCCCTTGAGTCCCCATGCTCCATTTAAGAGTCTGGAGGTAACTCTGGTGTCTTTTGCCTCTCTGTGCCACTCCAGGGGACTCCAACCTGCACTTCAGTAACAGCCACACATCTGTCACCTTGGGCAGCCTCCTGGATGACCAGCACTGGCACTCGGTTCTCATAGAGCGCTTCAACAAGCAAGTGAACTTCACAGTGGATAAGCACACCCAGCACTTCCGAACAAAGGGGGATTCAGATCACTTGGATATTGATTATGAGGTGTGTGAAGCCCTTTAGGTTATAACCTGTGAGTTAAGGTATGAATTGCTATGATATGAATATGATGGAAAGCAACCAACCCATGAGCTGTTTCTTTCCAGCAAAGTTCATTATTTAGTATTTCCTTCCTAGAGGGCTCCTTTCATACTCTACCAGCGTAGACAATGTCAGTGTAGCTCCATATATGCCAGCATCAGAAAGTGGCCAATCTCTATGCAAGTATGCATTGCATTATGTTTGCAGTTCAAAGTATGGCAGACTTTGAATAAATGAAAAGTCACAGCCTGGGTTCTAATCCAATGTTCAGGGAGCAGCTGTGTTACCATCTCCAATATGATTTTAATGGCATCACTGTACACCACCCCTGTATTGAATTGAGCATGACTGTGGGGATTCCAGCCCTGAGTTCTCTCTCTATCCCGACACCACTTGCTTGAATTACAGCTCTCCACACAGAGATGAACAAGTGAAAATTATTGTATTCCCACTAGGAATGGAAGACCTCCAGAATGCTAGGAAGTTTTAGTGAGGTGGGCATCTATCTCTTCTCCCAGGTAGCAAATGACAGGACAAGAGGAAATGGCCTCAAGTTGTGGCAGAGGAGATTTAGATTGGATAGCAGAAAAATTAACTTATTTTGAAATAAAATAAAGAACTTAAAAGATTCTTCCTTACTGAAAGGGTGATCACACATTGAAATAGGCTGCCTAGGGAAGTGATGGAATCATCATCTCTGGAAGTGCTTCAAAGGTGAATGGAAGTGGCACTTGGGAATATGATCTAGTCATGAACCTGATGGTGGCTGGGTTGGACTCAATCTTAGAGGTTTTTTCAATATTGGTAGTTCTGTGATTCAGTGACTCTCAAACCACCAGGTCTCTTCACATCTGAGCATGTTGCAGAGCATGCTGATCTGGAGAGCCAGAGCAGGTTGCAGGGAAGAACTGAGCAGAGGAAACATCCTGTCTGCCCATAAACCTGAGCCTGGTGTGCTCCCCTATGACAAGACCAAGGTGTGGCAGAGTGCAGTTTCTATCACCCCAGCAGTTCACTGCTTATGGATGATAATTGTTTAAAAAGCACCTGAAAAGCCTGTATATCATCATATCTGTATGCAAGGCAGTTCCTCATCTGTTCCCCATCACGCACACCTGCATACAAATTACCCATGTTCATTTTTATCCCCTTGTGCTTGTCTGCCAAGTCTTCCTTGCCCACAGTGCTCAGGGTCGTGCTTGCCCAGAGCCATCACCCTGTCTGGCTGTGTTGAGCTGGCACAGTTCACTGCTTCAGAGACCACAAGTCTCCCCTTTGCACTTTGAATTCATTTCACCAGAAAGGATCATTTTCCAACACACCCAAGGGAAAAAAGCAGATGGCTCAGCAGTGGTAGGTTCCTGCTCTCTCCTCCTCTCATCTTCCAGATGAAATTCCTTTCTTTGCATTTCACAAAGCAGGGTGGAGAGAGTGGTACCTGTCCTCTGGCACTGCTCTACCAAATCTTGAGCACATTTAGTAGGGTCAGCACTCAGAGCAGTGGGATTCTGCAACAGCTTTAGATTGAACCATTATAGGCCAAAACTGTAACTGCTTATAAGATGGAGTTGAGAAAAGTCAAATAAATTGAGTCATCAGCTTTTCTAATTTCAAAATGATACAATTTCTTACTTCTTGCTTGGTGCCAGTTAGGGGAAACTCAGGCTCCAATCTAATTTGCAGAACATTTTTCCAGATGTTCCAAAATAGAAAAGATCTTCAGGTGTTGTAAGTCAGCATCACCACCAGCCACTGTGGCACTCAGACCTTGTCCCCTGAGCTTAGTTTTCCACAGTGTGATTTTTCTCCATTTGCACTGAGACAGTTTTCAGTCAAACGTTGCAGCAATTTGGTCTACTGAAAGTTTATCTCCGCACACTTTAGGAATTAAAGGCCTCACTGAGGGTAATAAAATCATTACTTTTGTAATTAAAATTATTACCAATCACAAAGGAAACTGTTTTCTTAATAATGCATTGGTGTAATTGATATTGATTTTTCTTCTGGTTTTGAAACCCCAGTACAGGGTCCCTAAGCAGGGGACTTGAAGAATAGAACATGAAAGAAGGAAAGTCTGGTGTTTTAGAAAGAACTAATGATTCTCACTGGGAAAAAAAACCAAACCAAAACAAAAACATTGCTACCAGATAAACCTTCCTGCCAATAACAAACCTGCAACTGATGTAAAGTAGCAGTCTGTTCACTCTTTATTTCTCTGAAGTGATCAATTAAAACAACTGAGGTGCAAGCTCATTAATAACTTGTTTTCAAGTAAATGTTTTCAAGGTTACCCAGGGAGAGTTTTATTTGCTTATGTATCCCAGCTTGTTAGGTAGAGTGGGAGGAAAAATAACCCCCGAATTGCCCTTTATTTTTGCAATAATGAACTGAGGTTAAGCTTTGGGAATTGTGGCAGGGGTATAGGGTGGACCAGGTTCCAGCAGCTGTCAGCATGTAGGCAGTGCCATGCAGCAGTGCATGCTCTTGCTGCAATGGATGCAGCAGGATTGCAGCACAGGTCTTGAAGAAGTGTGGTGGCTGCAGGATCCCCACTTGTGTTACATCACTCAGTGCTGCTGGCTGTGAAGGGAAAAATGAGCAAAAACTTTAGTGGTGCCATCAGTAATGCTTTGCCAGAAAGGTCAGTAAAGTTAATTAGAAATGAGCTGTGACATTTGGAAAATGAATGTAGGATTATCAGAATTTTGGGGAGTTGAGGGGTTTGTTTTTCTTTCTTTTTACTCTCTCTCTTTCTTTTCTTTAGAATAAAAACAATTATGCTATATTTGGGCAGCTTTATTTTCTTAGCCCCTCACAGGGCTTTCAGCCCTTCAGTTGAGTGAAGAGCTGTAACCTGTGCAATGTTAACATCTGCCAGTTCATAGACAACAGCACAGCAGAAGTTCTGTGCAAATGTGCAGCCTGCAGAACTTCTCCATTACAAAGTTCAGTCCCAAATGCCACATGTGACTGCTGTAAAGACCAAAGCATAGTGAAATTGCAAGGTGCAAATGGGGTATTTTTGTATGTGATACTACCCTCCTCTGGCTGAAACCAGAGCTGCTCAGACACCTGCCTGGTGGAAAGGAGTGGCCACAGCTCCCAGGCAAACACAGAACTCTGAGGGCAGTGAGAGTCTATTCCCCATGGCTCAGAGATTCCTGAGCACTGTGGTCTGCAGCCAGGTGTCACCCTCTGGGCCAGTGGGGCTGTGGGTTGCACACCTTGGGAAGGTTTCCTTGTGTGTGTGTGTTCCTGGGAGGAGAGCTGGTGGCACTAGGTTGGTGTGCCAAGGCACTTCAGAGGTGCTCCCAAAGCAGGGAGCTCTCTGTGCCAGCAGTGTTTCTCCAGCAGCAGGAATGCAGTGGGGGCTGTAATTTCCCCTGAGAGGTGGCCAGGCTCTGCCTCATGCTCCCAGTGATATTGCTGGTGGGAATTGGTTCTTAAAGAATACCCCAAGTGGATGCATGCAGTGGGGCTCTGCTCTCTTGCTTTTGGGTTGATAACACAATGTAGTGTAATATATGTATGTATATATATATATATATATAAAATACTATAAATAATGCTGTTCTTATTCTTTCCAAAGCTCAGTTTTGGAGGGATTCCTGTCCCGGGGAAGCCAGGAACCTTTCAGAGGAAAAACTTCCATGGGTGCATTGAGAACCTTTATTACAATGGAGTCAATATAATTGACCTGGCCAAAAGACGCAAACCTCAGATCTATACTGTGGTAAGAGGCAGTGTGCTTCCTTCTTTGCTTCCATGCTTTTTGTGCTCTCTTGGTGCTGCTGGCTGCATTGAATGAGCAGAGTTCAGATTTGGATAGCTGTGGGGGTAATTAAAATGATATTGCTGAGGTTAATACAAGCCAGCACTGGCTCCTGTGGTGAGTTAGTGAGACACACATGTGGAAACCAATGCATTTCTCTGATTTTCCTGGTGTATTAGAATTTGCTTGTGGAAACATTTTAATTATGTTTTTCAAGATAAAAATGTGTATATTTAATGGCATGATAGAAGTCATAGAGATTTATTTTTCCTGGTTAACTCAGATAAAATCTTATTTTCTGAACTTATTCTCTGTCACTGTTGGGAAGTACAGCACTAACAGAATTCTTCTTTGATACTTCAGTTCATATTATAGAGGAGGAAAAAATACTCCTGTTATCATTGGAAATAATCTCCTTTGTGCCACTCCTTCTGTTCAGTGTATTGGCAGTTCTGAGAACCATTGACTTTGTACTACTGTCTCTAAATGTAGAGTGTATGTAGAGGAATGGTAGAGACAGAAGAACTTCAGTCTTACCCAGTTTGATAACAAACCACAGATATAACTTAATAATGTCCAGAATTACATATATATTTAAATATATCACAAAAATAACTAACGTTTTATTTTGTAAGAAGAGTGAACTACACTCCCATGAAACCTTGAAAAACTGCATATAATTCAACTCTGTCCAGTTTTTGCCTCACTCCTACACTGCTTTGTTAAATTCCTTTTGGCTAACACTGTGTCTTTGGAGAACATGGGGATGAAACTGCTTCTGGCTCCCATGGCATCTTCTAGTTTGTAGTAATGTGTATGAACACACTGAACCTAAAAAAAAGCAAGCCAGAAGACCAAGGAAGTTCTTTCTGTGCTTTCCTTGCCTAGGGCAAGGCTGAATACACAGGGAGCTGGAAAATGGAAGGGTGATGGGTGAGAAGTTCCTCGCTGTGTTGTTGGCAGTCAAGACTGCCTCCAGGATGGTCCTCTGGGACTGAGAGACTTTGCTTTAATAGTCGTGAGTTTGATTGTTCTGACTGAGGGTTCAAAGGCACAAATACTATGAACTGTGTTAAGTTGCTCTTCCCCTCAGCTTACTTTCTAAGGGGTGAGCAAAAAGCCCTTGTCTGTTTCTTAGGTCATTAAACAGCTGGTTGTTTTGTTGGCTGAATAAAGGGATGGCTTTCCTAAAGGGGAAGAGCAAAATTTTGCAATGCACATTCTCAGAAAGGCATTGTCTGGGTGTAAGTGGCCCCAAGCAATAAAACTCTGTTATCACTACCCTTGGTTCAGACAATGCTAGATGAAAGGTCTAGGAATGCAGCTCCTTCTCTCAGTTTAAGGTTGTGGGGATGTGCCTTCATCCTTCAATCCCTGTCACGTAAGTGATGATTTAAATGCCATGGTTTCCAGAGGCAGGCTGCTGTACTGCATTTTTCAGGGTTTATGAGCTGCTTTGTGCTGTGTCTGTGACACTTGGGTATGCAAAGTGCATGGAAAGGCTGCCACGCTCAGAGTGCCTCATAATCTTAGATGAACACCCTTCTATAGGAAATGGGCCCCGTAAATCTGTTTTCCAACATTCTTGGCGTCCCAGCTATTTCTAGAAACTCTCGGGTACTTGTAGGTTATTCAAGCCAATCCCCTTTCTCTTTTCTGCTCTTACTCAGTCCTTAGCAATTAACTTCCTTAAATTAAAATAACTTGTTCTTGTTAAATGTAGTCTTTTGCCTGCCAGCGTTATTCTGCACTAAATGCTTTCACTCAAAGTGCATTGGGGTTTTCAAGCAACAAGCTCTATCCGCAGCTCTATCAGCTGCAAGCTTCTCTGCTTCATATCTTCGTAGTCACTAAGGTTGTGTGCAGTGGAAATGCTATGAAAGGATCAGCACAGAAGAATAATTAAATGTAGCAGGGACTTGGAACTATTCCTTGCAAAAATGTGTTGCATATTTACATTCTCTCCTCACAAGTTGGAGATCACCTGAGATGGTTCTGTATTGTTAGTCCCCAAAATAACTTTGTCTCCTAGCAAAAGATAATTGATGACAAACTGGTTGGTTTGGTATTACAAAGCCATTAATGCTTGGAGACATCAGTTTATTGCCTCCAAAGGCAGGCAGACTTCAGCACTCACTCTGCTTCACTCTGTGCCTTTGTGAGTGTTGCCACAGTCAGTGAGCCTAACTTGGGGGTTTTCCTACCCATCAGCTTTGGGTTTGGTTTTTATTTTTCTACTTTCGACATCTTTCGCACAAGCAGGAGAATGATGCACCATTTTTGGAGGTATAGATTTCCTCTTATGATGCAGTTCCTCACCCGTATAAATAATGGTCCCAAATCAGCTGTATTTAGTCAGAGGAAGAAACTACAGGTTGTCAATAACAGCGTGCTGTGGTGTGTATTGTACTCCTGGGTGGTGGCTGTGATTATCATTCTGCCTGTTCTTTTCTGTAACTCGTTTGCAGTTTTCAGACTTGCAATAAATCCCCTTGAGAAGGCATCTCAAGATAACGAGGCAGCCTTTCTCTTTGAACTGGAACTTGTCTTCAGAATTCCATTTTTGTATTGCCTGATACTTAACCTCCCTACATAGCACTTTCTGTTTGGACAGGCTCTCTTTCTTCTCTCTGGGGTTGCTTCTGTCCCTGATGGCATGTTGTAGGCTTTGTGGTTTTGGGGGTATTGTTTCTTTGGGTTTTTTGATTTGGTGTTTTTGTTTGGTTGGTTTGGGTTTTTTGGGTGTTCTTTGTTAGATTGGGGTTGTTGTTTTGGTTTGGTTTTGGGGGGTTTGTTGTTTTGTTTGTTTGGGTTTTTTTTTCCCTTCCCTTGATCACTGAATGTGGAACATCGAATGATAGGGAATCTTTTATGTGCTTTCCAAGCAATTACTACAAAAGGTTATGAAAAGTCAAATTTCTGTAATTAGCCACTGTCATGGTTGTAGGGAGGACCCTTGGGAAACCTCATAAAATGCTTTAAAATAGTAATCCAAAGGTTTGCCCTATTTACTAAATGTCTTCTCAGCAGAAGAGAAGTGCAGACTGCTCATTATGAGAAATCACACAGCAGTTACACTTCTTGGGCAATTAAGTAGAGGCAAGAAAATATGCAAGTAAGAGCCACGTTTACAAGAAGGAGAAGGGAAATTGTTCTTCACAAAAGGAGATTTGACCTGTTGATACCTGGGATGGAGATGTCTTCATTGAGCGACTTTGTGCTTGTTAAGAGTATATGTAGATGTAGGAAGTGATGGGGCAAGTGTTAAGAAGATAAATCTTCTTAGAAGAGAATTGCTATATGCGTCTGGTTGAGGGAGTAGATAAGAGGAAAAAGTAGCTATAGCATCCTGAAAATATAAGATCCTTTCCACCTGTGTTACTTTATGCTGGATTCTGGTTGCACCTTTAGAAATTGCTCAAATGTGACCTGTGGCCAGAGTCTCAAGTTGTTTTTGTGCTTCACTGATTTGTGATGGCAAAATAGGAAGTTGTCTAGCTGATGAAAAGAAATTAGGAGGTCATGAAAAGATGCTGTGTTTGGTCTTCTCAGTGTTCCACCCTACTTACTCACTGAAATTGAGAAAAACATGATCTCCCTTTCTCTTCTATTACCTCTGGCTAATAGAAATTGGAGTTGCATTTTTATTTAGCAGAGCAAACCCCACTCTGGCTCGAGAGGAGTGCAGGGTACTGCAAGGCAGAAGTTGTCAGCTCTCAGATACGCTTGAGTTTCTACGCTGGCCTGCCATGTTGGATGTGAGAGTGACAGCTCAGCACAGCGAGGGATGTGGTGACATGTAAATGTATCACTGTAGTGCCTTGGGGAAATAACCAATTGCCAGCATCAAAGAGCAAGGAAAGATACCTAGTGACAGGAGAATGTAAACTAATAATTCATTCTCTTTATAGAGAATCCAAACATGCTATTTTATTAAGCCAATCTGAGATACCTTTATCCTGAGAAGAATTTACTTGTCTGCAGATGTCTTCTTGTACCAAAGTGCTCTGGCAAGCATTGATCTATCTGTGAACATCCGGCTGGTGATTTGGGAAGGCCCCTCCTCTGGTTTGGAGAATCACAAGTTAGATTCTTTTTCTTATTTTTTGCACTCTGGTAAGACTATAGGAATCACATATAAAAAGTATTGGAAGTTTTTAGTGACATTTTTCACAACTTCCTGTGGACTAAATTTAATTTCTAAAAAAAAATAACTTTTATTCAATTATTTAATCAAAGTGTTGGCTCAGATGACTAAAGAGAGAACTGAATTTGCTATTTTTTAGGTAAGACAGGTGAACTCAGATTCCAGAAATATTTGGTTCTTTTGAACACAGGTTTTTATGTTTTCTTCAGTCTTTGTGTTCTCTGGGTCTTCAGAGGAATCTCCTTTGCATTCTACCTGCAGTGTGGAATAGCAAGGAAGTCTGTATAAATAGCATTCGTTCTGAGGTTCTGTTTTATTGTTGCTGAAGGGTATAACAGGATTATTTTGAAAGAAATTAAGTGTGTCACATCAATTGAGGCCTTGAAATAAAGTCTATTTAAATGACATCTTTCCCATTGATTTCAGTTCGCTTTGTCCACAATTCTAAAGAGCTTCAGCTTGTGAATATATAATCCAGCACATAGCTGCATTAATAAACTCTCTTTGATATAAAAGTTTCTTTGTGTTAGGATTTTGATAGTTGTGATGACAACAAGTGAAGCAAGTCTTTCGTGGAGGGAGACCATATTTTTCAATAAAAATGACATGTTTCTGAGCAAACAGGGTTTTTTTGAGAGTCATCAGACTTCAGCAAATTACAGGTTAGAAACAATTGTTCAGGGTTTCATTTATTATATTATCTGAATAGTTGGATGAATAGGGCAGTTAGTGCCTGCTGAGCAGAGGAGAATGTTTAAAGGTGGGAGGAGATAAGGCTGTTAGTCCCTGTAGGAGAGGAAGAGAGATGGCTAATTATTGTCATAGGAGTTAGCAGGGAATAAGGAAAATGGGAGAAAATGTAATTTTTCTGCAAAGCCAAGGCTTTGGTATATTCTTAAGGTCTTATTCCAATTGGTAAGCCTTAGGAACTCTGGCACTTGACATAACAAAAGGGGGCAAGCTGAGCTCATCACAGTCAGGAGCCTGGGCTGTGTGCAGTTCACACCAACCATTTAGGCTGGTGTGCTATGATACACAGATAATTGGAATTTAAAAGAAAAAAAAAATCTATTAAAGGAAATTAATACATTAAAAAAAAAAAAGCTGATAGTAATTGGTTTCTATGCACTTTCCTATTTTAAGGTAGATGTGGTTCTGTTTTCATAATA
The DNA here is from genome assembly GCA_013399455.1 of Anthoscopus minutus. Taxonomy (NCBI): domain Eukaryota; kingdom Metazoa; phylum Chordata; class Aves; order Passeriformes; family Paridae; genus Anthoscopus; species Anthoscopus minutus. The sequence goes on from VWYI01019409.1 coordinate 106,330, forward strand.
ATAATGAAGAAAAAAAATCTCCTTGCTGCTGTGTTTTGTTCCAGGCAATAAAAACTAATAAGCTGTAGATCACTTTACCTTGAAGTGGAGCAAAAAAATTTGACTTGGACTGTAATGATTTGCCAATTTGATCTAAGACATCTATCTTATTCACTTCTAGCAAGGTGAATTTGAAAGGCTGGCTTCATTCCTAGTTGTTGCTTAAACTGGATATTCCTCCTCTGTTCTCTGGAATATTCTACCCAAGAGATTGGGTGTGGGTGAGATCGTGGGAGGAGACATAGCTTGGACAGCTGATCCACACTGACCAAAGGGATATTCCACACCAAATGAGTCTGCTCAGCAATAAAAGCCAGGGGGAAAAGGAAGGGGAGAGACATTTATTATTGTGGAGCAACTTCTAGATATGCTGAAACCTTGCTAGGAAGTAGCTGGGCATCACCTGGTCATGGACAGTAAAGATTAAGTCTTTTGTTTTCCTTTGCTTCTGTGTAAGCCTTTTCTTTTGCTTTATTAAACTGCCTTTCTCTTGACACAAGAGGGTTTTTTTCCTCCATTTTCTGCCCCCCACTTCATGAGGATGGGAGTGATAGAGGGGCTTGGTGGGCACCTGGCATCCAGACAAAGTCAATACACCACAGAGAGAAAATATTAAAGTGGTCTGTATTTTCTGTGTATGTGTATGTTTCCTCCTGTGGTCTTTTTCCCCCCTTTTTTTCCTGTCTCTCTGAGAAAAACGATGTAGAATGTTTCCAAAATGTTTCTGTATTTTCTCTCATCTTTTGTCAGCATCTCTTAACTATTGCACCATGTAATGAAACAATAATGTACAATTACTATGGCCATAAAAATGGTAAAATCCTTTGTTCTGTTTCTGTCCAGTGACACAGTCAGTTTAGGAGATAAAGAGCATCTGGAAAAGTCCAGGCAAGAATCTAATCCCTGATTCTCTCATGGTCACAAAGTTTCATTTTTTGATAAGTCTTCTCTATTTTTGTTAAATGTTACTTTCTCCCCACTAGGAATATTATTTTAATATAAACAATATGATAATTAACATTTTATTGGAATTCATACCTGTAGTAAGTGGAGATAGGGCAGTTCTCTGTCACAAAATTGATTGATCATCACAGGGCTATATTAGTTTCAATATAATCAGGAAAGTTTTCAGATTTCTATATTGAATTTTTTCTCAGAGAAACAGAAACCCATCTCAGTACTGGAACTTCTGGTCCCCTGCTCTTGGGATGGACTGGTTGCTCACTCAGTGGACCCATCCTAACTGAAGGAACACTGTGTGCCTTGGTGTTCCTGTATTCTGTTTGAATATAGTTTGCAGCAGTATTTCAGAAGTCTGGAGCTGGTATCTAACTTTGATTTGCTTTTCATTTAGTGTTCAGCATGGTCTTGAGAAGTATCCAAAATATGTGGGTCTCCTGACATTTGTTCTGCTTGAGAGAGTTAATTTTAAAATAGGGCTTGAAGGAACCTTCCTCATTCTCAAAATCCAGTTTCTCAAAGTTGAATGCCAATTTTTCATCTTATCCTTTTAAAACTGCATCAGAGGTCACCTTTTTCTTCTGTTACTCTCTTTGTAAATTCGTCTGCAAATGCAGTCCCTTCACAGCTAGAAGTAGTCCTCCAATTTCCAAGCTGGAGATATTCTTGCCAGTTTACCACATTTGTATCTCAGCCAGGCCTGGGATCTTAGTCCCTTTACCTGTCAAATGAAATCATCCTTTCTAATCCTCTGCAGAAAGCAAGATACCCTTTTTATTGGACAATATCCATAGAGTGATAAATGAGGAAAGTTTAAGTGCCCATTTGATGCTCTAACCTGCAGGTAGAATGAGAGCTCAGAAATACTCATTTATTGTTCTATCTTTTCAAGCTGTGATCTTGGCCTGGATCCTCTGGTAGGCTAAGTGCTGAGAATTGCAGTGCAGCTGTCAGTTTGAATAATTTCCCAAGTGCATATTATTTTTGATTAGTATTCTCTGAGAGCAAGGAGGATGTATAAGGAACTTGTTACCAATTGCCCTGACTGTGGTGTTGTCTTCTCTTTTCATTGAACAGTACATAATACTACATGAAGAAAGGCCAGAAAAGACTGAAATGGTTCATTAAAATTATACAGGTTTTATTGAAGACCCACAGAAGTCACTGGAAAGTCTCCAGTCAGTTTTGGAGGAGGTTTATGGCTCAGAGGATCTTCTATGTAATCTACTTTTATCCTCATCACTTAGCAACTGTGTTCTTCCATTCTCTTTTAATAGGAGAGGCTCTGGTTCTTCTTTAAAATGCTGTAGCACGCTGCTGCCTGTTTATTCAACATCTCACTTGAACAAGAACCACCTCTAAAGCTTTACTCTGCCTGCAGAAATCTGGGCTGCTTCTACTCTTTCTTAAGACAACTGTCATGGCAGCCAGTGAAAAAATTGCAAGTATCTCCATTGCATTTTTAGGTTCAGATGCTTTCTCTTGTAAGAACAATATTTTGTACAGATTTCACTGCTTGTTAGAGGAGTCGTTAATCAGTCTGGAGATGGACTCAACGGAATTCTCAAATGCCACATGTTAGCTTGAGTTTCCAGCAGCTGGGTAGAGCTGAGCATCTCCTTTGTTTTCTCTAGGGATTACGCTGTTCTTATCCCATTTCCTAGCCAATGAGCTTTTACTTTTCAGTTAAATTGGGTTCAATTATAAAATCAAGTGTCTGCCAGAAATCTGGCATATACCCTGGAGGGTTCTAGAACTGCTGCCAATTAAAGCAGAATGCTCATGATCAGATGAAGGTTTAGAGGGAGCTGTTTACTTTTCTGACTTAGACCTGCTGGAATAATTTGTTTGAGAATAAAACTCATGGCAAATTTAACAATTTTTGTAAAGGGAGCCTATCCCACTTCAGTGGACACACGTTTTCCAAAGTAACAGTTGTGTATGTCTTTTTTCAGATTTTCATGTTACTGTCTCTAGGAAGGTAGATAGGTTGGTCAATGTAAGGATGACGGTGCCTATTGTTGGTGTGTATTAGCTACATCATCTGGCTTTGCTCTGGAGTGCTGCTTTGAGGTGTTTCCCTCCTAAATTACTCAGTTGGATTGATGTAAGTTCTTATGGCATCAATTTCACTCAACATTTTTTTTTTTAGTCTTTTATTTTTGACAAACTCTGGCTAGTTTTTAGCTCTGATTGCAATTACTTCCCTTATGTCATGGAGGTCTCAATTTTTGAATAATAAAAATACCACATGAAAAGAACCTCCCCCACAAAAGGCAGACACACCTCTTACTATCTTCCAAATGTACCCTTAATCCCATTGACACAGAATATTGCAGCACCACCTTTGTGCATTTCCAGCTGTCTGTTCTTACAGCAGGTGGAATGACACCAGAGTTTGAAGTCTGACCAGGCTAAGCAAGGGAAGAGAAGAGATGTGCAGGTCCTGTCCATATGTCCCAGCACTGGCCCTGCAAGTCAGCACTCTGCTGCTTATGTCTCAGCACAGGACTTCTGGCCTGAATTTGATTAAAAACTGAGGTAAAAATGTAACAATAGCAATAGCAAAAAAAAACCAACTTGTGCCATCTCTTCATGCAGCAAATCCCAGCAGGTAGTAGAAACTTTTATAAAGGCTGAGACCATCCTACTTCCCACCTGAGTAATACTCAGTGAAGTTCAGATAAACTTTGCATTATATCTCAAAACATATTCTAATATAATATACCCATGGATCTTTGCCAAATCTGGTAGGAAGCATTCTGAACCTAACAGGTACTGTGCAGATAACTCCGTATAGCTAAGTATCTATCCAGGATTGTTTCATCCAGAGATAACTTTGTCTATTTCTGGCACCTTATTTTCCATTTAAAAAATAAATGACTGGGAAGACATTTGATAGTGATAGGGAGCACTTCCATCATCTGTCTGAGATTGCAGAGAGGAATTTCCCAAGCACTATGCAACTTCCCGCACATCCATCAAGTGCTATTAGTTATAATTATCCTGTTAGAGTGAGGTGCTGGCTCTGATGAGAAGTGTTATCATGGAGAAAGCCTTACACTCCAATGTTTTTATCAGATTACAGTTGGTATTTTAGAAAGCAGCTGAGTTCAAAGCAGCTGGCTGCAACAATCTCCTGGAGTGGCTTTGAAAGACGTGGCTTCTTAAGTGCATCCTGGCTTTATACATTTTTAAGGTTTTATACCATGGCCTGATTGACCTGGTGGAGTAATCTACAGTGGCTGAGTATACTGATGGAGTAATTTCTTCTACCAACTACAGTGATATGAGCTGGTGCAGATTCTGCAGACTGCTTTGAGTAAATGTGCTTCTCTTCTGGGAAAATTGCACCATTGATTTCAGGGCTGGGTGACTGGGATAATCAGCTAAGGTGTGGCGTCAATTTGGTTACATTTAGATCCTTCTAAGAAGTGAGGTTTTGATTTTTGATCCTCAGCATATGGGATAAAAGTAAAGTTTTGATGGTATATATGTTTTCTCAGCATGGACAGATACATTTCCTGTTGATTTCCAAAGACAGGTGTCTGAATAATACCTTGAGGGTGATTAGAAATCCAAAGAATTTATTTAACTAAAGATGCCTTGAGATGACTGAAAAAAAGTCATGCTGATTATGCTTGTGATTATTTTTTTTTTTTTTAGGGGAATGTGACCTTTTCTTGCTCAGAACCACAAGTTGTTCCTATCACCTTTGTGAGTGCCAGTCGAAGCTACTTGCTGCTCCCCGGCACTGCTCAAATTGATGGCTTGTCTGTCAGCTTCCAGTTCCGAACATGGAATAAAGATGGCTTACTTCTGTTCACCGAGCTGTCTGAAAACTCAGGACATCTTTTGGTTTACCTCCATGGTGGGAGATTGATGCTACTCATTCAAAAGGAGACTGAGAACCCAGTGGAAATCACTGAAGGTGTTTATTTTTTTGTTTACTTTCACTTGTCTCCTTCTAAAACACAAAGGTTCAGCTCCGTGGGATGAAAGGATCAAGCAATAAGGAAACACCCAATCTTCCTTTCTCTTTCAAATTTTCTCTTGTTTTCTAGTAGTAAAGCTGCTCTGTACAGCTTGATCTGAACTTGGAAAATTGGCAACCTGAAATCTCCAGACTCAATCTCCCTGACAGTTAGCTGAGCCTCTATGTTCTTAAGCAGTCACACTCAATTTTCTTCAGTCAGGTCACATGAAGACCTTCCTGTTCCCATCTTCAGACTGTGCTGAAATCAGCTGGGAGCCAGCTCAGCCACAGCATCTTTCCCCGGCAGAAGTTAAGGGAGTCTCAGAGCTAATTTTCTTTCTCTGACTGTAGCTTTGGACTCCCTCTTAAGGCTACACTCAGAAGAGAGGCTGACCATGGGCCCCCTCTCCTTGCACTCCCCATTAGGCTTTCTTAGCCCTTAGTTGCTTTGGGTAGTGAAGCTGGTAGGATGCAAGAGGGTAAAATAGGATTGCCTCTCTGATTTAAAATTTGGGGGAATAATAATGATGATGATAATAATGACAATAATAGTATATTTTCTAAAAGAGCAGATGTTTAAAGACATGTAATATTAAAATATTCCCTGTACAGACTAAAAGAGGGCAGATGTATCTATTAAAAGAAGCAGAGATAAAAAACTGACAGTTATCAAAGCAGAGCTGTTCTGTATGCATGTTCATTCCCCTTTATGATAGAAAATTAGACAGCCCTGATCTATCCTTACTCACGTAGATTGCTACAGCCATCGCTTGCTGCAATTGAGCACTGAAAACTGAGATTCCAGCCTTTATTGCAGTCCTAATTAAATTGTTGACAAAGCTGAGACAATGTCAGTATTTGGTTGGGTGTGTTTGTTTTTATGTAGTTCTGAAATCACGAACCTGAGTCCAGCCTATCCAAAACATACTAAACTGCCTCCTTGTACATGGAAAATATGCAGAAAGTGCATGTGTCATATTCTGCAGATGTCAGGTACTCATAATAAACTCATGCTTGCTCAAGAATGGACCTATTTTTCCTGCAAATGGGACCTATTTCCTTTTGTAATTGTTTCAAACCTCAACAACATATTCCACTTCAAAATGCACTTGTTCTAGTTGAAAAATCATCCATTTTTTGCTGGAAAACCAGCCTCTAATTCCACGGTAATTGTGCATGTGTTAACAGCCATTACTGAGTAAATAGTCTCATTTTGAAATTCATGATGAAATGGCTTTACACACACCTAATACCCACTATATATTTTTTTTTTATTTTGTTTTGTACTGTTCTCACACCTCTTTGTGTTCCTAAGTGCTTGTTTGTTTTCTCTGAAAGCAACATTAACAAAAATACTCTGTTAGGATGGGGAGTAAATACTAGTTTTCTGTTCCTGATCTCAGTGACTTCAGCCTGATGGTAGCATATTTTGAACTGTAATTAGGTTGCTTTTGATCTGTAGCTCTGTGTGTGGGTTTAGAAGCTTGCCCACTGATTTTCAGAGCTGCCAGAATAGAGGATATGGAGTTTCTTTGTAGCTCTGTGGTAGTATTTCAAGAGCCACACAATGCAGCGCTGATTTTCAGAATAAGGAAACAAGACAGGCAATTTCCCATTTTGCAGGAGTGTCTAGAAGAGAAAGAGACTGCACAGTATATCCCTCAGCCTTTAGAGCAGCAATCCCAGTTCTCAGAACACCTATGTAGAAATCCAGCTGCTGTATAGTACTGTGTGCTGCATTGGTGCTGGAGGGTTTTAAGAAACACAAATCTTGCTGATACCTACTGAAGTCAATCAGGTTTCAGACTGGAGCCTGAGAACAGGCTATGAATGTCTCACTGAATCTAATCCTCTGCAACCTCATGCATGTGTTTAGTACCAGAAGCTCAGTAGAGATCCCTGCACGCTTCTGGACTTGTAAGCATTTACCAACACTGAAGACAGACACGGCACCCCCAAAATGGTAACAGTGCACTACCAGAATAGTGATAAATTGAGCTGGCTTGATGAGTGCCTGTCATAGTACCAGGTTAGATTAAAATGTGAGATGACTTACTTAAATATTCCCAAAACTTCCCTTTTCCTGGGCCCTGTCTTCTATGCCAGCTTGTTTCCAGAGGTAGCGAGTTTCTTCAGTATGGTCCTTGCTTTTTATTGCTCAGCTGCATCTTTGCAGTCACAAGTTGAATGCAAAAGGAGATTTGAAGAGCACAGTTGCCTCCTGCACATCTTTTTTTCACTTTGTACGTGGTTTTTGCCAGGCACCAATCTCCATGATGGGCTTTGGCATTCTGTTAACATCAATGCCAGAAGGCATCGCATTACCCTGACGCTGGATAACGACGCCGCCACCGCCAGCCACGCAACCACTGTCTCAAGGATCTACTCTGGGAACAGCTACTATTTTGGAGGTAGGTTGTTTCAGGAAGGTTTTTGTGAGGCAGGTCCTCAGGTGGTCGCCACTGAGTTCTCCCAAGGTGCACTGTTTGCAGCTAAGAACAAAGGTAAGGACTGCCTGCGTGCAGCACTGGGGTCAGGTTGAAGGGTGTTGGTCAAGCCTGGCAGAGAAGGAACAAGCAGAACTGCAAGCAGAGCTGTAAAAGTGAACTACTAGTGGTGTTAGTCAGTGGGTACTTACATCTATCTGACAATATATGCAAAAGCTGTATTAACTGTGAGTGGTTTTGAGTTTTGGTTTTTTTTCCTGGTTAAAAAGCCTTAGAGTTATTGATGTTATCAGCATTCCTGTAGATACCACTGTTCTGAACAGGCTCAGTGTCTTTTTGGAGCTTAGGTGACATATGGCTCAAATTTACAAAGGTATTAATGTACAGTTCTCTTGTAGAAAATGAAGGTAGGTTTAGCTCAATTTATAAAATGGAAAAAAAAGTATTGAAAAATACTATCTTCTGCTTTTTGGAGTGGAGTGCAAACCCTAATTTAGATAGAAGGACTATCATTAGCTGTCTTTTAATCTGATATATTTCTGTGAAGTGCTTACTGTAGTATGGTTCTGATCTTGATGAACCCTGTGGATACAGCACTGAGGATGTACAGGAGGCTTTGGATCTCAGAAGTGCCTGAATACTGGGGAAGTTCAGATACAAATGGCTTTCTTGCTGCCCATAAGATTTAATCTGCACATTGCTTCAGCAGCAGAATTTAACCCATAATAATTTTACATTTTGTACAGTTCTTGTAACAACTCATGTTTTAGTTCTATCAACTGTGGAGTATTAAGATGAAAACAAACACATTTTGATTTTGCTCAGCACATGTGAAAACCTCATACTGTGATACTTTCAGTGGCTGGCTTCTCTCTTTTTTAAAAACTTTTTTTCCCCCCTAAGTGGAGTATTTATAACACAGGAGAAGGAATAGCAGAAGGAATAAAAACATTTGGAATAATAAGCCTCTGAGTTCTTGTATCAGGAAATCCCAGCAGAAATAGTTGAACATTCCAATATTCTTCTCTGCCTCTTCTCTTTTTCCCACAGGGTGCCCTGACAATTTCACCGATTCCCAGTGTTTAAATCCCATTACTGCTTTTCAAGGCTGTATGAGGCTCATCTTTATTGATAACCAGCCCAAGGACCTCATTTTAGTTCAGCAAGGCTCCCTGGGGAATTTTAGTGATTTACACATTGATCTGTGTGGCATCAAAGACAGGTAATTATTATTTCCTCTTTCTTGTATTTGTTCTTTTTTCATCCTAGTGGTTTATAAATACAGGTTGCATTAAGTGAAAATTCTAATCTGCCAGTATAACAGATATTAGGCATAATAGAGCTACTAATAGAAAATACTACAACAAAGATAGGAGGACTGGAGGGGAAATGGTTTCAATTACATGAGGCTCTCTTCACATTGACTTGTAGGAAATAGAGTATGCAAATTCAATCAAACTATAGATTGGTGAAAGGATTAAATTTTATGCATAAACAACATTTGATTGCTTTGAATTTCTAGAGGAAATGAAAGAGAAGGAAAAAATTAGTTGATTCATCAGAACATGTCATACCCTTAATATATAAGCTGGTTCTGCTTAAATAAATCATCTACAGTTTTTCTTGTTAGCCGTTACAGCATGTTCATGATGAAGATATGGTACATCTCATGTGCAATACTGCCCATTTAGTGGGACAATGGAATGATGGAACGTCTGCATCTGCCAGAGAAACATTTCAGATTAAATAGTGATCCACATCCCTTCTAAGGTGAAACCTGGCAGGACCCCCAGATTTTCCCAGAAACAGCAGAGAGGAAATAAGAAACCAATTTTTTTTTAAGTATTTTGTAATTCTCTTTTGCTTCTTATGGATTTTTAGTGTCTAAATATTTCTGAATCATTTATTCAAATGTGTACTTTGAAGTCAGTATGTGACATAGGAAATTCCGCGAATTTTTTTTATTATTTTTTTTTAATCTACCTAAGTTCTGAAAAGTAGAAATGGAACTTCTGGAAATTTCACGTGCTTCAAATAGGTAGGGGGGTTAAAAGAATATTTTGGAAATGGATTAGGACCATAAGCATTTAATGTATTTTTTTCAGACATGTTACTTAGATGATGTTGACGGCTGATTTCCATTACTCCTTCCTGTAGGAGGGATCTGCCTGCTGGAGCTGCAATCTTTTGATAAGTGGGCAGAACATCTGTGGTGCAAGATCTTTGTGCTCATCTTTGTGGATTCATTTTTGTTAATTTGTATGGAAAAATTACTGACTTGGCTGATAAAATCTCTTTCCACATTTAATGATGACTGAATTCAGGGGAAATGTGAATTTCATACTTGGGATGCCTGAAATTAATGGAATTCTACCATGCCAAAATAGAATGGAAAAAAGATACATCTAATTTTCCAAAAGGAATCAAAATTATATATCTTAAGAACTGAGAGAGAGAATTTTGCTGTCTTCTTGGAAAAAAAGGTTTTTTAAGATTGGGTGGACCATTTAAAAGCACTTTGTGTGATTATATGTTGAAACAAAAGACAGCTCTTCTGGTATGATGCAGAGGTGCTGTGGGACATCTCCAGTGCCTTCATTGTCACCAAGTCCAGGCTATGTGCAGCTCAGTGGTATTTCTGAAAATATCTTCCTTATCTTTGGTGTCCCAAGGATGACAAGCACTAGACTGTGATCATATCATAAAATTATTTAGGGCAAAGATGTAAACATAATAAAAGTGGGATTGTTTTATGTAATGCCACCTTTCTTGTTAAATATATCACACTGACCAAAGTTAGTTGTGATCTATTGAAGGACCTGGGAGTGCTGGTTGCAGAGGCTGGACAAGCGAGAGTGTGCCCAGGTGGCCAGGAAATCCAATGGCATCCTGGCTCTGTGCTCTTCAACATCTTCATAAGTGATTTGGACATAGGACTAGAAGGGGTGCCGAGCAAGTTCACAGATGATACAAAACTGGGAGGAGCTGTTGGCTCCCTCAGAGTCAGAGAGGCCTTGACAAATGAGAGGGCTGGGCAATCACCAACTGCATGCGTTTCAGCAGGGGGAAATGCTGGATTCTGCACCTGGGATGGGGCAGCTCTGGATGTATGGACAGAGTGGGGAATGAGATGCTGGAGAGCAGTGCCACAGAAAGTGGGCCCTGGGGGGGTTCTGGTCGATGGCAAGTTGAACATGAGCCAGCAGTGCCCTGGCAGCCAGGAGGGTCAGCCCTGCCCTGGGGGCACCAGGCCCAGCATGGCAGCTGGGCAAGGGAGGGATTGTCCTGCTCTTCTCTGCTCTGGGGCAGCCTCAGCTCCAGTGCTGGGGGCAGCTTTGGGCACTGCAACATAAGAAAGATATTAAACTATTAGAGAGAATCCAAAGAGGGGAATGAAGATGGTGAAGGGCCTTGAAGGGAAGTAGCATGAGGAGCAGCTGAGGGCACTTGGTCTGTTCAGCCTGGAAAAAAAGACTGAGGGGAGACTTCACTGCAGTTACAGCTTCCATCTGAGGGGGAGAGGAGGGGCCAGCACTGATCTCTTCTCTGTGACAGGACCTGAGGGAATGGCCTGAAATTATATCTAGGGAGGTTTAGGTTGAAGTTAGAAAAAAAGTTATTCACTCAGAGGGTTTTTGGACACCAGAACAGGCTCCCCAGGGAAGTGGTCACAGCACCAAGCCTGACAGAGCTCAGGAAGAAGTGTTTGTACAATGCTCTAAGGTGCATGGTTGGACTCATGTGGATGTCCTGTGTAGGAACAGGAGTTGGACCATGGATCCCTTCCAATTCAGCATATTCTGTGATTCTGTAATTCTAAGATTTATTGCTGTGTGCACTGTAAAGCACATGTTCTTGTAATTTTAATGCATGTGGGAATTGTGCAATTTAATTAACATGTAAATGGGACATTTATCTTAGTTATCTAAGCTCAAAACCTCTTTTGAGGAATATGCTTCTATTTAGAAGCAGTTTATTTGTCACAGGTTTGTAGACCAAGCTCATTCAGACTTGGACTCTGAAAGCAGTGGCTAGGCAGCACACTGCAACTGTGCCTTCTCTTAAAAAGAGAATTAATGACTTTATTTTGGAAGATGATAAACTGGGATGACTACTGATGCCAGCAGTACATTTTGGAAAGAGAATTCAGTTGTGCAAGCATAAAATGCATGCACCCACTCACATACCCTGGGATTTTCTATCTCAAGGCTTGCACAGATTTAGATGGAGCCAGCTGAAGGTCTGAGCCTTAATGTCTCACTGTCACTATCATTTGAACAATATGTGTTCTTAAATAAACTTGCCATTAATGCCTCCTGTCACCTGTATTTATTATTTCCATTCTTCAGTAACTATTACTTAGGAAGTAAATGAGAGTTTATCCTTCTTACCATTTGGTGGCTAGGGAGACAGTGCTTTTGGAGTAAAGTAAACGTGGCCCTGTTGCTGAACCTTCTGTGAGCAGGCAGCTTTTGTTGGAGGCATTCAGATGCTTCTTGCAGCCTCAGTGAGCCTGTGAACAAGGCCACCCTGTAGCTGCTCTGAGCCTGTTTGAATAGACAGTTCAGTTCAGGATGTATCTGAGGAGAGCTGAGTTCAGCAGGTAGGGCCTTAAGAAATGATAGGGTCTTGAGCAATATGGGCTGCCTAGGTGATGGAAGAAGGCTCATTAGCACCATCTCCTACAAACACTGCTTGTTTGTAGCCCTCAGTGCAGTGCCAGCATTGCTGATGTCCCTGCTGCTGCATATCAAGTCATGTCTGAATTGCAGTCCTCTTATATGGTACCTGCATTTTTCCCTCAGGTGACACGTCCTGTATAAGGAAACATCTCTAATCTATTCATGTCAGAGCAGTGTCTGCTCCATAAGCCTTGCAAAGTATTCCTTTCTTGGTCTGCTTCAAGACAAAGCTGCTCCTGTGAAATGTTCTCAATGCTTTATGGGGCAGGAAAATAGAATCTGTAGAAGGAAGCAATTTTTCTGGTATGTGTAGAGCTCTTGGCACTATCCCTACTGCAGCCTTCTGCTAATCCAGCTAATTATTTTTCTTTTGTTCTAGTATGTATGTTTACTATGATTAATCAAATACAGAGTGCTCAGTCTTTTCTGAGGATATTTCAACCTGTGGTGCTTGCACTGCTCCTCTTATGAAATGTTAGAGATCCTGCCTGCAGGGCATCTATCCCCCTTCCAGTGAGATGTGGAAAAAAATTAAGACAACATTGTGCTAATCCATGGAGGTCTGCTCTATCTTTAAAAGCAAATAGATTTAATTTTGTCCCTCTTTTTTATTGCCTTTTCAGGATTTATAGTCTGTTAGGAGTGCAGATTAGGACTTGTTTGCTTTACACTGAATTAATAAATCAGAAAACACAGTTTCATACACCATGCTGGCATTTTTCCTGCATGGCATGATACAAAGCAGAAAGTAACAAAACAGAGATGCAGAAGTGAAGGTGCCATGAAGTCCTTGAATTCAGAGACATTTTGCTGGGGACAAAGGGAGCTATCTTTAAACAGTCTTTTGCTGTGTTGACCATCTCTGACCAAAACCTATCTGATATGGGCCTAGACAAAAAAAAATTTAAAAAAAAATATCTTTATCACACTGAACTGAAAGTAAATTCAAAATCCAAAGAGAGTCACTTTTATGTCCATGGCTACAGAAATGCAGGAACCATGCAGTCCTCACTTCTGGTGTTCTGCACTTTAAGTGTTTTTTGGGAAAGAAAGAATCTTCTGAGCATGACATATTAAACTTAAAAGCGTCCAGGAGAAAATCTGAGCACTAAGGAAGTTTAATGAGAATGGAATGATGCTTTTTGTCTTTGGCCCTTAATCTGCAGGGAGGAGGATGTCAGTGTCAAGGGATGGGGAGGTGACAAGCAAAATAAAATATTTGCTTGCTTATAGATGCAGTAAGTCAGAAGAGATTCACTCCATTCTCTTGATGCCCACTAAGCTTCTAGCTGTAGGGGTATGGCCAGGCTCCCTGTCCTCCACCTGCAAGTTAGGGGCTTTACAAGCACAAGATGGACTTTCCTAAGTACTTTGGCTTTAGAGACGAAAAAATCCAGAGCAACAACATACAAACAGAATGTGTTTTTCCTAATGGTGTCTTCACTTATTCATTTCCCTCTTCAGTATTTTGCAAAGACTTCTTGACCCTGCCAAACAGACTCCTGGACATGGGTTAGGGATGCAGTTACAGAGACTTGCTGTTTTATGCATGTGGTGTTTTATCCTGTCAGCTTAGAAGGAAAACATGCTTGAAACCATTGGCCTGATCTAGCTGGGAGCCCTGAGCCATTGCACTGATACCAAAATATTGGGCTCTTGGCATCTACAGCCTTCATTTTGAAATTTGGAGTTACTGGCACCTGGACAAATTATGTAACACAAATCAGCCAGTGAACAAAACAGGTAGGGGAATGTGTCCAAGTGAGGAGTAGCAGGAGGATGAGCAAACATTGTTTAGTAAACACTAACCAGAGTTGCCACTTTGTGTTTAGGTTTGCTAGCAGTCATGCTTCTAAATTTCTGTTCTCCATAAAGATATACAGAGCCCAAACTGTTTCTTCAAAGGCTGCCTCTAAACAAAAAAAAAACCCCCGCAGAACAGGACTGGAAAACATCCCTTGCAAAGGAAGATTGAATTAATTATTTAACCAGAAGAGATTGCTGAGGGGAGGCAACATAATGGTCTTAGGTGCTCAAAGGCTGCAGCACTGAGGAGAATAATCATCCTTTCTGCCCAGGATGTATGGAGAGCTGCTGTGGCACAGACTGCCTGAGGAGACTGTCAAGCTTCTGTCACTGGAAGGCTTTGGGAAAAGTTAGATGAGTCTGTGAGAAATAATGAACATGGGTGTGGGTGATCCTGCCTTGGGGTGTGAGCATGGACTGAGTGATCTTCCAAGTTCCCTCCAGCTCTGTTGCATTCACTCAGGCTTTTCCTGCAGCTGGAACAGTTGTGCTTTATTCTTGCTTTGGAGGTTCAGAAATGTCAGTAATAACAGTGCATGAATTAAAAACAAAACAACAAAAAAACCCATCAAAAACCTGGAAAAAATATTTCAGGAATTCAGCTCAGGAAGTCTCAGACCTGTGAGAAAGCTCATTTTAGTAGGTGTATCTCTGAGACAATCTAAGGCAATGCTACATCTGTGAGTAGGGACTGTGAAGCCCAAAGTTATGTTTGTTTTTTTAATAACCTAATATGTATAGATAGATATAGAAATGGGATATAGATATAGATATAGATATATAACCTGATATATAGAGATATATGAAATGGATGAGAAGGAGCAGTAGTTCCTATTCATATAGGAATGATTTCCTCCTTTTTGCTTCTAAAAACCACGATTCATTTTTACAACTCAGAAGAAAGCTATGTGATTGCAGAATTTATTGCTCTGGGTTTTTTTGGGGAAATCTTTGTAAATTTCATGATCTCTAGAATAGTGGTTAAACTTCATTATGGTTAATAGTATATTTTTCTTTGATAAAAAGTAACCTGATTTCCTTCTACTTGTATCTCTATTTCCTTGAGGTCCTGTGACTTGGAGGTGCCCATCTGTCTTTCAGATGTGGTATAAATGAGGTTGAGAAGTGTAGGCAGGGACTGAGGCACTTGATAACTGCAGAAGCATCTTCACTCTAGTAAATCAAGATAATAGCCCTGTATGGATCCCTTCACAACCCGCTGTTTTAGTTGCTAAAAGATGAAATGCAAATCCAGTTGGATGTACTCACTGACCTCCTTGGCCTGAGCAGCCTTTTGCAGGAAGTGTGTCCTCTCTGGGCCACTCAGAGGAGCTGCTGTGGGCAGCTCTGACTGCACAGGCTGTAAGTCTGTCATTCAGCCCTCATGGCTGTTTCTAAAACTGACACTCTGTTCTTTGGCATGCTACAAACTGTTCTCTACAAGGGGTGATGAAATAGGCTTGGACTCTTCAGCCTGGAGAAGAGAGAGCTGGGCAGAGTTGTGCGATGAGGAGCAGCATGAAGGAAGTGAATGATAAACAAGAATGTGCAGTTTCTCACAAGTTCAAATCTTACACATCAAATTGGATGTTGTTAGATGCTGTAGAGGTCAAATGTAAAGGAAAGAGCCAGTAAGGCGTACATGAATTCATAAGGCACAGATGGCTGGAAGCTAGCAAAATGTTTAGTGGGATGTTCTTGAGCTTACTTCATCAGCATTTTTGCTGTGGCACTGTCAGTGTAAGGAAATTGAAGGAGAGGCACTGTTGATCTGAAGCAAGTCTGGAGGGAGGTGATAATCTTAGGACTAGGAAGTCCAAGTCCCTCACTGTTTCTAAAACATTGCTTTCATTGTATGCAGCTCTCTGTGCCTCTGTTGTTCAAAACTAAAACATATTGCATCATGGCTGTGCTAATCTCAAAATACATTTGAATCTCAGCGTGAATTTTGCTAAGTATTAATATGTTTTGCGCTGTGTTTTCCTTTGTATCAGTGGAAATAGTGGGTGTGTGGGTCTGTCTGTGTGTGGGCCAGCAATGGAAGGCATAGCCTGGGGAGAATTCAGTCAGCCCCTCATTTAAAAATAAATGAAATGGGTAGGAAAACAAATATGCAGATGATGAGAATTTGGCCACAGAGTTGAGAAGCTCTGGGATTTCCCATTCAGCAGTTGGCTCAAATGCCAGATTTTGTGACTAGAAATACTAGCTCCAGTCCTGAAGCTGAGTTGGTCGTTTGCTGTGGTTGGCATCCTGTTCAGAGAATAGATACAGGAATGTGAGCTCAAGAGATACTGCAGCTCAAGAGTTGCCATGGTTATTAGGAAAATGTGCCAGAAAATCATTAAACCCCAGTCCAGAAACACAGTGGATTTCCAGTGCTTCATCATACGGCACAGATGCTCCCTTTGGGCTGAGCAGGGCTGGCTGCTCTCACCACAGATGGACCCCCTGGAGTACAGCAGCAAGGGCTGCAGTGTTGCCTGGAGCCTGAGGGCAGGGCTTGATTAATCTCATGCACTTCTTGCATGCAGTGGAACAGACTGCTTTGCAATGTTAGTCTCAGAGGAGAAAATTCCATTTGCAGGAGTTCTTGCACTCTGTGTGTGCACAAAGAGATGAGATCTGGTGTGGTTTCCCCTCCTAGCCCCTCCAAAGTCTAGAAGGAAAAGTGCTTTCCAGGCATTGCCATTGGGGTAGCTTGTGCTGAAGAGCTGTTGTGAGGTCTCTTTTTCCTTTGAATTGACACCTCATATGGAAATAGTCTCTTTTGCCCCCTAAGGTGGTCATGGACAAATGTTTGCATTTACCAGGCTTTGCAGACAAATCCTCTTGGAACACACCCATAATGATGGCATTGGTTCCATTTATGTTTTTAACTCCTCAGCTCCCATCACAAAGGATGAGATAATTTTGTTGCCTGGTGACAGAGAAGACTCTTAAGGAGTCTGAAATTTCATGTTTCTGTCAATCTTGCCAGAACTGACATACCTTAAACTGATGGACTTTTTGGTGGCAGTTTCCCTGGACAGAGGTGGGGCTGAGGCAGATATAGAAGCACAGTGTTGTACACCTTTTGTTTTATTGTCATAAACTCTATACATGATTTGCACTTGAGTGCATTAGATTGGGTTGTCTTCAGATTAGGAAAGCCTTTTATGTGTTAAGCCTGTCTTTATCCATAAAGGAACTATGAGTGTAGCCAGATCATGCTTTTCTTTAGGCTCAGGTTCACAGGTTTGCATAGATAATGCATGTGTTGCTCTCCCTGTCTCCAGCTGCTGAGGTACTTTAATCTGATTGCTGCAGCTCGTGTTGATTTTGCACTGATGAAGCTCTGCCTGGGTTGCCCTATTTTTACTTGGCTGGCACCTTGCCCTTGCTGTAGCAAACACTGACAGTGCTTGTCAAGGACAACACCGGGGACTTCAGTTCCCTTAAGTGACCTGGGGGATAGGGGGAGGAAAAAAAATACTGGCGTTGAATTCACCTTGGCAGATGGAGGGATGGTGCATCTTGCAGGACATCCTGGGAATTCCAGTGATGTGCCACAAGGAACACCAACCTGACTTGAGATATTTTCTTTGAATTCTGGCAGTGCCCCATCACTGTAGCATCAGCGAGCAGACACAGGCACACACTGATGTTACCATCCTTATTAAACCAAGATTCATCTGCATGTTCCAATTCTCCCAGCAAATCCAAATGGAGAGAGGGGCATGTGGTATCCCTGATAATCACTGTGATGAGATTGGTGGTTACAGTTGTGCTTCATTAGGGAGAAATATATGGAGTTGATTCATGAGCTGGCTTCCCTCAACTGCTTCAGCTGTGGAGCACAAAGTGTCCTTAGTCCCTATTCTTTTATCCCTATCCGTATTTTATCTGTGAAGATTCTTCATATTATTTTCAAAATAAATAAGCTTGAAGTGTTCTTTTTCCTTGCTAAATAGAGCTGACCTTTTAAAACCTGCTTTATGCCTATTTCCTTTGTAGATTCTATTATATTTTAATATCAATTTTTACTTGTAAGAAAAATTTCTTTTTTTTACTTTTTCTTCCTTTACTTTTAGTGCTGAACTTAACATTGCTTTGTGTGTTGTACTGTCAAAATGGGCCTTTGGGAAATTAATTACTATTGCAAGTGAAGGGTGTTAGGATAAATCCGATAAAACCATAGTGGTCTTTTATATTTCTTAACTCACCTCTTAGATTTAATGTGTGCCCTGCAGCAAAAGACAAACTTTATAGGATTCTTTCACCCCTCAACTTGGCCATGCAAGTAAAAAAATACTCTGGCTAATTATGTCCAGTGCATTTTAATTTTTTTTATTAGGCTGGGATTAAAAAATTCAAACATTTAGTATTGCATTTAACCCCACATAAATATCTGCAGTTCATTGCAGAAAGAATAATTTTAAAAAACCCAATTTGTCATCCATCCTTTTCATTCTCTATAGTTTTTCTGTCTTCATTATTTAGTGCCTTCTCTGCAGAAATGACAATTATTTTATAGTGCATGTTACTTTCTTTTTGCAGGAAATCCACTTATGTTTTCCTTTCTTGGTTTTATAGCAGTGAGTGGGATGTTTTTACATCACATTCCTTGAATCTGGGTGGTGATAGAAGCTGGAATGAGCTAAACACATAAGAGAGGATGCCGTGTCCTTTTTCAAAATGTTTCTGATTTTGCGTAAATCCCAAGTTTGGTTTGAGAATTGCCCAACTATGTGTCCACCAAAACAGAGTGTTTGGACTACACACCTTCAGATGCTGGAATACCCAGATCTGGATTTTTTTTTTCCTTTAAATTCTGCAGGAGAGACCGTGCTGGCTATTTATGGGGATCTGGTGGTCCAGATAAGTATTTCTTCTGATATTTTGCTTCACCTTAAAAAGGTTCCTTCAGTCCTGTGAGTGAATTTTTTCCCCTTATCTTTTGTCTCTTTTGCCTGTTTTAGGATTCAATGGACAAATAACTCGGGGCTACTGAAATTTTATGTCTTCTAGTTTATATATTAATTAAGGAAAATTGGAAAAAAGTTTCCAAAATATTTTCCTTTCACATGCTTTGTGCTTGTTCAGCAAAAAAAATAGGATATTGTTAGAAATGTGTACTTCTTTTTCATCATATTGCCCTTGGAGAAATTCTGGGTTTTTGCTACTTACTCTGTACTAAACCCAAAGCGGGACACTGCAATGGGGTTTGTGGAATGGAAAATGGATGTGGAAATGGAATTGGAAAGATGTCTTAAATCCAAACTATGTTACATGGTAGGAAACGAAAAAGGGGAAAATGTATCTTAATGACTTAATGCCTTGTAATGATCACTATACAGTGAAGAAAATAGTATTAGAAATAGAGGATGACATGATGTTCTGTGAGAGTTAAACAGTCTCTTGGGTCTTCCCCTAAAGTATGCACCTATATCACAAATTAGACATGCTAACTAATGGAACTAAATTACCTGAGTTACACCCTTGTGCGTGCATTATGAAGTGTGATCTTGGAAATCCTGTCAATACCACACAGATTTTAAGATGGAAGCACAGGATGCAGAAAAGGAGAGCAAGATTTAAAAAATTTAAACTCTCAGGCATCCAAAGCTTGAGTGTTGGAATTAAAATCCCTGTAATTGTAAGGAGCATCCCCTCATCTCCTCATATCTATTCTAACATTTAAAGCAGCTGAATAATAGAGGTAAAAGAGGTAATAGCAGAGCTTCTCTCCAATATCTTAAGGGCTGATTGACGCTGAAGTGTAATAAAATCATGTAGCACAGTTTCCTACTCTTGGACTGGCATATGATCTTCACACTGTCAGATGCTCTTGCTCTGTGATAGACAACGAGAAAATATTTGTACAAAGCAAATTCCCAGAAGAAAGAAATAGGCAGTCACAGTGAAAAATGCTATCTCTGAGTAGGGGGCAGTTTCCTAGGCTTTGTGTTTCTTTAATGAGAATGAAAAGGAATGCTCAGATTATTTGTATAATGCTATAAAATGGTTTTGCTTGCCCTTCCTTAATTGTGTTTTCTTTGTCCTTGTTTCATACATGCAATACCACCTGCAGAAAATTACAATCCAGGCCCATGAAGTGTTCTCTAGTCTGTAGAAATGCGGTATTTCAGAGCAAAATAAAGACATATGCTTCAGATTCATCAGTATCATTCAGTAAATCCTGTCGAGGGTGGGTAAAAAATGGAGCAGGGTGAACGCCTTCCTATAACTGCAGTGACTTCAACATGCGGAAGGATGCTGAAATTGGAGAAAGATTGGTACTCATGAGTGTAGGGATTTCTGGGAGAGGGGATTTGTACTAAATGAGACTCCTGTGGAGAAAGAATGCAGTTTGAAAGTAGGTAAGGGGCTAATTTATTAGCTTCTGAAATCCTGCTTGAGTGTGGAATTGAGTTTGGGGGGAACCTGAATAGAGTTCGCTCCTGAGTTCCTTTAGAGTAAAAATCCATGGGATGTGCAATGCCACAGTAAATTAAAGGCCAGATACGGGTATGCAAGTAGAATATAATATCATATCTTTTGTTTATTTGTTTGATTTTTGCAGATGGCTTTTCTGCTTTTGCTTTGTAAAATGATGAATTCTAAATGGAACAGCTGTCTGTACAGGATGGTTTATTTGTTTTCCTTTTTTCTATTTCCAATTTATTTATATAAAATCTTTTCTGCTGATGCTAAGCCAAACTGTCAGCACATTTACCTATATTAAAAATGTAGATGTTCTAACAACAAAGCAATCAAACCTTAAAAAATGTCTTTTATCAAAGGCACAGATAACAGGCTTTTCCTTCACTAGAGCCAGTCCCAGCACAGGTCTGTGCTACTCACATGCCTGAGGGCGGTTGGCATCAGTGTTCAGATCTTTAAATGTTGGTCTCACAGTGGTATGCAGAACCAAGGTGACCAACAGTGGAAAGAATAATATATTTTAAAAGTTCTTTCATCAAGTTTTGCAGATATCACAAAGAAGAATAACCTACCTTTGTTATAAACTACTGAGGGTTTTTTATTTAGTTTTGTTTGTTTGTTTGTTTGTTACATCAATTCAGTAGGACAGACTAGATGGTTTCCATCATGGAATTTTTATTCCTGTTCTCTTTGTACTCCATGAGTTCTCATAACATAATAAATTTATGAAAGAAAATGTAGATGACTTAAAAATGAAAAATAAGGAACGCCAAAAGACTGTAGTAAGTTGTTGGTCAGTTTTCTGAAATTGCAATAGGAGAGAGAATTTGAAATGTGGGATGATGAGGAGGAAATGTCTGCTGAGGAAAGCCAGAGGTCTGAAGAATAATACTTTTTCAGCTCATTGTAATATTGCTTTTATACACTTTTTCTCACTTCCTCTGGTTCTGTTAGCTCTTTTTTCTTCCTTTAGTTAAGGGCACCTAGCCCAATATTTTACCACAAAAGGACATCCAGAGGAAAATACAAGTGGGATGTGCTATTGCAATATTTTACTGATGCTCTCAGATCTACATTACTTTTCCCCTTGGTAAACCTCTGAAGTTATGCATTGTCTGTCTGGTAGAATTGCTAAATTTCTCTTCTAAATGATTGTCTGGTCTCCCCTTGAAGCCATTTCTTGTAGCAAAGTAACCTTTGGCATGGAATTTCCCAGATTTATGGCTCAGTACAGCAGGGCTGATATCCATGCTGTTGCAATAGGCCTCAATCTATTGAGTTTACTGGAAAGACACCATTTTACTGCAGCAAAATATAATCTGTTACAGCAACACCATGAATTTCATTAGACATATATGCCCACTATATCAAGTCATCTCCTTTAATGTTATTTTTTTCTAATTATAAGTGAAATAGCTGCTGGCTGTAAATAGGAAAACATGCTGAAATAAAATGAATTTGGTACAATATTTAAGGCAATGCTTTACTGATATATAATCTTCCAAAATTTCATGGTTTTTTTTTTTTTTGTTACAGCATTCCTGAGTTTTATGGACTTAGTGCTCATTTAAAAATTATGTATTTTTACAGTCTTGGTATTTAGGGGGTGTGCTCCTTTTTTCTTTCTCTCTGTGATGGTTCCCTTTCCTTCCTCTTTCTTCAGAAGGAATAAAGGGTAGTGCTGGATATATTGTGCTGACTACAACAAAATCTCAGAGGTGCTTATTGGAACTACACTGGGTTTATTTCCAGTCAAGTGTAACATCAAACGTGTAGAGCTCCTTCAGCCTTCCCACTCAAGTAATTCTGCCATTGTTATTTCTTCATCATTCCCATCAAAGCCCCAAATTTCTCCCCCCTAATGCCTGTGCAGTTTGTCCTTTGATTTCAAAGGAAGCAGGTTTTGGAGGTGAATGTTTCATCCAAGGACAGTGAAGGCTTTTGTGCAGACTCTGCACATAGCTCACTTAGATGGTGTGCATTTTCCAGCTTGGCTGAATGAAGGAAAATTTATTTGCTTCGCTTATTTTTATTTTTTTTAAATAATAATTTTCCACCATTACATATATTTACATGAATAAACGGGGAGGACCAGAGTCCCTGGTATGTCACAAACTTTCTTAGGCAAATCCATAAATTTTCAAGTGTTTCATTTACGTTACTTGCAAAAATTGACTTGAGCTGTTTGTTCATTTCAATTGCAAATAGGTCAGGGGCTGCCTGATGCAGATTTTTGTCTATGAAACATTCTGTGAATCCACTGCATTTTTTGCTGAAAATGTTTACTTCTACTGGAATGCAAATATTAATTTATATTTTAAATTACATGTGTTTAAGTCCTTCAACATGAGGATCTAGGACAGTTCACAAATGGAACAATCTGTGACTTATCCATGCCTTGATTAATTTTAATTATAGCTGTTTCTTAATTTTGAGTTCTCTCACAATTAGGAAAAATTTTGCTTCTAATGAAGACACAACTGCTCAGCTAGAATGGGATTATGGTAATTATTAGAGTTGTAAAGAAATTTGTTTCATAAGCTCTTAGAAGGGTTAGTTATCTGACCAAAAACAAGATCAATGCAATTGGTGCTAATTAAAGCAAATAGACTAGGGAATAAAAAAGGATTTAATTCTGAATTTATGAATATCATTAAAAGCTGACATGGTTAGTTTGACTTGCATTTTGTGCATTGTTGGGAGAAGAAAAAGTGTTTGCATTCGTAAGACAAGTAGAAATAAGAAGTGACCTTCAACTTTGTAAAGTCTTTAAAAGGAAATTGTTTTTTAAGGGAATAAATGCGGCTAAGCCTCTAATACAGGACTTTGGCAAACCACAAATGGCTAGTAATTAGCTCTACTGCACTGGGTTAATTAATAAAAGGTAGTTTAAAGTAGGCAAAAAGCATGTTTGTCCATTACACTGATGATGCAAGTTATGATAATAACACAGAACTATTCTTTTTATCTCTCCAAAGAGCTCAGATAACATCATATATTTCTTCTCACCAGCCTCCCCGTGATGTGAATAGAGCTGCTGCTGTACAGGCAACATAAGGGAATATTTATCACTAAATAGCAAGTGGAATTAAAGGCAGTGTGCTGAGGGCAAGGGCAGGCACCACCAAAGTACAAACATGAGTCTATGTGCTCCCACAGGTGAAATTCATGTGTCACCTCCGAGCTGTTGTACCTGTGTGCTTTGCCTCTGGGATGAAGCTGCTGGTTCAGGTGGCTGGCAGGGTCCTGCAGGGCACACCACACAGTCCTGTTTGCACCATCCCAGAAGGCTGCTCCTGCTCTCCTCAGCATTGACCCGGAGCTTTAAATCTCATTTCAGTATTGCCAGGAGGAGGTGTGATGGCAGAGGGGCTGGCTGGGCTCTCACTGTACCAGCAGGATGATGGATTGGTAGATGATTGCCCAGCAGACCATTAAAAGCCAAAAGCTCATCCCTTCTCAGAATTCCTGCCTTATAAGGGTAGGGCAAACCGCGAGGTTTTGGCCTTCCCCTTTGTTTCTTTCTTGTTTTAGAAACAAGATACTCTCCCACAGCACTGGAGAGCTAGAAAACTAAGAATGTAATTCTCATACTCTGTCCTAATTGTGTATTTGAGCTCAGTGATTAATAGAAGCTATGACAATGATTTTTATAAGACCAAGATAACTTAGAACTGTTTTAAAAATATTACAGATAGTTATAAATAGCATACTTCTTGAATTCCTTATTTCTCTAGTATTTGAATAATAAATAATTACTGCAGTAATAGAGCAAAAATAATTAATCTTTCTTGTTAATATTTTTATATGACCTTTATAGTTTTATATATAATGGTACAAATAGTGA
The DNA here is from genome assembly GCA_013399455.1 of Anthoscopus minutus. Taxonomy (NCBI): domain Eukaryota; kingdom Metazoa; phylum Chordata; class Aves; order Passeriformes; family Paridae; genus Anthoscopus; species Anthoscopus minutus. The sequence continues at coordinate 130,513 of VWYI01019409.1, forward strand.
TCAAGTGAACGTGTGTTCTGGAATGAATCCTAGTTAGAGATGAACAGATGTAAGTTTGTATGAATGAGCATGGAGTATACTGAGGACGAGAGGTTGTTCTGATAGGCCTCTGGCACATAAACAGGTTTCTCTGGGCTGCCAAGGTCTGGCAGCTCCAAACAGCCTTGGACTCCAGTAAATTGATGAAAACTTGGCTGATGAGGCTTAGAAGGCTGGTGAAGATGGCTGTTTAGTGACATACAGGTTTTCTGCTTGCATGCATGGAATGGGTTTTCATGGTAAGCAATCTAGAAGAAACAAATTGAAAGCCAGTGCTAAGGGCAATATACATACTTAATTGCAAAAACAAAATTCCTAAGGATGATTTGAACTGCCATAAAACCATATCTTCAGCCAGAAAAAATTCAAGGTAGCATTAGTGATTTCACACTAACACCCTGGAAAGATCTGGGTATTGAAAGAGTTCTGAAGCTCAAGTTACAGCAAAGCAAATCCTAATGGAGTTCTGTAGTGTAAAGGATAAATTGATTCCCTGTTTCCTCTCCACCCACCCATCACAATTGAATCAGCAGTATAAACAAGTTACTTATTTTTCAAAAGTCAGACATACTGTGTAAGAGAGATTAATATAGAGTAAGAGGGAAAAAAATAAAATGAAAAAAAGGCAAATAAGAGAACAATCTGTTTCCATTTAAGCTGGTGTAACTTCATTGCTCTGCCTGTGTTTATACCAGGGGAGTTCAGATCAGCATTTACTTCTTGTCCTGGAGATTGAATTTATCTCCCACAGCTTTTATTTCTGTTCATTTCTTGAGCTGCATGCTGTTGTGCCTCTTTCTTCTTTTAATAATTTGTTTCACCATAATACTTCAGAGGCTCACCAACTAAAATGAGGAAGAGAGTACAGAACTCATAATTGAAGCATATTTTTCCTCTCAGTTCAGAGATTTGCATGCTGTTAGTGTTACTACAAATGTAAGTCAGACTAATTTTGATAACAGTGGTGCCTTTTTAATCAGAGAACAGGGGATTCTCCTTTGGAACAAGATTTTAATAGCATTTTCGCCTGCTACTTGTCTTGCTCTGTGATCAGAAATTTCACGACACTTTAATTGCTAACAAGTGGAATTTTTTTATTTAGAATGATCTTTACCTATCTTCTGGATAGCTTAAATGTTGTTTTCCTCAGTGCTTGGATGTGAATCACAGAGAAAGAAATAATTATTTCATTACACAGCAATTCAGCCCTAGGAAACTGTTGCCTGAATGAGGAGTTGAGACTGTTCTGTTGTTTTCATTTTTTTTTCTCCAGCACATTATTTTTGCAGAAATATTGATAATTAATTACATTGTTTAAAACTGTCTCAATTTAGATGTTTACCCAACTACTGTGAACATGGAGGAAAATGCTCCCAGTCTTGGACCACCTTTTACTGTGACTGTAACAACACAGGCTACATGGGAGCCACCTGTCACAATTGTAAGTAAACCCATGTGCAGTTTTCATTTGTATTACATCCTCATCATAATCACAGTGGTTATTAGGCATTTAGTAGAATTTAGCTGGACTGAGCTGGCTGATTTTAATCTGTGTTTTAATGCTTTAAGTCACCACCCCGGGCTTTGTGTTAGATCATATGAAACTCCATGTTGCAAGAACCCAGTATCCAACAGTTTATGATCTTGAAATTTTGCTGAACTATTTCTTGGGCTGCTGCTATTAACAAGAATACAGAAACATTCAACTACTGAAATCCACAGAAAAAGGAATACTAAGGTGTTTTAAAACTCCCCCATCAAATAGTAGAGGCACAAACTGCTGTGAATTCTGGTAAAAAATAAAGGAAAAACCAAAATAAAGCTTCTTTATACAGCTGACTAAAAGGGAAAATAGAAAATGAAGGTAAACTTCCAGTTCTAACAAAGGACATAAAGAAAAAAACCAGTGAGTAAGAATAACAATTCCAGGAATACAACTGTAACCACTCTGGGTGCTTGATAAGCATTTGGACCGCAGATAGGATGACATTGGTGAGATGGATTTTTCTTTTTCCCTGCTAAACTAAAAAGCAAAAGAGAGAAAAGGTACTTAGTGGTTTGAAGCTGAGGATATTGGCAACCATACTGTCATTTTGGAGATTTTAATGGTTTGCTAGTTAACAGTGAAAGCATTTATGAGGTATGCAGCTGACAAGAGAGTCTGTTGAGAGATCTGTTCATAGATTTGTCACCTGAACTCTACATTGTAAACACAAAGGAAGCCAAGGGTTTTGTGTGGAAATCACTCCAAGCCAGATGAAGAGAGGGAAGAAAATGGCTGACTTTATAATTTTAAAAAGAGGGCTTACTTTCTCTCCATTGCTTTTGTTGTTCCAAAAGACATCACAACTCTTCAAAGCTCATAAGGCCATAGCAGAGTATTTATACCAGCTGATGACTAGTACAGAACTAGGTGGCCAAATCAGGTGGTGAGAAGAAAGAGGCTCCTTGGGGAAAGATGAGAACTGTCACCATTGACTGTCAAAGGTGATTAGAGACACTCAGTTCTGGGCTACATCTGTGCTGTCTATTAGCTTGGGGCCTGAGGCTCACTGTCTGTGCCAGCTCAGTGTGGCTTCTGTCCAAAGGAGACCATCTCGTTACCACAGAGAACTGGTTCATGACTAGTTTTCCCCACAGACACTTCCATGGAGCTGGTGAAGCCTCCTGCTTCTGTCAACTCGTGTCTGTGCTTCAAAGACACATACATAGCTGCAGTTATTTAAGGTTCACTGATGCAAAACTACTCTGAAGAGTTTCTCAGGAAGCTCTTGTGTTAAGCTGTGCACACCTGTGATGTACAGCTATTCACCTGCTCAGCTTATTTACAACCGATTTATCTACTGCTAATTTGATTCCAGCTAGATTGTGGAGCCAGCTACCCTGTGAGCCAAGCAGTGCTGATAAACAGCAACATTAGTCTGGAGAAATGCATTCATCTACTTGAAATATGCAATGAAACCAATTCAAAGCCGGTGGGCAAACACAGACTGTTGATAAGAAACTTGCAGAACAAGAGACATTATCACTTTCAGCTGATAGTGGTTGATGTGCAGGAGTACCTTTTAGCAGGGGAATGAAAGGCACAGATTTGATCAGAGCATAACTCCAGAATATCCTCAATGCATAGGAAACTCTCCAATCATGTAATTCAGTGTAGTTCTATCAAAGTGAAACATCTAATTTTGTATGGTGTGAAACATTACCTCAAGAGATTTTTATTTTTCTAGAATGCCGATGCTGACAGGCCTGAAATTGAACTTATACCACTTTAGAGAGGCTATTTCTTTTATTAAACTGCCCTTCAGACCCAAATCCATGCAGCAGCAAGGGGAAGATTTAGCTGGCAATCTGCTGCAAGGAAAACACTGTGAATTGTTTCAGTGTTGCCTGGATTTCTTTTTTTGTCTGAGTTACATCATCACCATGGGTTTTGCCTCATTTTTGGTGTGGTAAGAGGTGGGTGCCAGTGGCTGAAAATCATAAAAAGACCCATTCTTTGTTATGCTTTTAGGAAGAACTGCATGGCATGCACCTGCAAGCCAAATTTAATTGGTTTATGTCTTACCACCTCACACTAGGAGATCTTACCATTTTAAGAACTGAGATCTTGAGAGAAATTGACCCTAACTTTCTGTAATCAAATTTGAAATGTTGAAATACACTTTAAGTTTGGTATATAAGCAGTCTTATTTTTAGTTCCAAAGATTCACAGACCACACTGGATTCTGCTGACGAACAGCTAACAATACATGCTATCTCTTCTCCAAAGAATTTGCATTTAAGTTTCTAAGGGTATAAAAACATGCTGGCACCGGTGATGGAATACCAGAAAGGTTTCATCAGCATCACAGGTGGCAGTTGCAGTCTACCAGATGCATAATTATTTCTAGGCTTTCTTATAGCAAAATAGTCATAAGGTAGAGATTAAAAAGAGGAAGAAATTGAGTGCTTGCAGACATGGAGTGACATGGGAGAAAGCAATGATGTGCTTGTTCAAAAAATATAAGGCTATGGCCAGAGGAGTTTGACATTTTTGACAAGGCAAATGTCAGAGTCATGACAGGTAAAGAGGTTGGAAATGTGCTATGAAAAGCAAAGATAAATAGTTCGCATTTGATGCAACATAAGGGAATTAGAAAGTGTCAGAAAAGAATAGTAAGTTGATAGAAGACACAGCTGGGACAGTGTTTGCAAGACCGTGTCAGATATGTGGGACAAAACTGTGTCTGGCATGTCTGAAAATGGGTAGTTGAAATTCAAGATGTGTGGATGAAGCAAAAGTCTGCATCTGAAGATACACGGAAAGAACTACCTGGCTCTAGAAATGGCCTTGATATAATCTTACTAGAGGCAGATACTTGCCTGCAAACCTCAGGTATCCTCCTGTTCACTCCAAACCCCTTCCAATTCTGAAAGCTCCTAAACTGTCACAGGGAGTTTGGCAATCTGTGTGGTCCAGACGAGGGTCACTACTGAAAAGGGTGTGGTCCTGTCCCATTAGGGAGTTATTTTGTGGCAGATGAGTTACACCCTGAAGTGTCATCTGGTCTTGCTTCCATTCTCCTCTTCTCTAAACTGTACGTGCAGGTAAAATCTTGCTAAAACCTGTATCTGTTTTCTGGGTTTCACTAGTCTCAGTGTTTTCTAACAGGTAGTTTATTGCAAAGCTTATTGCCTGATGCATATGCACATTTCTTCTTTAGTAACAGTTAATCCTCCTTTGCTAGCTGCCACATAGAATGTTATCGATGCCTTCCAAGTCTTTTGTTGTTGGTGTGGTTTGTTTTGGCTTTAGGGTTTTTCCCCCTTTTGGATTTACCTCTCATCATTAAATCTTCCAGTGCAATCCACGTCTTCTCCCTGGCTAGTCACAGCACTGATGAGCACTTGTGTTTCCAGCTCTGTATTCTCTGTAGCTCTGAAACCCCAAAGCACATTCACTGCCTTGCTCTCACAAATGCATGCGGATGTGCAATTTGATGGTGAGTGAAGAAGTGGTGCTGACTGTTTCCAGATGCCCATTTCACCACCCAGAGTTTGGGGAAGCCAGGAGCCATGGAATAACCCTGTAGGTTATAAAGCCAACTGTTGGTGATTTACATTTGACTGTGTAAGAGGTTTTATGTGCCTTAGTTTTTCCACCTCTGTTGGAAACAGGATCCAATTTGCAGATATATTAAAAAGTGTGTGATCTATATCATCTAATGAAATTGTGTGGGCTCCTTCTTTTGAAACTTATTGCTACTTGAGCTTATCTGTAGCTGAGACAGTGCTTTGAGGATACAATCGTATTTCAATCTCTAAAATGTATGGTTTTGCTTTTTGCTTTATCTTTTAAATGTGCTTCACATAGCTTGCATTTAGATAGGTTGGAAGATGAGCTCAGCTGAAGCCTTTTGGTGATACTTTCCCAGTTCCTTCAGTGTGGTAGGTAGCCTGCTGATCTGTCAGGTATTGGAGTAATCTGATAAAATCCAGATAGGAAAGGATCCATTATGTAATCACATGTGCGAACCATGGCAAAACAGATAATAATGTAATGTTCATTTTCTCTTCTCCTCCTTTAGATACAAACACCGATGTTAGATGTAGCTTGGGGAAAAGGCCTGGGTGGGATTCAGCTAATCTGCCTTTTGCTGTCTGGTACTGTGACATCCAAGCTAAGATAATGGTCTGGTCTCTCTCTATATGTAAAAAGGAGTGTGAGCTGCTTTCAGAATTTAACTAATCCCACTGTGAGATAGGGCGTCCATGGTAAGTTCATGGACCACTGCTGAAGTCTGTCATCTGTAGAGGGAGGCTGTCCTAGCTTAGACATAGAGTAGGCAACTGAAGGTAGGTCAAAATTATAGATGGGAAGAGAGATGGAGGGAAACGTAGATAAGTGAATTACAGATCTTAATTTATATATATATGTAGATATATCTATGTGCACATATAAAAATTAATATATGTGTTAATTGCAAGTGTATAGTTTAAAAGCTGCATAGTAACTCCTCTCATATTAATAATTCCCATAATTATCATGTGATAGTAAGAGCAGTAGACCAGTGTAAAATGGCCCTGAGACAAAGAATGTTATGAGTTTATTGCCAGATAATGATTAGTAATCTAATCATTCTGTAAGTTATGCTAGTTCCTTAGAAAGACTCATCTTGCCCTTCTGTATTACTATTATTTTTTATTTATGATAGTTTTCAGATGGTTTTTTGTCTTGCATGATTTTTTTAATTCCAAAGAGTGCTGAACATTGATATAAAAGATGTTGAGAAATATAAAATAATGATTTTATTCCTCATATTCTGGGGTTGTCAACATGTCTCAAAGCTTTGCAAGGTGATAATTAACAGAATGTAATTTAATTCTGGGTATTTGCTTTGGTGTGTGATCTATCTCACACATACAGCCATATGTCTTATTGGCTGAGGTAATTGCTGGAGGAAAGAGTCATCCAATAATGGAAATGTCATATAGTCATTGATATGGCAAAAACTTAACATAACTTCAGGCTTTGAAAATGTATTTTTTAATATTAATATGCTTACTGCATATATCATTTTTTATCTGAAAAGCTTAATATAGCTTCAGCCAGATTGTTAGCAGTAGTGGAGCTGCATCTTAAAATGCCAGCTGGGGGTTTGGTAATTCTGTGTTCCAAGGTAGGGAGATGTGTACAGTTTTCTGGCTGGACAAATGAGGTTTTGAGAGTTTCAGTCTGACAGATGTGTCCTGGTGAGTTTGGTATTGCAGTTTGCATGTCCTGAGTAGCCAGTTTTCCTGTCTGAGGTTCTTGCAGCAGGTTTTTTTATCATGTGTGTTTAAACACATTAGTTTTCTTTGACTAAAGAAAACACATTTAATATTCATATCAAACCTTCAGTACTGTACTTGTTAGGTGTTACTGCATATTTTTGTTCACACCATGCTTTTGGAATATGAATTTTCATTGTTTATTTTGTAATAAGTTACTGTGTTATTAATGCTTTTCCTTCAGTGGTGTTCAGTTAAGAAAAGTTTTTCCTTTTGCCTTTTCTGAGATTTCCTTATAAATAACACATGGAATATTCCTCTTTGGGACTTTCCTGCATGTGGGGGACACACACAGTCCTGTTGGAAGCCAGCCTTCCTCAGGTGTGACCATCCCTCAAGGGCTTTTCAGCAAGACTGAAACACTGAGCTTTGCACAGCATCCGTCACCTCTTTGCTTACTCCTGCCCCTCCAGCCCTGCTCTTACACTGCTCCAGGTCTCCCTGGATGCTTTCCTGCAGCAGCAGGCCTTGCAGGTGACCCTGCACCAGAGCCAGGCTGGGGGCTGTGATTGTCACAGCTGCCTTCCAGCCACAGCAGGCAGGTGACAGGGGAGGATGGCTTGACACGACCTTTCCCACCGTGGCCGGGGGGAGCCTTAGCTTGCATGGTAGGAGATTGTCTAATTACCAGGTGAAATGGGAGTGTCTCTCCTGAACATCCATTTAGGTGACCCTGTGGTAGAAAGCTTTTTAATTCTATCTATGGAAATAACATATTCTTTATCAGATGAGTAAGTACATATTTTAAAAAGGAAAATATAAGCTGTCTGTCATCCAGGCACGTCACAGCAGAGACTGCATTATTCTGTCAAGAGCAGAGCTGTCACAGTCCAGGTTTTGAGAGTACATTTTTATGGCATTTCACAAGACAATTGTATTTTAAGGGTGAGAATGATGATCATTCCCTGAGTTCATTGCTGTACTAATCCCTCTGTTGTTGAAATAAGAATCCTGTCATTGCATATTGCTTTATATTTTATTTAGGAAAATCTTTTGTTCATTGCTCATTACTCCAAGTCTCTAAGAGCAGATCTATCAGGCCTGAGGTACATGAGCAGAGATTGAAATAGTCATCTCTGATCTGCCTCCAAGAGCTCAGAGCATTTTGTTGAGAATGCTTAATTTGGCCTGCTCAGCATTTGTGTAGATCTGTTTTCCCAAGGTCAGTCTATGGCTGGCTCAATATCCTGGCAGAATCCCCAGCTCTTACTGGCCTCTCCAGTCTAACCAGTACATAAGTTATCACCTCTGAATACAATAATAGTTATCATTATAGGAGTTAATGTTACTCTTTTTGTCTAAGGTACAAAGAATTACAAAATGATTAAATGAGTACAAAATGATGTTGCCTCAAGTATTCTGTCTACAGTTTGTCATGAGTTTGCAATTTTTAGAAATGATAAAAGCAACTCACTGCTGCTGCATTTTAGCTGGGAAGTGGGCAGTGTCAGCACCTCACAGTGACATTAGGTCTCTTTAATGTATTTTATATATTATATCCCTGTAAAATGTTCTCTCCCTCTGATAAATTGAAAATTATCAGCCATTTTATTGAATTATAAGAATTTAATCTTGAAGCACGAATACTACGGGATTCATTTTAGTAATCAGAACTTGTATAACTCTAATTCTGAATCCCTAGCTCATATTTCATACAATGAAATCAATTTCCAAAGTAATTTGGAATACAATCAGAACAAAATACTGGGAATTTTAAGGTTTACTTTTGTTTTTTGAGGAAAGTTGTCTTGGTGTCCATTAAATCTGAAAAGGACAGAGTCCTCTCAGGAAAAAAAAATTGCTTTTCTTTTGGAACTTAACGTTCATGGTGCTGTCTATATTAGTAACATTCTGCTGGATGCAGCAGAGAGAAATATACCTTGTCTGGTCTTGCCAGCAGCAAAACTGAACAGTGTCACAGTAACTTTACATTGAATCCAACAGCAAGTGGGATTTTAAATATAGGGGTAAGAGGTGCATCTTCCTGGGTGAATAGCAGGTCATTCACCCATTGAAGAGCAGGGGATTTAAATATGTTTGTTCCTTGAGGGTTATCTGCAGAAGTTCAAGGCTTTGTACAAAGAATGGCCTTACCTCGTTTAGCCAAAGTAGAACTGGAGGTGCAAAACCAAAAAAGTGGCCTGAAAGAGAGCAGAGGTTTCATAAGTTAGGAACATGAGGGCAAAGGAAACAGAGCTAAGAACATAGGCTCATCTGCTGAGCAGCTCCACAGTAGAACAGGAAACCTGTGCTCAGCAAAGGCTGCCATGGAGACTGCAGGTGAACTGCATAGGGCAAAAGTAAGATTGGAAGCCAGATATCAGTATAGTAAGGAGCAGTCTGTAAAAACTGGATAAAACAGATCTTGGAAAAAATGAAAATTTGACCTTGGAAATGTTTGTGCTTAGCCGTGTACTGTTACAGATTTCAGCTATGACACGGATTGAATCATCCTTGGTTTAAGGACTGTAATTAACTGTAACAGGCTCAAGATACTTTAGAGAACCTAACATTGATGCAATTCCTTATACTTAGAACCTTTCAGGCTTGTGAAGCATATTGAATAAAGGCTGAATTTTCAGCTGCAGACCCAAACCAAGAGTGACCCCAGCCCTTTCAGACCAGACTGTGGAGTAAGAGAGCTCCTGCATGTGCTGTGACTGACCACCCATTAGCGTCGTGATACAGAAATTAGGAAATGAAATTCTGTAAAGTTTTTATACACAAAAGGTCAAAAAATGGTTTTATTATAATAATATTGAAATCTGATAATGCTTTGCTGACACGGAAGTGTGAATCATGGATCAATAGCTTTAACCATGACCAATTAAAGTGAATATTTATAGTTTTGCTAGGACATTTCTGTGGGGAGTGTAGTGTATGCATTGAAAAAACTGTGGGATGTATACATTTCAGAGTCATAGGTATGATTTTTGAGCTTATGAATGTTTATATTGCAGAAAATATGAAAAAACATGTAGAATTGGGTGATACTGCTCTGACTGGGGATAAAGCATTTTTTTTGTGAATGCTGATCAAAATTTGACAAATAATTTCCTAAGCACTTGGGAAGATGAAAAGTGAGAACTAAAGGAAAAGATAGGCATTATGATCAGTGAGTAAAGCAGAGCTATAAATGAATGTTCTGATGTGATGAGCTGTTGATGTAAAAAGCTGGTTCAGCTTGAGATATTTGAGACTGAAAGAGATACCTGAGGGAGAAATTTGGTATATGTGTGTTACAGAGGAGTATTAGGGGCTGGGAGATAGATATCTTGAACTCTGTCAGTATAGTGCATCCTGCACACCATCAGCACAGCCCATCCTAGCAGGTAGGCAGGAGCACAGATAACACTTACTAGAGAAGCAGCTCTTTCTTTAAAGAATGGGGCTCTCAGGCTGCATCACTTTCAGCAGCCAGCTCTGCGAGGATTTTAAATTTCTTTGTGAAACACAGCAGTAGCCTTTAAAAAAAAACCCTTATAGAGCAAAAATGTCAGCATAGGGTCTATTCAATGTTATAACTTAGAAGTGATTCTGCCAAAAAAAAAAAAAAGGGTCAATAAAAGACATCCTTTGTGACCAAGTAAAGCAGGTATTTCTGATGTTGTTCCCTTACTAAATCTGGGACCTCAGAGTCAAGCTGTTTCTTGTTTGGTCTTTGTGCTGTAGCCGCTTACCAGCAATAGCCCCGTGGCACCTTTTACACTGCTTTTTTCCTTGTGCTTCACCTTAGTGCTTTTACCAGCCATACCTGCTGTGAGGTCCAGGCTGAGCTTACAGGCTGTGGGTTCATGGGCTGCTGACATGGCTTTCTGTCCAGCACTATCATAATGCAGCTCCCTGCATCAGCTGCACCCCGCTGCCTGTGGGAGCTGCAGTGCCTCTGCTGCATGGCAGCACCACTCGCTCCCAGAAGGGCAGCGGGGAGCACAGCAGGGGCTCAGAGTCCTGTGGTTTTCTGTTTCCGGCTCACTGATACAAATGGTGCTGGAAACCATAAATTTATCTTCAGTGGCTGGTGCTAATCAAAATTAGCCAAAAAAGCCCCCAAAAAAACCTGGGAGGGTTAGGGAAGGAAAGCTGATCTTTCTTCTATGAGACAAAAGACAAGTTAAAGGTTTCATTTTTGAAATTATGTTTTTTTAAAAAAGTATTTCAAAGAGAAAACAAGCTTTTCATGAACATCCTGTTCATGCTGGTTTTTTTGCTTTGGTCCCATTTGGGTGAACATTTGACAGCAGGACAAGTCAAACAGACTTGGAACAGAAGTATAAAGACTATTGAAATACTTCATGGAAAGGAATAAAATCACTAGTTTTTATTTTGAGATTTGAAATTTTAAAATATTGTTAAAAATAATGTTTGAACATTCATGATGGGTTCTACTCCAAATGAACTGGTGAAGACCTCTTTATTAAAAAGGTGCAATTTCTACAAATGCTCTTTGCCATTAAAATGTGTGCACCTTTCAACAGTTCCATCATTACCTGGTGCTTGCATTTTGAAAGTGGGGCCTTATTATGTGTTGAAATGGTTGGTAACTCTTTATTAACAATTACAGTAATGGTTTCTCTAGCATTCCCAAAATGAACACAACTCCATCTGCATCAGAGAAGCCTGACAAAAAGAGTACATAAATATGAAGACAGTTTTGAAAGTGGAGGTTCTGGGGTCTTAACAGTCACAGCTGACTGTTTGTTTTTTACTTTCATATGATATTTCTGATTGCAAAAAGAGAATAATGACTGCAAAGAGATCTTGTCTTTCATGAACCCATAAAGATGGCTTCAAGTTGTTGTTACTGGCATTATAGTGCCTTTTTCAGCAAATGGAATTGCATAATCATTTGCAAGCAATGATCTCAGGCCACAAAGGAGTTGAGCAGAACTTAGAATGGTTGGTGCACTCAAAATGTCTGTAGAGGCATCTGCCAGTGACTGAAAAAACAAAAATAATTTTCTTCTTGATGCATTATATAGAAAAAAATATCAAAAAAGAGAATTAAAATCAATGGCCCATCTGCTTCCAGTCTATAAGTGTGCAGTACCAAACGCTACAGATACAGGCATGTGAAACTTTGTGTACAGGTGCAAAATGAACTGCTCCCCAAAACTACTTTTCACTAATCATGATGGAATATGCTTTTTGTGCTAGAGCTCAAGGTTTATAGCCTTTTCCCATTTCTTCTGCTACTTCCCAGTATGTAGTGCTGGATTTCTCATATAACTGAAAGGCAAACATACCAGGATGGATTTCCTTCTGGCAGATGTAACTAGTTTTATGGAAGCTTGTGTATCCTTTCAGATTTATACCAGTTGAGCACCCTTAGCCTGATTTCTAGCTGTATATAGTCTTTTTTTCCCTAAAGTTACTGTGACAAAGGGGCCATCTAAAGGCTGAGTAGATCATCTCTGTTTGAATCTGCCCACATTATTAATGGAAGAATCTTCACATCTTTCCTTACTAATTTGAAAACAGTAGATCTGGGCTCCAGCCAAAATGATAGTCAAGAAGAACACTTAGAAAGAACAAGTTGTGATGAAGAATGAGATTTGTTGTGCCAGTTCACTGACAACATATTTGTTTTATGTCTCTACTCTTCGCACCATCCTTTGTCTCCAAAAAACCCTCAGCAAACAATTGGGAGGAAGCTATAGGCATATTCCCTAATGAGACAAGATAAAGTGTCCTGTAACGATGATGACAGCAAATTCACTAAGTGAACTGCAGTTTAAGAACTTTGCAAATTGATCAAACCATGATTCCTTGGTTGCTTACTTAATTGCCTGTTACCATCTCTCTCCTGACCTCCATATGCCCACTGCTTCTGTCAGCACTTTGCAACTCAGGGATTCTCTGTCAGCCCCTCAGGTTGTGAACATTGGAAGAATAGGTTCTGGTTTGGGGATTTTATTTAACTTGCATTTAATATGTGTTCTTGGCCAGCTACCGCAGTGGGAATTTAGAGATATTCTGGCTTCCTACCATGCTTGAATACATCAGGCTGTGAGGAAATAGCTTTCCTAATTCTATTTATTATAGGATGGATGCTAATTAAGGCACTGTCCCATCAGGTGCTGAATACTTCAAGCAGTTTCCTAGCCCTGGGAAGGATAGTGCTGTGCTTGTTTAGCACTCAGTGAAGTTGTGTCTGCTAAAGATATCTGGTCAGGCAATAAATGTGCAAGGCAAAAGCATATTTTGGTGAGTGTACAAATGATTGAATGGTGATACTCTTAATCCATAGCCAGTTTGGACCAGACCCTATAGAACTGTGGTTCTGTTTTGTTGGCAGAAGTAAAGAAATGTCCAATATCTAAGTGCTGAATTATCTTACAGCATTCTTCGGACAAGGCTACTTCGGGGCTCACCATTTATGCTTTTTTGAAAGTTTCATTAGAGAAGTTTCTTTAAGGGAATGAGGGAAAATGAGGGATGTGAGTCCATGTGTGCGCAGGAATGGGAGGAAAAAGCTATTCCTGCTGCTGTGGAGCAATTGCTGTCTTCTGCAGGGATTGTGTTTAGAAGTGGTGAGAAAGTGCTGGCCCTGCCATCAATCTGCAAAGCCCCCTGAGTTCCTTTCAGATGAAAAGCACTGGGAACTTCACAGTTGTATTTACAGCCTCAATATAAACCATTATGGAGAATAATTTTGTCAGTATAATCAGGTAAGTGTTTAAGCAGGTGGGGAGAAAAAAAACCTCAACTCTCCTGAAATGAGAGTTAAGATTGTTGTTCAAGGTCCAGGATCATACATGTGACTTTTGGTACCTCTGCATGGCCTCTCTGCAGGAGTTTTCTCTTTGCCCCATATGAAGTGACAGTTATATCTTTCCTGAAAATATGCCTTGAATACAAAGATTGTACTGACCTGTGGGTTTCTCTTCCTTCTTTTCTTGCTCTTGATGACCTGCTGTACTTGTTTTATTAACCACCTGGATTTTCATGGGCACTGATACTCCAATAGAAGAATATTGATAAGCAGAGAGGAAGAGTTGGTTTATTAATTTAGGTCTAAAACATAAAAATATCACCTAGGTTGGAGATCATGTCTGAGCTTGAGCTTTTCTGCCTGGGGACAGTGGATTTCATTTGCATAGTAGACTATGGTAGGGCTTTAATGTTACCTGTTAACCTTATCTTTCAGAGAAGATGAGGAGGACTGGCAAAAATATATGTTTTTTATGTTGGCAAGACTTAAGTGTATGCATAGGTAAATCATGTGTACCTGTGTGTATGTAGGTATGTTTTTGAAATACCATACATGGATGAATATATGTACCACTCCATAACTAGATGTGTCACATTTGAAAGTTCATATCCCTTTATTTATGTATTTATATACTTTAATCCAAAATAAAGCCAGTACCTGTATCTTTAAAGCCAGCCTGTATTAAGTTCAAGGAATTAGTTAAACAAATATCTGATTTTGAGCATGGATTGAGGCCCAAATGCAGTAAGATTTCACATGCTAATCAGCTGTGTGCTAACAGAGTATGTTATGATAATAATTAACACATTGCTCATGTATAAAACATGTCTGTCTGTGTTCCATCTGTCTGTGATGCAATCACTCTCTCTTTCTTTTGAAGCTGTCTATGAGCAATCCTGTGAGGCTTACCGACACCAAGGGAAGACATCAGGTTTCTTTTACATTGATTCAGATGGAAGTGGACCACTGGGACCCCTCCATGTTTTTTGCAATATAACAGGTAATGACCTAACCTTGGCTTGGCTGCCTGATGTCAGGTCTGATTTGATTAGAGGTGGTGTGAGTAGAATGATAGACACGTCAATAATGCAGCTCAGTAGTGGGGAAGAAGCAGGGAAGTTGTAACTGAGGTTTCACTTTGAGATGTTTCCTTAAATAAGATCTATGTAAAAGTGATTTTTAAAATAAGTTTGAAGGACTTGCCTTGCTAAGTGATACATACAACAGTGTCTGCACCTTATAAAGGGCACTTCATAATATCATAACTTTTGGCGAGACGTTTCTTTTTTACTGAAGTAGAAACTTAGAATCCAAACCATTCTTTTGTAATTGAATGTTTTTTCTGCTTTATTAGAATACAAAACCTGGGAATTATTATTAAACTCTTCTGACTGAGCTAGCTATAAACCCTTCCAGTCTGACATAGGCAGCAATACATCCCCTCACACAAGTGTGCTGCCTTTGGCATCCCATAGAGTGGAAGCCTGGATTGTCCCTGGTGTTTGTATGGAGGAGAATGCATGATGATCTTAGGAGAAGGGACACCAAAGAGATAGGTAGCAGAGCAAGAGCCTGGCAAGGTGACCTGTTGGTTAGAGGCTTTTTAGCCTTATAGTTCCATAGGTTTAAGAAAAGAATTGTTTCAAATGAACATACCTGTCTGCCAAATTGTCCCTTAAGTGGGTCCGATTTTGTGTACAGGACTGTCAAACCAAGAGTTTGAGAAAAGATTACATGGCCCTTATTGTGGATGGAGATAGATAGTACGGCTCCCTTTCTGCTTTTTATATTTGAAATGAAAGTGAAATTTCCCACACCGTCTCCTGTTTGGCATTTTTTTGCTTCCTGTGGCCAGGTGCAGATGAAGGAATGCTTTATTACCCTTTCTAAATTGCTAATTCTGGCTGAACTGCTTTGCCACATATAACCTCCACACTCAGTGTTGAAAACTGAGGACTCAGGATATTCATATTTTATCCCTAATCTCCTTGTACTTAAAGTGCCTCAAATTAAATTTTCATTTTTATTTAATTGGCCAATGATTATGTTAAGTAAATGCACAACTGTTAATTATTAAGTATGTTTTTTATTCAAATGTAACAAATATTTAATAAGATGTGTCTCCTTTGCTGTTGAATCTCCTAAGAATTGAAACAGAGTTTCACCTTTCTGTCTGAATATTCTTCCTTGATCTTCAGTATGGGAAATGTGCTCCTTTTTATTATTTATCGTATAAATATGTGTGATCAAAACATTGTCAGTGCTTTCTATCTCTGCTGAAGAAGTAGGATTTTTGACAAACACTTTCATTTGCTTTCCTCAAATAAACATTATCTGGCAGAAATCCAGAAGGCATATACCTGATTTTCTCTCTATCTGTAATGAACTTGCTGACATTCTTATTTTGTTTATGAGAAAATTGGAGGTGGGGAAAACTGGCAGAACCTCCTAGCCTGGAAAACTTATGCTTCTGTGTCAACTAAGTATGGTTTGGATGTCTTAATCACAGGATCTTCTTTTCTCTCTGGGAACTTCCTTTGTTGTTATTCTCATAAAAATTGTTTGCAGTAATCAATTAAGTGCAAAGCAGGGAAAAAAATTACTTTGTGTACACAGGGATGGACTCTCAGTTTGCTTCTTTTTTCAGATGATGCTTCTGCTTAGTTTTCTGAAACTACCCCATATTCAGGGAGAGGCAAAATATGAAATGCTGTATTGTTATACTAGGTGCATGCAAGGAACAGAAAATTTGTTATTGTTTAGTGACATAAATCTGTACCACAGCTCCTGCAAAAGGAAAAATGTGGATGGTCATGAACATGTGTGGCTTCCATGTGTAGGGAGACTAAACAAATTAAAAAGATGGTTGGGGGGAACTATCACAGGAGAGCATGGAGATCATGTGTGGCAGAGAGAAAACACATAGGAATTGATTCTTTTTCATCGTATATGAGCTAAGGGACTCTTAAATGATTACATAGCAGGTTTTAGGAGATTTTTGTTTACTTGCTTTTTCCTGATGCAATGAATTCAACTTGAAACCACCACAGGACAGCAAGGGCACTAATAGATGAAGACAGGGAGTAAAACCCATCTGGAAAAAGCTCCAGTCTTGTCTGATAGATTCAGAAGGTGCAAGTAAACACGGAGGTTTAGTTGTAGCTTCCCACTCAGGCAGCTGTGAAGCAATGGCTGTTGGGAAATGGGAATGAGCTTCAGGAAAACCTTTTGGCTTCCCTGGGTATCTCTTCACCTTCTGAGGCAAAGGTGGGCTCCTGGGCTAAATAAAGCTTTCATTTTACTCAGGCTGGCAGTTCTGTCTGTATACAGTTCAAGAAGCTGTAACCTCTTTATGCCCAAAATGTGTTCAAGCTGAAAAATTTGGAGGTGGAATGGAAAATTCAGGGCAATGACTTGTTTAGTGTTTTTAAAAGTGGAGGTGCAGAGAGCTTATGCCTTCTGGGAATTCAGTGCCTTTAATCTGTGAAGGATGAATTCAAGGAAGAAATCAGACCATCAGAAATAAGAAGCATCATTGCATTTAAAGAAAAGAGTTTTTTTCTCAATGTTCACTTACATTTTTTTTCAAGTTCTTTCCAATTCTAATTTAAGTTCTTTGTAATTTTTAAAGTTGTTTCTGACAGCATTTTTACCTGTTTAATTGAAGGATTTCAGATGGGGAACTTGTTTGTAGCCAGTTATTAACTGGGGCAAATAAACATCAGATTTCTTGCATTTTGTTGTCTGGTCATAGGTATCCATCGTCTGATGTGGACATGGAAATATCAACATTACAAGTTAGTTTACTCTGTTTATGTTTGCAGCCTGTCAACTTTAGCAGCCCACTGCTGAATAGAAATTCTGAATAAAGCAGAAAATTGTGATTTTGTGTGTTGAGAGGAAATTGTACAGTTATACAAAGAGGGACAGAGAGATAAGGGAAAGGAAATGTTACAGGGAGAAAAAAAAGGAAAAATTGTTAAAAAATATAAACCAAATTTTCAGCATGGCAAGAAATTTAACAGTAGTGTCACAGAATATCTGATGAATAGCTGGTACTAGAGTGGGTAAATGTACTTATCCACTATCTGAAGAAGTGGCTGAAAAAGCAAGGTGACAAAAACTATAGATGACGTGCTATTTAATAGAATGCTTATTGGTCAAGAAGGGAGAAGAGCATATGAAGCACTTTAAAAGGATCTTACCGTGGGGGCTGTTTATTTCTTCTAAAGGTAAAATAAGTTGTTGAAATAGGAAGTTGTCAGGAACACTAATGTACCTAATTGAAGGCATAGAAAGATATCTGTACAAAGAGAGAGTAAAAACAAATAATCCAGAACTATTTAGAATGGGAGGACTAAAAGTGACCAGGCTTCATTGACAAAAGCAATGCTCATTTGCATTTTCTTGCAATAGGAGAAGAGAGACAGTTCAATGACACGTGAAAGACAAAAACTTCAAAACTAGATCTAAAAGGAAAAGACAGCACCTTATTAACATAATGTTTTCTTCAGCTTATATACCTGTTGTATATAGAGCAAAGTCACTTTCACAGGGAAATTCATCAGTTGTAAGAAACACTGAGGAATCCCCACCAAATATGCATCTGTGTGTAGAGAAGTGAACCAAATATATGTGCCCAAGCCATGACTGGATGTAGCTGGATGCCATGAAGGACACCATGGGGATGTGAATGGGTCCCTGCAGGGATTATTAAATTGGAGTGTTTGCATTGAGTGCTGTGAGAACACATCTGGCATGTTTCCAGGGCCATCCACATGGGAATGTAAGCTAGCTGTGCACACTTTTCCTGGGTCTCCAGTCATCCATGGGGGTCTGTGGCCACACCTTTTTGACATGAGAGCAGAAAGGATGTATTGTGTCATACTTTGGGGTAATGAACAGCCGCGGGGGCTGAGAAGGATTTTTCTTGTAGGCTGGTTGTTTGACAGTCAGACCACTTGAATTAATCTTAATTGAAGATTCATAACAGTCAATAGAAAAGATGACTGATAGACCTTGTGAACCTCAGGTCTGTCAGTCTTTCTATCACTGTGAAGCTTATTTTTTTTTTCATGCTGCTTATAAATCTATTGGTTTGTCTGGAGTACTACTTAAATGCTAATTACCATGTTCTCCAGGACAAAGCCTATAGACATGCAATCTATATCTATGTGCTTGTTTTGCTGTCTTGTTTGAAAAGTGCAATGACCTTTTCTCATCCCCTTCTGAGTAAATTTTACCCTTGAAATCTGAAAGATTTGCTTACAGTACACTTGAGTCATCCTGTCACTAGAATTCTCTACTGATGCTGTTTTACAGTATTCAGACCCTGGGCTATCAAATCAATAACGCTTAGAAATTGCCATGACTAGATCAATGGTTCCATTTATCTTTGCCAGATATTTTTCTAGTCCTCAAATAGTTTGCCTTTCCTTTCTTCCCCCTTTTTTTTGTTCTTCAAGGGTTGTGGTTTGAGGAAAGATGCAGCCTTATCTCAGGTCTTGCTGCTGGTCCATGATCCGTTTTTGAAACTGCCATAATGAAAAAAACATGAATTAACAAAAATATACCTTTACTCATTGCAGATCATTTCTGTTTTGTAGTCTCATCTCAAACTGCAAATACTGCTAATTTCTCTGATGCAGACAAAAGAAAGTTTTCTTTTTTCTGTCTCAAAAAACTGTAGAGAAACTGTCTAAATGCTAGAAAAAGTAAGTGATTCTAATAAGATGTGAAGTAGATTGTCAATGTTATACTTTAAGATTTTTATTCTTCAATGTAGTACATATCCCCATTGGTATTCCTAGAACAATCAGTTGTATTATTGTCCATGGCATCCATCTTTCCCTTTGTTTCCACATATGAATCTCAACTCATCTGCTTATATAATTCCTTAATCTATTTTCCATAAGAAACCATCTCCTTTTACTTTGTATTGCAATTACACAGATGCAGGAGTCACCATGTACTCAGCCCTTTTTGCATTTCTTGTGGACTTGGGAAATTCTCCTGTGGAAAGGAGGGCTGCCCCTGGGCAGGCTGAAGCAAGAACAGATAGGAGGAGGTCATGCCCTTAATTCTGCCTTCAAATCTTGCAGCTACAGGATTTTGGAACAATTTAAATGGCCCTCTACTCTGTAGCTTGCTGTCTGTAGTTGTGATTGACTTTATCACAAGAGAAAACAACAAATGGAAATTCCTTACAAATTATTTACTACTGTTTAGATTAAAGGCAGCCCTTAAAGATTTACAGTTTATCCTTCAAACACTACAGGTCTTTTGGCTCATTGTAGTTTTGACAATTGATATGTTTCTCTTTTGAATTTTCATTAAATATTCTTCCAGAACCTTACAGAATGAAAAAATCTTTAATGTGAATGTTATGTCAAAGGCATTGTGCTGTCAACAGCTGCCTTGCTGCTTTCAATGAAATTGTTTTTCGGATGAGTACCTTGGCAGAAGTCCTGAAGGCTGCCATGACTGTCACATTTGCAGGTGGCCCTTGCTGAAGAAAGTAACAAGATATTTTTCTCTACCTTTTAACAAAAGTTGATTGCAACTTAATCCCTCTCCTGCCACATCTGCAGTGCTCAGAAGTTAGAAGTGAGCTGTGGCTCTGTCCAAGTCCGTCCAGCTGTTTCAGTTGCAAGGGGTGGATCCATTGCCCCAGACCCGGGTGTCTCCTGCCATGCTGCACCCCTGCAGGTATCATGCCCACCCTCCTGGTATGGTAGCTGAAGAACAGTGGGTTTACTGTGAGCTCTTCTTCTTGTCTGTCTGGCTCATGAGGTGTCTGAGCCATTGCAAGATGTGAAAACGGCAGAAACCTAATTTGAGTCTCTCACCCTAGATTAAGGAGACTGAGGCAGAGAGAACTGCAGAGTTGTTAGAGGTGAGCTGCAGTGAGTGGAGAAGTGTTCACTTGGCACTGGGAGGTAGATCAGTGACTGTCTCTTCAGTTCTTGGAGAGGAATATTTCTCACTGCTGGTTGTAGGATACCTGCCCTGTATCAAGGAATTTCTGAAATGGAGGATCACTGGGAAGTAGGCTGGCATGACAATGGTTTGCCAGCTCTGGGCTTCAGCACAACATGGAGGAGGGTGAAAGATGTCACAAAAGTGGGGTCTTCTTGTCATCCATCACAGGCATCTGGCATTCTGCTGAGTGTTGCCTTGAATGCATTGCAGTGCTCCTGCACTGGATGGATGTGGCTAAATCAGAACTCAGGAGGAAGCTGATGAGCAGAAAACAGGCTGCAGAGGCATATATTGCTGGGTCAGCCAGCATACAAAGGAAAAAAAATAGATACAAAAATAATAATGGCTTTCACAGAGGAATCAGAAAACAATTCTTCAGAGTCAGTGAATTAAAGCTGTCTGTGATAAAAAATTGGTCTTTTAATATCCTTTGAGGGGAGTGTATATTAGAGCAGCTGGGTTGATCTGCCACTGCAGCTTAGAACAGTACAGTGTTTAAGAAGGAAAGTCTTGTCTTTTTTGTGATTGTTCTTTTAGTTATAGGTACAGCATTCAGGATAAAATTTGGCATTCATTGTGGAGCACTATGAAATAAATGCATTGTATGAGCTCTGAGAGTTATTTTTTTTCTCTCATGTAGCATTTACCGTATGTTTGGCTTGTTGGCAATTTAATCAGCCTGAATAATCTTGTTTTGTGACAAACCTCCTAAATCACAAAGGAATGATGCAGTTTGTATGGGTGGAATGTGCTCTACAGGGATATTTCAAGTTGAAGAATAAAAATGAGAATTAGACAATACAGAATTCATTGAAAGCCAGTTTTCCAGCTGCTCTAATTTCCCACAATTTAATTTGTGCACCGTCAAAAGCAACTTGGAGGTTTCCAGCAAGATGATAGAACTATGGGCTAGGCTAAACAGAGAGCCTAAAATGTGCTTAATGTATTGCAGTCCCATGCTGTAAAAGCATCTCCTAGGGCCAAATGCAGACAGCATAATATCCTAGTGAATTAGACCATTAAATAAAACTGTGAAGCCATAAAGCTGTAGCATTACCCTGAAATTAAAGCATTGTCACCTTTGAATTATGGAAATAATTTAACAAGCATTTACGAAATCTGCTTTTCAAGGCTGCATTAAACTATTCCACATTATACAATAGAAGATGTGGCTGCGGTCTCCTACTTGGTTTTGAATAACTTCCAGCTTGTGTTTAGTTTGAAATTTTACCAAACTGAGAAAGTAATAAAAGAGTAGAATGCAGTAATAGAAGATAAAAATAAACAGTAACCTATGCCTGGACAACAGCTTTTTAATTCTCATTGCAGATTCACAAGTGCAAGGAAAGCTCATTAAATGGAGTAAACAGGAAAAAATGTGTAGTATGGGCAGATGTAAAAATATAATGATAACTTTCTGGTTGAAATACATGAGAAGAGAGCTTTATCTGTGTAGTTGAATGGTTTTCAGGTATGGAAATGACTAGAAGGGGGTAATGGCACTCAGCTTGGTTTGTGTCTGTGATTACAGTGTCGTGTAAAAACATAATGTAAACAAAACAGAGCAAAGACTAAATAAAAATCCTTGCATTATGAAACAGGAAGCCCTTTTTCTAAAAGCTGCGAGCATTACTGGTGTAGAGGTGTGCCTCTAAAGGCAAATGCCAAACATGGAGCTAAGGTGCAGACAGCTGCTGCATTGTTTGCTGGAGTGATCTGTGGGCACATTCAGATGGCAGTACGTGTCTTACACAGGTCCTGAACCTGCCTGAAGTGCCAGATCACAGATCATTGTCAGGAGGCTTCGGAGGACCTGTCAGTCGAGTAGTGAGGGTAGAATGCCCTGACCTCATTCTGAGGCAGGCAGTGGTATTTTGGGAGCAGCCCTAGCTAAAGTTGTGCAAGTGAATTTGAGAAAATAGAATGAACTTTTTCTAATTGTTGCCCAGCTTGAGGTGGAGAAACAGGGGTTTGAATAAACCCCAAGGGCTGATCTGAAAGGTGATGGTCTTCAGAAGAAATGCTGGGATTATTTTTGAGTGGTTTTCTGATCTGTGGAAACAGATGCAATGATCTTGCTATTGTCTTGGAATGGCTCAAGGATTTACTGCCCTCCAGCTCTTAGTAATTTCTCTTTCAGCCAGCGGAGGTGCAGGATGGAGCACTGTTGGCTCTTCTACTCTGTTCAAAGCAATCTAAAGTTTAAGTCATTTTTAGTCTCATTAGCTACATTTAAACAAAAGAGGGGGTCCTTTTAGAAGAAAGAACTTTGTTTTCTGAGGTTTTTTTACTGTGATGTGAATGTAATACTTTATTGTCCTACTAGGTTGTGTTTGACTTTGTATGCATTAGCTCACCCCTCTACACCTCATGTGCTGCTTTCTAAAATGGAAGTACTTACTTTTTCCCTGGGAAGTGGGAAGAAGCGTGATTGAGATGGTGGAAATAGATTTCTCTTCCTTCTCCTCCTCTCACCTCGTTGCTACCAGCTCTTTTGTAACTGTGTTGTGTTGAGCTGCCCTTCTGATCCGAGTTTGCTT
Organism: Anthoscopus minutus; assembly: GCA_013399455.1. Classification (NCBI taxonomy): domain Eukaryota; kingdom Metazoa; phylum Chordata; class Aves; order Passeriformes; family Paridae; genus Anthoscopus; species Anthoscopus minutus. The sequence continues at coordinate 153,601 of VWYI01019409.1, forward strand.
GCTGGTGGCTGTGACTTTCCTGTCACTAGATCAACAAGAAAAACACTGATCTTTTTTGAGAGGCTGAACTGATGGTCACCTTTGCTTTGAAGGTGAAGCACAGAGGGAAACTTTGAAATGACCACTAAAGCAAGGGTCTGATTTAGAAGTATTAAGTATAACAGAATAGGAATGTGTAGGTTAGGAAATCTGTGAAATTTAATTCAGAATTCTTCTCTTCTGCTATAACTTTTTTAACTCCATTATGATGTACTTGATAAATCACAATTCCTTTGAGTACAGAAAGAAACTTGATTTGTTTTTCCTTTCCCTTTGTTAACTAGAGGATAGAAAAAAGTCAGCTTATTTCTAAATGATCCTGTGGAGAAAAGCAGGTCTAGAATGTCAAAGTTCAGATCTCAGGACAGCTGTGTGCAGCTGTAATGATAAGACTGCTGAAAATTAATGAACAATCATAGAGGAAGATAAGATGAAGACCTGTCACACTGCCTGTCCAACACTCTTGTTAATGAGTGCTGGCCACTTACAGTATGTTTGCTGATACCTTGTCAAACCTCATTTCAAATATGTCAAGTAATTTTATCTCCAACACTTTCTTTTGAGAAGACATTTTTGTGCTATGCTATTTTTAATCAGCTTTTCCTAGTAATCCTTTTATTCTAAATTGATAGCTCTTGATGCTTTTGACTTTTCAGGTACCTACATGGCACCTTTCTTGATGCACAGCCTGGGAAGTACAGCAGTGTTAACCACTGTACAGCTAGAGCATTAGGCTGCTCTACTTCCTGAGTAGAACTGTAAGCCACTATTGTGAGCATTGATTTCATTGCTCTTTCTTAAAATTATGTTTCGAACTCTCAGTTGGGAGGTGCTTTTGACAGCCCACTTGGAATTTCAGCAACCAGTTTATTCAATCATCTCCTGGTGTTATGTCTCACATTATCAGCAACTTGGTGTTTGTCTTTTTAGTAGATATTTCAGTTAAGGCAGAAGTTAAACTTCTGTCAGCTGCTGTGAGAGGAAAGTTAACTCACCCTCAACTGCTTCTGAAAAATCTACTCTGTCCTTGTCAATATTACCTTGAGAGAGCAAAAGAAAACAGAAGACCTGGCTGATAATGATCACTGCTTTAAGTAGTGTACAAGATGTCTGTTGCAAAGCCATTAAGTATATTGTGTTGGAAGCAATATATGTGCAGGACTGTGCAAGGTATTGTGCTACAGTGTTCACTGTGATTACAACAACTGGGACAAGTATTACAAGCAATAAATTTGTATTATTTCTTATCATTTAAATCTGACTTCTGTGTATCACACATTGTTTCTTTGAGCTCCCTCTCCAAGGGTCCACAAGCGTCTCCCTGAAGTCAGTAAGACCCACAGAATTGCAGACCTCTGAGCAAACTTTCTCACAGAAACGATGAGAGGGTTTTGAGTGAATGTATGGTTTGCTGTGTGTAAACTGTCCTTACAGTTAATGCAAGTTAATTTCTCTGTGACTTGCAGCCAGGTCTTGGAACAGATCTCTTTACATGGTCTCCAGATGGTTGTTGTTACTTGCCTGTCATTTGAATGCCTCCATAATGACAATCCGTTAAAGCATCTGAGTGTGTTTGCACAGATAGTCCATTTAGGAGTTTTACACACCTATTAGCGTTCTGTTGAAGTAATCTGGGGGATATTTGTAGCTCAGCAAAAAATACTTCTACTGCAATGCATGGCAATGTCCAGGGAGCTGTTGGGCCCATCGTGCCAGTGTATTGGGGAGTCGCTGGGAAGCTCAGGCTCTGCAAGAACTCAGGCCAGGTAATGTGGTAAAACCATCTGAACCCTTAAATGCACAGTTTTTAAGATCAGCTTAGAAAAGATACAATCCATTGTTATCTAGGGTTTCCCTGATGAAGCATAAATAACAAAATAGAAATCTATTGCCTAGATCTTACTTCTTCCTCTGCGTGTTTCTGCAAGTGAGATAGGAATCTTCTCATCAAATGATTGAAATTGCTGTCTTAAATTTTTGCCCTGTCAGTATCTTATATCCTCCCTAGGCAAGCAGGGTCTTTGATAAAGAGGAAATTTGCTGAAAGTGACTCTTACTAATAGCGTTGGGCATGTACAGGGCTCAGTCCTGTGAATCCTTGTTGAAGAGTTCATCTTTAACTCTGTGGCAGCTCAGCAAATTGGCCATTCAGATTGTCCTTTCTACCTTGCCCATTGCTATACCAGAACCAGCTGGGAAAAAAGCCTCCCTGGAAGCTAATTGCTCCTAAGTGTGGTGTTCTCATTATGCCAACCCCAATGCCGATCATTAGCTGGGTTGTAGGGTGCAAGCTGTGCTTAAGCCCAGATTCTGCTTTCTATCACCCACATAATCCCTTGCTCTGCCAGTAAATGCAATGAAGGAAATGAGAATGGGCTCCCCAGCATGGAAAAGCATCAATATTTAGAGTTAAGTACAGATGCCAAGTCATATGGTGTTCTGTACCATCATCCAAGTAGGGCATCACTCAACTTATATGCAGAAAAATCTGAGAACTGAGTGAAATGAGTGATCTGACTTCCAGCTGGGTGCTAATAACATACTCTCAGTTTAACTTTCTGGCAAGAGATTGTGCTTTCTGCTTGTGGTGAGTTTATGCAAGTTCATCAGCTGCAGTTCTCTGCTTCCATTTGTTGTTACAACAGCATGGGGGCAAAGGTGAGTGTTACCCATATGAGCCGTATTACTATGTGTTTTCTCTCAGGGACAAAGCCAGTTGAAAAGTATCTAATTTTATACAGGTATCTGCTAATAGAAGAAGCTAAATTCTGCTGTGCTTTCCAGAAAGCTTGTAGTTCCTCTCCTGCTCAGCAGGCAGTGTAGTGTTTGCTTGAGCTGGTTCAGGGGGAAGCATCTTTGTGGGCCACACTGACCTTTAATGAAGACAGACCAGTTGGTGCTCATCACAAAGTGCCCATTTTGGAGCCCAGGCTCCTGCTGATGATCTGTCCACTGCAGTAAAACGTTTCAGCTTTTTTCTTTCCTGATTTCAGTTGTTTTTTTGTTCCCTGCCTGTTTTAAGTGTTTTGCTGTTAACCTCCCATTCAATCGTTTTTCATTTAACAGAAGATAAGATCTGGACTGCAGTGCAGCACAACAGCACAGGGCTGACCAGAGTGCAAGGAGCTGGTCCCTACACCATGTCCTTCAACTACAGCAGCAGTGCAGAGCAGCTGGAGGCCGTGATAAACAGTGCTGAGTACTGCGAGCAGGAGGCAGCCTACCACTGCAAAAGGTCACGGCTCCTCAACACCCCAAGTAAGTGCCACCATCCCAAGTCTTTCCTTCTTAACTCCTATTTTGTACAGCTGCTACAGGCCATGCTGCAGCTGAGGAGAAAAGAAACCCAGACCAATAAAAACTCACAAATTTGTAGCAATACGGAATAAAGTGAAAAACCTTTTACCATTATGGATTCTACTGTGCAGTGTTGTGAGAGGGTCTGAGCTCTGCAGGGGAGTTTTCACTCTATAAGTTCATGCATGCCCAGACTGAAAACTTCTCCCATGGAAAGTGCTACCTAGAAACCACAAAAAGTGTATTTAGCTGATAGCAAATCTGTGTGTTTATTCATGTATAGTTTTTACCTGTATATTAAAGATAAAAAGCATCCATATTGCTCCAGACTCATAATGCTAAGTAGGGGAGGGGTGTAACCTCTTCTTGAGTCCCACATCCCTGAACATGTTTAAGGTGCTTGGTAGTACAGTTTCTGGGGCAAAATTAACTTTCCCCTTGCAATAGAAGTACATTTTTTCCCTTGGCTTAACATAATAGAAAAAAGAAAGCAGAGGTCTCATCAGTTTTCTCTGCAGTACCAAATTTCCAGTGCCTACTCAGGATGTCCGGCTTCCAGTCAACTTTGTCTTGATGTTAGGATTTTGTTTGTTTATCTGGAGAGGAGAATTACATTAAGGGCAGACTTCTGAATGTCTTCAAAGTCTACTCTGTTACGTGTAATGTCTGTTTTGTCCTGGTGATTATTTGATTATTAGCAACTCTTAAATTTGTTTGTAGTTTAGAAGAAAGACCATGGAAAGCCTGAAGGGGAGCTTGCAGTGGGAGTTCCTATTGTCTTAAACACACATTGCCTAATGAGATGTGCCAAAACCCTCCTGGTTCCAGCAAAGTTATTATAACACTGAATGTTTATGGATCCAGTAATCAGATGCCTTACAGTCAGTTTATTTTTAAAAGCTGTGAATTATGTCTTTTGTTGTCATCAGATTTACCAGCCAGGAATTGCTTGTATTGCTAATCTTTTTTTAAAGAATGAAATGTTAATATCAGCATCCACAGTAAAGCACAAACGGAGAACAAAATGTGAGCGTAACTGCTCATAAAGAAGTGGAGTTGATGTCTTACAAGTATTTTCAGTGTTGCTGACTTCTGTATCCCACACCACACTTGATATGGCATAAAGGTAAAACCCTACAGAAGCTATTACCAAAATGTTGCTTTAAGGATGAATGCCACAGTATTAAAGCAGGCCTGCATGTGTTTATTTTTGCCCGTTTCTGTGGGGCACTTGGTCGTGCACATGCAGGAATGTACACTATGAATGGGTTTTGAGATACCTCTTGTATGTGGGGCCTCTCTAAAGTGGGGGGCACTTCCTGAGAACCAAAACTTTTGAGAAAAAAAAAAGTAAAGATAATTTTGTGCAAATTGATAGTGTGTAAACTGTGCATCTTCAGGGCTAAAGCTATCAAACAACAGGCAGACTGGCTAAGAGGGCTCCTCACAGGCAGCTCATCCTCTGCTTGTCCAGGACCAAAGCTGTGGCTGATTCCTCAAGGGAAAGGATTGTGGAGATGCTGTCTAGCAGTCTGGCTTGTGCTCTTGCTGCTGGTGTAGTGCCACTGTGGTCCTGACAGTTCACCACAGAGGAATTGCACAACTCATTTAGTCTTTACTGCAGCTCCAGCTGAGAAATTAAAAAAAATAAAATTGTAGTCTAGTGCTGTGCATCTGGCAGACACCATCATTTTTTTCCTCTTTTTTTTTCTTCCTTTTATGTGCTTTTTAATTACACTTTTGAATTTTCCTTTTTTCATCCCGAGCTTTCTCAGTAGTCTAAAGCTTTAAATTTGGCAAAATGTGAAATATGCTCAAAAATAACATTTCAGTTCTTGAAATGATAAGGGTAATTTGTTCCTAACTAGTAAGTAGTAAGTATTTCTGTAGAAAAGCATTGTTTTCCCCAAGCTCTATTAATTGACACTAATTTTGTAGTGAAATGCTGTTGTATTACAGAGGAGACCAAGTAGTGCTGATCACTATTAGGCGTCTTGAAGAGTTCTAGGACTTAAGGAATTTCCACTCCTAAACTTCAAGATGAACTACAGGTGTGAGTGGCCTCAGGGTATTTTTCTGGACTTGCTGCAGAAGGTTTTCACCTGTGTTGTTTTTGCCAGATGTGGGGCCAGAGCAACAGAGCAAAGATAAAAACTCTTGGGTTTTGTTTCTTCATTTGACCTAGACTTCTGGATGCCTGGAGCACTGTGTTCCCTCTGTGTTGCCAGTGTATCTTAATGTGTAATTGCTGTTAATGAGCAACACTTCAGATCTGACTGTAGAATTTGATCTGCAATGCCCATGTAGTAATGACAGTACTGCATCCATAGGCCAGCAGGAAAGATTACCTGACCTAACACAGCTCGCTGAATGTCTCTACTCATTATTGCTTCTGGATTGAGCCCAGTGATAAATGCCTGATGGAAGGGCATCTCCTAGAGGTATATCTAATGTTGACAAAGTTATAAAAGTTCCTCTTCCTGCAAGAAATCCAATCAATTTCTGAGTTTACTCTCATTCTGGGCTTTGCTCTTTTTTTAATTTTTTTCCCCCAAGGAGATGGAACACTTGATTAGGATATTACAGCTGGTAGCCGCAACACACCAAATCCTTGTCTTCGAGATCTAGCTACTATCATGTTTCACAGAGAAGCAATGAAAATATTTCTCTTTCTGTTTGCATCATAGTGCAAAGATGTATGTTGTTACATAGCAATTTTGGCTTTCACAGCTTTGACATGGGGCAGATGGGACAAGCAAGGCATTCTGGGCTCCCTTAGAGAGAAGCCCAGGGAGGCTCCTGGCTTGCATAAAATTTTTCCAGTCTATATCAAGGAATTTCTATTTCTTCTTTTGCTACTCCCCCCTGCCCTGAAGACACAGGCACATCCTCAGCGGGTGTGATTGAGCAGAGTATCCCCATTGAGTTTCTTGGATTTACATCTGCAATGTGTCAGACATGCAATCTGGCAGTTGGCAGAGGAGTTTACTCATCTCCACCTCCTGCTGTCTAGAACAGCCTTATTGGTTCTCCCTGTCATACTACGGCTTAGCTGCAAGCATGTCTTTGAAAGCAAAAATTAAATTGTCCTGAACTGTAGTTGTGTACATCTCTGCCATCAGACAGATTTTCAGGATGTTTGTGAACACCACAAACAATGTCTGTTCATCAAGGCATGACTTTCTTAGGAAGGTAGCAAAGGAAACTTGTATGACCAGAAATCACAAGTCTCCTGTGACTTTCTCATGCCTGTTAGAGAAATAACCACATAACCAGATAATAAATAACCACATAATCACATCACCAAATAATAACTCACATAACCAGAGCAAATCTGACAGTTGACATTAATTAGGGAAGTAATCCACACTCTTCAGAAAAGATTGCACACTTATTCTTACAAGTAGAGACCAAGTCAAGCTAGCAGGAGAGGAGTGGGGTGTGCAGGAAGGTTGAGCTACCTCTAAATGTGCTCTGTATTCTGAGAACGTGAAAAGAAATATAGCCCCCCAGGCCTTTGATTTCCTTTCTTCTGGAGCATCTCAGGCAATACCAAAGGAAAGAGCATGTGTACAAGGATAGGTATATGTGTGCAGATGCAATTAAACTGTTAACATACAAGATGTTTGAAGGTATGAAAACATTAACTGAACAAACTCCCAGCTCTTGACTGAATTTGCTCAGTTTTCTAGAAGCAGTGGGTGGACTCAAATGCTTGTCACTTGGGAAGCTTCCTCACATCCACCTTATCAGGGACTTAGCACAGTGACGGCTGTATCAGTGGCAGCATAGCTTGCTTTACAATACTTGGCTGACAGTCTGTCAAGTTCATAGCACATTTGTGTAGGCAGGGACTGAGAAAAGATCAGTCCAAGAGCAAAATCAAAGAAATAGGAATGTCTGTAGGTGGTCGGTTTTTCCTGACTCCTTCCTTATTTTTCTCCTTCCAATACTACTCCTACACCATGTCACCTTAAGCTTTGATTTCAAATGTTGATCCTAAACTACATCAATCCCAAACTACACACCTCTTCCCTGAACTTATGATCTGTCAAGTTCCACTGATATATGACTTGCACCCAGGCTTCCACCTCCTCTCCTCCTCTTTGGCTCCCAGCTAGTCCCATATCTCAGTGCCAAGCTGCACCTGGTGCTGTCCCACGGTCTGTGACCCCTTATGCCAGGCAGCTGGTTGCCCTCACTGGTGAGCCGGTGGATTTGCATTCTGTAACTCTGTATTGGAGGGAAGGATGTAGTGCTGCCTCACTGCAGGGAGCACATTATAATTTCTTATTTTAGACTTAATTCCATTGCTGAGACAGGTCAACTTTTTTTTTTTCCTTTATCTATGCCCTGTATGTCGCTAGAGCTTTGTCTGTGCAGGCTCCCTCCTTAGCTCCAGATGAGGTCAGTGATGTGAGGGCATAATGTGCTAAGAAATGTCCTTCAGGGCTCTGCCTTCAGTAGTGGCTGCTGGAGAGATGCAGCTTGAGGTGAGTACACAAGTTGATGTCTCTAGCACACCCCTCAATATGTCCCCATGACCCACAGTTACTCAAATAAGGGCATTAGGGTTTACACTATTGGCAATCCCTTTTAGTATCCACTATGGATCTGTTCATAAACTTGTCTAATCACTTTTTGAACTTTATTAGGCTGCCTGCCCTGCGGCCTCCTAGGAAAACAAGTTCCAGGAGCTTCCCACTTGCTGTTTTACAGAACTACATTCTTTTAATGTGCTTTTTACTACTGTTTTGCTCAGTGTAGTGAGTTCTTGTATTACAGGATGCAGAGAAACAGAGTTTTGTTCTCATCCAGAGCTTTTACACCACTTTTAGTTACTCATCTAGGACTTTCACTAACTCTAGTATTTTTTCACCTGAAGTGCCCACAGCTTCTTGAGGTATAGTTTGCACCAGGGTTTCACCACTTTAGAGTAAATCTTTTTGAAGAAAGGAGTCTGAAACCTGGGTTCTGATAGAGTATTTTACATAGATATATCAAGAGGCAATATAACATGACCCATAACAAGCAGTCATTTACCAATGGAGTTTTGCTCACTTGTATTTTATGCCTTTTAAATATAATTTCCAGCTTATCATTCCAGTACTTTCAATTGTTAATGCACTACCATTTGTTCTTGTACAAAATAACTTTAAATTGTTATTGCATTACTGGGAGACTATTTTTCATTGCACAAAATAACAGAACAGGGCAGTCTGCCCTCAAAAAGTGGCTCCTGTTGGAGTGGTGGATAGGTGGCAGATGTGGATTGTGTGCTGTGATTATTCTTGGGTAATTAGGATCCCTTTTTTGAGAATGATTGACTTGCCATCTGTGTTTCCATCACCGTTCCCCAAAGTGGCAGTGACAGCTTCTCCCAAGCACAACTTCAGACAACTTGTGCTATATCTGGAGACTTTGGAACAGAGTTCACCATAGTAATGCGTTATACCCCCTTTATCTTTAGGGAGATTTATAGGCCATTTTTAAAGATGCTATGCTGTTTTTTTGTGCAGCTGACTGAAATGCAGGGGATCTGAGCAGAATACAAAACCTGTGGTGTGGCAGAGGTAACTTGACATGGAGCCTGCACACACCTATGAGAAGTGAAATATCATTATCCCAGTTTCTGACCCTTTTCTCCTCTTGCCCTATAACTATCCTCCGTGGCTGGCAGGAAGGTACAGTGTGCTATAGCTGCCAAGCAAGAAATGGAAGCTACTTGCTGCCATTACTTCTCATCCAGTCTTGTGTTTCTCTGAGATTGAAATGCAGCCAAGAGGCTAAATGATGGGAAAAACATGGGAATTAATCCTTGCTCTGCCATGGTTTCTAATGCAGTGGAAAGAAAGCATGTTCACTCCTTGAAACCTGCTGCAGGAGAGAGCAGGTGTGTAATGGTATCTGACATAATTCTGCAGTGACACCAGCAGGGCAGGAGTCTCCTGGGATGACTCCAGTGAACGCTGGACCACCATTATCTGTGTTTGCTTTAGACACAATGTGTCAGGTGAATTTAAAAAAACACTTCTTAAAAAGAGTTCTGATGGAGTAGTAGGGAAAGAGCTTCTGTGGTTAACTCCTGTTTGCTTGCATTGAATAAATGCTTCATGCTTCTGCTGTCACTGGATATTTCTGCTGCTTGTTTTGTGTGTGTTTGTTTCATTTTTTTCTCTTCCTTGAATGAATTTATTTTTGTAAGTCTAAGGAGTAATTTTGCTTATTTTATTTATTTTATTTTATTTTATTTTATCAAATTTCATTTCACTTGAGACCTTTTACAGTTTACATAGAAAATGTTTGCACTCCAAACTGAATAGATCTACTCTGTTTTACTGACATGGAAATTATCTTTTCCAGCATACAGGAAGCTTGACCAGGGGTATTAATGAAGGTACATAGGACAGGTAAATGAAATGTAAATCTAGAAAACAGATTTTGAGCCTGGATTCTCAAATTCATTGCACACACTATTATTTATGGTTCTATGATGAATTCGGTGCTGTGAACTGATGGTGCAAGATGTTTGACCTCTACAATCTGTTGGTTTGGAACGTTTGATCCCGAAGAACTTCTGGTTTGGAGTAAAGTGAATGATACCTTTTGTTCAACCTGTGAAATCTGTAGGATCATGTAAGTGCTCCTAACTCAGTAATGCCAAAACATTGAGTTCAGGGAATGCTGCAGTCCAAACAGGAGTTTGGAAATGGATGGTTTTTTGAGGCACACATGAATGCCAGAACCAAACACATCTTAATGATACCTCTGGCTTGAGTGACCCAGTTGTATAAACTATTCATACACAGTTTGAAGAACAGAAGGACAGAATTCTTTCAAGCTATTCCAGCCAACATTCCCTTAATAATGGGCATTAATAGTCTCTTTTTTTTTTTTTTAATTTGCAGGACTCACCATGTTTTCAACAATAAATAAATCAATAAATAATTGTGATTAGAAAACAAAGAGCTAATCCATGGTTTGTTGTATTAGTGGGTCATTAGCTATGACAGCAACCTGTCCTCCATTCAAGGAAGAAAGCAGGCTGCTGCCTGAGCAGAAAAGTGTGCATTCTCCCTCATTAGAGCCACAGCAGGGAGTGTGTTCTTAGCACACTTCCATTTGTCTGCTTCTTTCAGCTGTCCTACTTTAAAAATCTTGGGCTCCATTAGACGCAGATTGTCTTACTGACATTAAACTAATTTGTCTGTCAAATCTGGGCCAGTGCAGAGAGTGGCATTTTCTGATTTTGCAGAGCAGAAAATATAAATCATAGCAGTGGAAGAGTTATCATCTAATCTCTTCTACCAAGATGTCACATGAGTGGCAATAGTAAATGGCAATAGTAATTTTCATTGGTATTTACATTCTTTTTGAGGATAAAAAAGCATTTGTGGCTGTGAGCTCTGTTTTGTGTATATTTTGGGTTCATTTGACATCAATTTCATGATATGCTGGTTTTAAATACTAACTTTTCCTTCATCTGATGATTCAAATGGGCAATAGAGTCCACAAAGTTATGTATTCATAGAGTTCTCTCTTTTTGGGAAAGTATGTGGTTTTATATTTATGTAGATATGTGTAAATCTTCTTTCTTCCTTTTAAGGAGGGGGAAAAAGAAGAGCGGAATTTGTCTGTAATTAATTTTTGAGCCCCATGGATATTGTCAGTCCTGGTACAAGACAAAGTGGTGTTGGTTACTCTTTTCTCCTTTGAGCTAAGGGCTTTCTGTGCATTAGCACTTGTTTGCCTCCCATTCGTCACTGTGATTTCAAAGTCTCACATTTATCCACAAACTTAGGGTGTGGCAGAAGTTCAGGGGCTGTTTCTCAGAGAGAAATCTGGGTGACTGAATGCTAAGGTAACAGCAGAAGATGGGATTCTAGGACAAGTTGTCTTCTGAAGTAGGCTCTATATCAGCTCCCCTTGGCTTTTTCTCTGGCAGCGCAAAGCCAGTTTGATCCATTTGTTTTGCTGCTCTAAAATCTGCCATCAAACTGGGAAAGGTTCTGCAGTGAGAAATTTTTTAGGTCCTGCTTTAGGGTCCTGTTTCCCAGAACCTCCATGTTCAAAGCAGTGGCAGCTTTCTAGGTCACTTCCTTCCCAGTGCACACTTATGTTCTGGATTCAGACAAAGAGATTGTGTTGCAATTTGTTTACTACCTCTGTGAGACATTCTAGGGCCACTAGTCAATCTGCAGAACATTAGAAGTACCTACTTAATAGAGGCAGAATTTTACTGAGTGAATAATTACATCCTGTTAGTGCTGAAGTAATCACCTTAGATACAAGCAATGCCTCCAGAGGGAGGTATGTTCTTTCCAAAATACCACCCTGGGCAGTTCATTTTACTTGCATACAAAGCTCCAGAATCTGTCTGACCATATTGTACTACAGGTTATCATGTTTTCAAAGGATGAAATTTATGTTCCATGAAATATGCCATTGCCAAAATTAATAGGTAAATGAACAAAGTGAAACAGACCGTTAGAACAATTGTAATATCACAGTTGCTGGGTTGTGGCAGAAAAGCAGAAACTAATGGGTAAACATAACCACATTATAGCGACAGGAGCCATCAATGTGCACAACTGTGGTTACACAATGGAAGGCACTCGACCGATGTGAAATATGATCTAGCAGTCAGGCCACTTGCAGGTAATCTTGCTTGGAACAACACTTGCCTTGGCTGGTTTGTTTCAGCTGATGGAAAATTATAAATATCACCTATTTCGCTCCTGTTCTACTGGAATTTTACTTTTACTTTAATAATTTTAATAGTTCTTTTTTTATATCATTCTGGACAATGATACTGAGACTTTTGTCTTTGCAGAAGTTTTCGAATTAACAGATTGTTCCCAAATATTCATGCAAATAGGAATTCAGCCAATGACCTTCAGAGTAAATGTTCACTCTAACACCTTGAAATCTTTGACGCCCTTGCCTTTATTTCTGCTCTAAAGCAATGCTTTGTAATTTCAAGTGAACACTCAAACAATATCTAATCAGGATAAACAATTCATAGACTGAACTGTGTTTATATAACATGATTAAAAAGCTTTGAATAGCTAACATAATCATAACATTCTATTAATAGACAGCTTGAGAGAAGCTACACTAACGAATGATTCAACTAAAAAACTGCAAAGCTCAAAGATATGCAGGATCAGATCCATTGGATTCAATATATTTATACTGATTTAGGCAAGTAAGATGGTGGATTAACTCCTTAGTTTTTACATCTTTCATTAAATTCCACTTTAGAATAAAACAAACTAAAAAAACCACAGAAACAATTTAAAAATTCAGATATTTAGAGGAGCTAACAGGTTAATCCATAGCTTGTTAATGCAGTATTTGCAATCAGCATTAAAACACTTCAGCAGTAATAGTTTGAGAAAGCCAGCACTCTGTTCTTACAGAGATGTACCCTGCAATACTGAAGTAGAGAGGGGTGGGGAGGCATCTTTAAGCCTGGTTATTGGAGTGGTGCAGAATTAATTAGAAAACCATCTCTGGCCATTTGCTGGAGCCAGGAGTGGGATTGATGCAGGAGCGCCTTCAGATCTCTGTGCCACTCAAGAGTTTACTCATGCAGGAGGACTTTGTCAGTGACTGACTAAAATAGATTCAGAGCTGCTTTATTCTGCTAAAGTGTTTCAAAGTAGTTGGAGCACAGGAGAGAGCTGGGTGCTCAACTGTTTAGCTTTCTCTCTCAGAGACTATACTCCATGCATATGCAAAAAATAATCAGTTATATTGGTCTTTTCAGGGAATATGTAGCAGGGAATTGGGTCCTAATAGTGGTCTGTTACAGAGAAGGCTGCAATGGTTCAGAGCCAGCCAGAGCTACAGCCAGCATTGCTAATTTCTTCCTCACATGGCAGACCAACCAGGGGTTTCTCTACACAGCAGAAATAAAACTGTGGAAGTGTTATATATGTTTCATACATGTGATTTAGCATATGTTACATCAGCACACAAGTTTTTCCACTGAAGATTACATGAATTTACATAACTTCAGCTGCATTAGCTGTATTTGTGTTTTCACCTTACACTAGTTCTTACTGAATAGATACCCTTTGCTGCTTTCACCCATGGAAAACACAAAGCCAACTGAGGTTTAAAATGCACAAGTAAATCTTGAAACTAGAGTCCTCAAAGTCCTGCTTCCATTTATCAAGAGCATGCTGTCTTACTGTTACACCATGCTACTTAAATGTGAGATATTACTATGACGAGTGTAACCTATGAAAAAAAAAAGTAAAAACTTGAGTACGCTAAATGCAGAATTAGGTGACTAGTTGAGTGATAATATATTGCCTAACCTAATGAAAAGACATTACCTTTGAATAATGGACCACATTGTAGATTAAATTATCCCAAGGCAAGGTAGTAGGTGCTTCATGCAGACAAGGTCAATTACCTTATCCGGAAGAGCCTGTTTGAAGTGTATTATGAATAATTCACAGACATAGAAATTAGCTTTGAGAAAGTGTCCCAGCTATAATGCGGTGAAAGCATTCAATTTCTTTTTTAATGTATTTAAGATAACACCCAAAGGACAATTATGGCTGCTTAACTGTAAGACTACTTAAATGACAAGGAATGACAATTGTGTGGTCAAATTCACATTAATGCATTATGCAAAGGGAAGCATCTCCACCGTGGTGCGATGCTGTCAGAACACTAGTAACAGATTTCGAATTTCATACTGTATTTTTAAATGCTGAATGAAATTTGATCAAAGACTGATTAATTTATATTAGCTTTTCTCAATGGAGAAGGCAGAGTTGGGGCTCTACTGGTTTTGTTTACTCTTCTTGTTTAGGCCGTTTAGTTCTTTGACTTTCTGATATGGAAACAAAGGTTCACAGTGATTAAATCACTTGTGTGATTTTGGAGAGTCTGACAAATGGAAGGATAGAATCAGAACATTTAATTTTCCATAGTTACTCAGAAGACCGGTCTTCTGCTATAAGCACTAAATTACACTGTTTCCAAGTCAATATTGTTCCAATCTAAAACTATTTAGCATTAGAGTTAAAATGATGGCAGTAGCCATGGCAGCAGAATGCATACTCACTTGACATATGGTGACCTTAGGTGTGAATTAGAAATGCAATAAACCTCTAAGTCTGGGGAATAACATGCCCTCTCAGCATATTTTGATTCCACAGGCAAAACAATAACCTTAGCTTTCTCTCTTTGACTTTGCAATAAGTGGTAATGGCCAGGGGAAATCCCTCGGGGACTGCAGTTTTCTAAGATGCCTGGCAAGAAGATGGCTAATTCATCAGGTACCTCAGTTTAAGTGTTGAAATGTAATAGTGACATTTCATGGCCTCTGAGTTTACTGGCTTTATTTGCTTGAAAGGGAGAGTTCAGCAGAATTTTAGAGGTTGCTGTGGAATCATGTATCTAATGAGGCATACAGTCTTCTTGGTCCTGTTTCCATTCACCTCAATGTCAAGAATCCCATTTAGCTCAGCAGGAGCAGGTCTGGGACCCTGGAACTTTCAGAGTGGTTTGAACAAAGAAGGATAAAAATTTGACACTGAGTCCAGTTATAAAACAAGCTGTTAAAGTAGTGGTGAAGTAGGAAACCACCACCAAGAGGTAGGAATGGAAACTTCCATTAAAGCAAAACACACTGAAAAATGTTTGGGTTTTGCATGTAGTTAGGTTTACTGTATTCTCCATCATTCATCTTTTTTCCAAGGATCAATTCTCCAAAAAAAGGCCAAGAATTTCCTCTCTTCCCTCTTCATACAGTCATTGGCCTCCACCCCCATGTTTTCTGTGAGGACTTGGTAAAGATTAATCTGAGTCTTAGAGACTTGCAAGCTGATGTTCTTATTTGCATGCAGGAATGTGAACAGATGTTTACGTAGTAGTGTTAAGTAGGACAGCTGTTTGGGAGTCGTTTATGCATTCCATTTAAATGCAAAGCTTTATGGTTAAAATTTTTACTCACAATGTGGAAAAGAAACCTAAATTCAGATAAATGTGTTTCTTCCTGTGCTAGGAATGGCTTCCTTTATACTCATCAGTTTTTGCTATCTCTGAATTTACAACTTCATACAGATACCTCTTACCTAAACCTCTGGGCAAATGCACCTTACCTTGGCCAGTTGCCTGTGGGTGGAAGAAAAAATATACAGCACAACATCAACATTGCTAGATGCTGTTTGACAGAGGGAAGAAAAATAGCACTGAGACTAGGGGAGGGAAATTGTCCCTTTTCTTTGCAGGAGATGGCTTATTGCTGATTGTTTCTGCAGTCTGTTTGTAATGAAGCGTGCATCAGGGTAATATTTGCCTTTGCATTTGTTCTACTCTTCAGATGGGAGAAAATATTTGAAGTGTATTACAGCCATAAATGTGTAACTTGTATTTATTAATTTGCTAGCATAAATCTACATAGAAAAACTTCCATTATGGAGGGGTGCATATGCATGAAGCGTATATGTAGAGAGAAGAGGTTGGAGGGAGAGGCTTTCATATATTTTTTTAAAAAGTTTGCCCCTAATTTAAATTTTAAATATGAGGCTTGTGTCTGATCTTGTTCATGACTTCATTTCCCCTGATGCCTGTCCTGCTAGGGCTCCATATTTGAAAAGAAGGCAGGCAAATGATGTAGACAGTTAAATGGAAGCGATTAATTTCTGTAACTTCTTTCATAGTGTTTGGAGAACTCTAATGTATTAATGTATACCTGGTCAAAATCCTATACCAGTCTGAGAGAAAAACTTACCTGCCTCAGTTGTGTTGTTTCCACACAAACACCACTAGCTGACAGAGATGCCTGCATCTCTTCAAGCCAGTAGTTGACAGGATTTCTAGTAAGTTATACTTGGCTAGAAGAAAGTACACCTAATTAAGGAGCCTTACTGCTGGAAGGAAATATGGTGATGGATGTGATGGTCTTACTGACTTTTAATTCATGGCGTTGATGCAGTCCACAGAAGGGTTTGTCTCATCAGCTGTGATGAAAAGCCTATGATACAGAGTTATTTTGTATGTAAAGTTCTTGATTCTCACTTTGTGATGTTTGTAGATAGACAGAATGGCTCCAGTGCTGGTTCTTTCTCTTACCATTAAATACAGAGGACACACAAGGCTGTGCAGCTTTGGGAAAGAGAGGAAGGACCAGGGCTTCCTTGGGGTTGCATCGTTGCCATTCTTCTGCATCCTCTGCCCATTCCAGTATTCACTGCAGAGCTAAAGTACAGCTCAGTTCTTCCTTCAGCTCCAGGAGCAGAAAACTGTCTTCAGCTACATAATAATCTCTTTTAGTGACAGCAGAGCTACAGAGCAGAGCTGAACAGTTCATATTCTATCCACTACAGTCTGTGCAGGAATGTAAATACACACTCATGTTTGTTATAGCTGTGTAGAGAAATACACAGGAACCTGAGACCAATTAAGCAGGAAAAAAATAGAAGATCTATTGAAAGATGTAAACCTGTTGCTAACAGGGTGAAGAAAAAAGAACTGCAAATTGATTAAGCAATCCCACAGAGAAGACAGATTGTTGTCATCCTGACCTTTAAGGCTGGTCAGGATATATCAATAGAAGCATCTTCTGAGTACGGTGTTTTATGATTTTTTTTCATTTACATTCTCTTGTTTTTCTCTTTACGTGCTGGCTTGGAGCCAGTTCATTTCATGGTCTTGCCTATACATATGTTCTGCTACAGCTGCATTTTTCCAAAGTGCCCAATTTCACAGCACTCCAGCCTTCCTTAGGATGACAAATGGTGCCCCTGCTGCTCTGACCAACAGAACTGTAATTGCAGCCTGAGACAGGCACAGCTGAACTAACGCCGTGCTGCAGTTCGGGTATCTCCTTAAGCTGGAATCTGACTGCATGTGTTTATCGTAGCCGAGTTTCTGATTCCACCACTTAAGGCATTAACTGCTGACATTAATTGTAACATTGAGGAAAGCAGAATTGCTCTGCAGTTGAAAGCAGTGTCAAATCAGCAGTTATTTATTTACTATTGCTCTGTAATGTGTTGTAACACATCAGACTATAAAGAAGTTTAATGAGTTGCAGTAATGCCTCTCAGAGATACTAGAATGCAGTTCAACAAGTTATTGGGAGGTTTTTTGTTCACTTTGGTTGGTTGGTTGTTTGGCTGGTTTTTTGTTGGTTTTTGTTTGTTTTTTTATAAAGCTTAAAACCAGACTTGCTGTGCTGCTGTGCTGGACTTTTTGATCATAGGAAGTACAACTCAGAGTTGTCTTTTGCCAACTCACATGCTTTGAGAACAGAAAATAAGTAATTCAGTTCAACTGGCCCTGTGAGATTTCAGTTCAGTAGGGATGTGACAAAAGGGTAGGAGGAGAGGCTCAGAGTGCAGTTTATATGCTGGCCAAGCTGCCTTGCTGGCTCATAATTGGTGTAAGGCTCAGAATTGTGCTTATATTATTCTCTAAGCTTTCTTCTGCATGTTAGTGCTATTTTGTGGTTGTTTGCAATGCCTGTCTTGTAGAAGACAATGGATGTACTGATGCTCTTCCCAAGGGCTTTACAGCTTTTTTTGCCATTAAAAGCAAAGAAAACCAAACAAAAAAGCAGACAATCAAAAATCCAAAACCAAAGCAAACGAAACAAAACCCCCAAACTTAGGTCTTTTCATATCCAACTGCATGGGGAGAGATACTGGACTTCCCTCTTACCCAAGATGCTTATTTACCCAGGTAATATTACAGGAAACCTGAGATAAATAACTTGAGATGTGATCTCATTTTCCAAAGGTGTCTTTTCAAAACAGAAACACCATCCTCGTAATATCTGAGAGTGCTACTATCAGTTTTAAGAAAATCTTCTCATTT